>JAJTUV010000871.1:475000-815000 GCA_021653895.1 Mastomys natalensis
ATCTTCATCTAAAGGCTGCTGGTAGAGTACTGGCTTCCAGGCAGTTAGGATGAAGGTCTTAAAGCCCACACCCACAGTGACACACCAACTACAACAAGGCCACACCTACTCCAACAGGGTCACACCTTCTAATAGTGCCACTCCCCTGGGCTGAGCATATACAAACCATAATGTATGCTGGTGAGCAAAGCTGCCTTACTAGTTCTATTAGACATTTTTCCTTTCATACTTTGCTTTCTGACTGGAAAGAATCAATAAAACTATCATTTCTGCTGAAGATCCTCTGCTCTCTGCTAAGCATGCCAATGGCATCAATGACTTTTACATTCTTACTTTCCTTTGACTGCATTGTCAGACACTTTGGTTGAGTCCGTGGCCCTGGTAGCTTCTCATGTGCTGTAAAAGGGCATTATATCACTTTTCATCCCAAAGCCTATCTGTGGACAGCATCTAACTTGCAGATGTTTCTTTTCCTTTTCTTTTTTCTTATGTAATTAATTTTTTGTTCCTTAAAATCCTTTCCACCTTTTACCCATTTTCCAAGGTATATGCTCCTTCCTTCAGTCATTTCATTCCTTCTAATGAGCTAATGGCATGTATTAAGATATATTGCTTTTTGTTTCAACACTTATTTTTGAGCTCTGAGCTTTTGGTTGCTGCAATGTCTGTGCAGTTGTTTCATGACAAAGGTGTTGCAGAAGTAATTAGAGTCCTCCTGCTCAGGGCACACAGCTTCATGCAGATTATAATGCTTACTAGTGGCACAGAGTCAGGTGTGCTGTACTTTCAAGAAAGTACAAGAATGGGTATTATCATATCTGAATCTCAGGAATTTATGACCATGTTACATATCTGGTATGGTCTGGATATTTGTGTTGCCCATGCAGCAAACAAAAAAATCTATATATTAAAATCTAACTTTCAAGATAACAGTAACTAGAAGTAGAGACTTTGGAAAGTGATTAGGTAATGAAAGATGCTGATGCTTAATTTTGGATTTTTCAGCCTCAATAACTGGGAGCAAATGTTTTCTGTTTTTGGTGGGTATGGTGGTATATACTTTAATCCCTGCAGTGAGGAGGCCGACACAGGCAGATTTCTGTGAGTGCCAGGCCAGCCCATGGATTCTGTGAATTCCTGATCAGACAGAGATACATAGTGAGACTCTTTCTCAATGTTTTCTTTTTATAAGTTGTCCACTTTAAACCATTTTATTATAGTAGATCAAATGGAGAAAGTCATCCACTGGCCAAGTCACTTTTTCTTCTTCATCCTCTCTATATTTTCTTAGTTTGAAAGTGAATCACATTTGTCTACATGTTGTCCTCCAGTTGAACCAGCACCATTTGTTGAAAATGCTGTTCTTTTTCCACTGGATGGTTTTAGCTCCTTTGTCAAAGCTTCAATTCTATTCCATTGATCTTCCTGCCTGTCTCAGTACCAATACCATGCAGTTTTTTTTTTAATCACTATTGCTCTGTAGTACAGTTTGAGGTCAGGGATGGTGATTCCTCCAGAAGTTCTTTTATTGTTGAGAATAGTTTTTGCCATCCTGGATATTTTGTTATTCCAAATGAATTTGAGAATTTCTCTTTCTAACTCTGTGAAGAATTGGGTTGGGATTTTAATGGGATTGCATTGAATCTGTAGATTGCTTTTGGCAAGATGGCCATTTTTACTATATTAATCCTGCCAATCCATGAGCATGGGAGATCTTTCCATCTTCTGAGATCTTCTTTGATTTCTTTCTTCAGAGACTTGAAGTTCTTGTCATACAAATCTTTCACTTGCTTGATTAGATTCACACCAACGTATTTTATATTATTTGTGACTATTGTGAAGGGTGTCATTTCCCTAATTTCTTTCTCAGCCTGTTTATCTTTCACATCGAGGAAGGTTACTGATTTGTTTGAGTTGATTTTATAACCAGCTATACCACTCCTGGGCATATACCCAGAAGATGCTCTAACATATAACAAGGACATATGCTCCACTATGTTCATAGCTGCCTTATTTATAATAGCCAGAAGCTGGAAAGAACCCAGATGTCCTTCAACAGAGGAATGGATACAAAAAATGTGGTACATTTACACAATGGAGTATTACTCAGCTATTAAAAACAATGAATTTGAGAAATTCTTAGGTAAATGGATGGAACTAGAAAATATCACCCTGAGTGAAGTAACCCAATCACAAAAGAACACACATGGCATTCACTCACTGATTATTGGATATTAGCCCAGAAGCTCGAAATACCCAAGATTCAACTCACAGAGCACATAAAGATCATGAAGAAGGAAGACCAAGTGTGGATGCTTCGGTCCTTCTTAGAAGGAGTAGCAAAATACTCAAGGGAGCAAATATGGAGACAAAGTGTGGGACAGAAACTGAAAGAGGGGCTGTCTGGAGACCATTCCACCTGGGTATCCATCCCATGTGCAGTCACCAAAGGTAGATGCTGATGTGGATGTCAGGAAGTGCCTGCTGACAGGAGCCTGATATAGCTGTGTCCTTAGAGTTCTGCTAGAGTTTGACATATTCAGAGGCAGATACTCACAGCTAACTATTGAACTGATCAAGGGGTTCCCAATGGGGGACTTAGAGTGAAGACTGAAGGAGCTGAAAGGGTTTGTGGCCCCATGAGGAAAGCAACAATACCAACCAACCAGAGCTCTCAGGGTCTAAACCACCAGCCTGGGAGCACATAGGGAGGGATCCATGGCTCCAGCTGTATATGTAAGGGAGGATGGCCCTGTCAGGCATAGATGGGGGAGGAGATCCTTGGTCCCATGAAGGCTGGACACCGTGTGTGGGAGTTTAAGGGTGGGGAGGTGGGAGTGGGGGGTAGGTAGGGGAACATTCTCATAGAAGTAGGAGGAAGGGCGATGGGATAGGGTGTGTTTGGGGGAATGGGGTAAGGGGATAACATCTGAAATGTAAATAAAATATCCAATAAAAAATGAAAAAAAATAAGAAAGTGAATCACAGGCTTTCATCAAGTGGTATGACCTTTATATATACTCACTTATAAAAGAATTTGTAGGGCAAGAACCACTGAAATATTATGAAAAACAAACAGCAGCATAGTTAAAAATTATTACAGCAAAAGTACAATGCCAAATAAAATTAGAATCAGTCAACTACTATAAGAGCAAAAAAATACTTTTTTTCAATATATATAATTTAAATGGCCTTGAAACATGGTCATTTCAATGTATTCATGTCACTTAAAATTGTACATAGTGAAAAAGGAAATAAACTATTCAGCCATAAATAATATCAAACATGGGCAAGTATGCAAAATTGCAAAGCTTCTGATTTGAATATCTATTTTGCATATTCATGTTATAGGGTATAGTTCATTCCTGATTTAGTAATGAACATTCTCCATGTATAGAATGATGGCCGTTAATCTTAGGTATCTAAAATAAAATAGATATTGATTCAAAAGGCAGCTTTAATTAGCGGAGGTGGACACATCTTAACGTCTCAGGCTTTTAAAGAAACTCAAGACATGGGTAAGAAGCCCTTTGATTCCCAAGCTCCAGATTTGTAAAAACCAAAAATTCATTGACTCTGTTATATTGTCAAGGGAAAAAAAAACCAAGAAATATGAAAAGAAGTGGTTTTTAATATCTTGGAAGTGAAGTTTAGAATTTCAGTCCAAGGCATGTGTTCAAGAATAACACTAGTAAAAACTAACACCTTCTCCCCAAATTTGTAGCAGCTTAAAACAGAAAGATTTTTTTGTTGTATAAAGTGAAGCCTATGCATTTTGAGCATTTTCTCATGAGATGCTCTGTACTGCATCTAATGACACAGGCACCACTTTTAGTGTTTCCAAGTCAGAAAGTCTCAGCACACATTTCAGACAAAGCAATTGGAATATAAGTGTAACAAGCACAATTTTTCAAAAAGACTGAATGTAGTGAATTAAGAAGAAACAATGGCTTCTGTCAAAAGGTATGGATGAGGTTACCTACAAAATGCTGCTTTTGAGAGATAAAGAAAATGCAAAGCCACAGGAGCCACGGATTCTCTGTGTTGTGTTTGTGAGTAAAACCCATCTGTGGCTGCTGGCAGCCTTGGCACACTCCTCTAGAGTATCACGTGAGATGAGTCTCTATACATCTAGGGATAGATAAAATTTCCCAGGTCACAGAAGCAACGATTTCCAATATAGTGTACAAATCTTCAAGCTAAAGCTGTTTGCCACGTTTCCTTAGTCTTTGATAAAATGGTTCATCAGGACTTTGTGGAGGACTTTCAACACCAAAATTTGGTGATTTTCACCATCTCTTTAGAGTATTAGACTGAATTTTCCCAAAAATTATTACTACTACTGTTACTACTCTTTGGATCATGATTTGCATGAAAGAACTTGCATTTTCAGGACCCTTAGATCCTAAAATCTATTTTAGGATTTTCTGTGTTCTCTATAGCAAAATAGAAAAGCAGAGAAATGTTCATTGGAGAAAGAAGGAGTACGCACAATGATTTGAACTTTAAAAGAATATCTTTCCAAATCCTAGTCTCATTTGGATTTGGGTATTTTGAGGTTAGTAGTGAGTTTATTTTAATGAGAAATACAATTGTGTTTCACTCTGTACTTTAGACATCTCTCTTCCTTTTTAGTAAGTCACTTCCGAGTCAGTGTCAGGAGCTATCATGATCATTTTCATGAAGCTTTTCACAACGACACAAGTGTGTCTTCACTACAAAAATTACTAAGTTTTTTCTTTTATCATCACAAATGCCCTTTGTGTCTGATAAATATTTACCTGGATTTGACTTTATCTTTCAAACTCAGTATGCTCAAAACTGAGTGCATTATCTTACTATCTATCTTCACCTTTAAACTACCAAATTACATATTCTGTTTGCAAAATATTTTACTTTTTCTTCCTCCCTCCTTCCTTTCTCTCCCTCCCTTCTCTCCCTTCCTCCCTTTTCTCCCCCTCCCTCCCCTCCCTCCCTCCCCCCTCCCCCTCCCTCCCTCTCTCTCTCCTTTCCTTCTCTCCTTCTCTCACCCTCCCCTCTCCTCCTCCCTTCCCTTTCCCAATTCTGCCATGCAGTTACTGTCACAGACTCCATCTTGTTTACTGTCTTCTGCCACTGCTCTGTCACAGCCCCTTTTATAAGCTAACCTCCATGGTAGATTCCTACAGCTGATGCTTATTTCTCTACTTTCAGTTTATCTCCCCTTCATCCTATTGTCTACACTGACTTCCATCAGATCCATTTAACCACAATGGGATAATCTTATCTTTGTTTAAAATCTCCTTGTAATTTACTTGCCTACATGACTAATTAGTCATGTTTTATAGAGAAAACAATTCTCTGCATCTTACTTTCTTGTTTTCTAGATAAAGAGTTTTGTTCCTGTCCTCTCACACTGTGGAATCCATTCAGATAGTAGCATTTACAGTTCTCTGCACTAACATACATGTTTGGAATTTGCAGTCATGTTTCCTTTGCCTGGAATATATGCCTTCCATCTTCTCCCCAATGATGTTGTCTTTTATGATGCCTTCATGTCTGTCCTCCATACTAGCTGGTTATCTTTTAAAAAATATTCATCATTTTGTCTTTTCCTTTAAATCTTTATACCACCTATGTCCAGTTCTTGGTGTTGTGTACTATAGAACTTTAAAATCCTCTTTCCCTGTATGAATAAGCAGTTATGAAACAGTGTGTACTGAAATGTTCTCCCAGATAAGCTACAGGGCTCTACAAATAAAGCTTCAGGACTCTCTATTTTATGTCTTAAAACTGTTCATAATTATTTATTTATATATTTAATTTTGCTATGTAACCTTGGCTGTCTTGGAACTCAATATGTAAACCAAGATGATCTCAAAATCATTGAGATCCCCCTGCCTCTGCCTCTCAAGTGCTAGAATTAAAGGTATGTGCCATCTTGTACAGTCTATATTTTTTAAATAAACAAATAGCATTGTAGTATTTACTAGTATCAGATAGGACTATCCACCTGGGTAGTTCTTTACTAAGACATGGACTTGCCTTCTCTCTCTCTCTCTCTCTCTCTCTTTAATTTTCTTTATTTATATTTTCAAATGTTTTCCATTTTCCAGGTCTCCCTTTCAGAAACCCTCTATCCCATCCCCTCTCTCCCTGCTTCCATGAGGATGCTCTCCCACCCATCCACCCACTCCCATTTTCCTACCTTTGCACTCCCCTACACTGAGGCATTGAATGAACACCTTCAGGCCCAAGAGCTACTCTTCCTACTGATGCCCAACAAGGCCATCCTCTGCCACACATGTGGCCAGAGCCATGAGTCTTTCCATGTGTACTCTTTGGTTGGTGGTCCAGTTCCCTGGAGCTCCTGGGGGTCTGGCCAATTGACACTATTGCTCCTCCCATGAGGCTGCAAAACCCCTCAGCTCCTTCAGTCCCTTCTCCAACTCCTCCAACAGGGACCCCGCACTTAGGCCAATGGTTGGCTGTGAGCAACCGCCTCTGTATTTGTCAGGCTCTGGCAGAGCCTCTCAGGAGACAGCCATATCAGGCTCCTGTCAACAAGCACTTCCCAGCATTCACAATAGCATCCCGTTTTGGTGACTGTATATGGGATGGATCCACAGGTGGGGCAGTCTCTCCATGGCCTTTCCTTCAGTCTCTGCTCCATTCTTTGTCTCCATATATCCTCCTGTGGGTATTTTATTCCCCCTTTTGAGAAGCACTGAAGCACCCACACTTGGATCTTCCTTTTTCTTGGACTTCATATAGTCTGTGAATTGAATCTTGGGTATTCCGAACTTTGGGCTAATATTCACTTATCAAAGAGTGCATACCATGTGTGTTTTTTTGTGACTGGGTTACCTCTCACTCAGGATGATATTTTCAAGTTCCATCCATTTGCCTGCGAATTTCATAAAGTCATAGAGTCATAGTTTTTAATAGCTCAGTAGTATTCCATTGTGTAAATGTACCACATTTTCTGTATCCGTTCCTCTGTTGAAGGACATCTGGGTTGTTTCCAGCTTCTAACTATTATAAATATGACTTTATTACATGTTGGAAAATCTTCTGAGTATATGCCTAGGAGTGGTATAGCTGGGTCCTCAGGGAGTACTATGTACAATTTTCTGAGGAACTGCCAGACTGATTTCCAGGGTGGTTGTACCAGCTTGCAATCCAATCAGCAGTGAAGGAGTGTTCCTCTTTCTCCACATCCTCACCAGCATCTGCTGTCACCTGAGTTTTGATCTTAGCCATTCTGACTGGTATGACGTGGAATCTCAGGGTTGCTTTGATTTGCATTTCTCTGATGACTAAGGATGTTGAACATTTCTTTAGGTGCTTCTTGGCCATTCGAATTTCCTCAGTTGAGAATCCTTTGTTTAGCTCTATTCCTCAGTTTTTAATAGAGTTATTTGGTTCTCTAGAGTCTAACTTCTTGAGTTCTTCATATATATTGGTTATTAGCCATCTATCTAATGTAGGATTGGTAAAATCTTTTCCCAATTTGTGGGTTGCCATTTTGTCCTATTGACAGTGCCCTTTGCCTTACAGTAGGTTTGCAATTTTATGAGGTCCCATTTGTGGATTGTTGATCTTAGAGCCTAAGATCATTGCTGTTCTGCTCAGGAAATTTTTGCCTGTGCCCATGTGTTCGAGGCTTTCCCCCGCTTTCTCTTCTATTAGTTTCAATGTATCTGGTTTTATGTGAAGGTCCTTGATCCACTTGGACTTGAGCTTTGTACAAGGAGATAAGAATGGATTGATTTGCATTCTTCACATGTTAATCGCCAGTTGAGCTAGCACCATTTGTTGAAAATGCTGTCTTTTTTCCCACTGAATGGTTTTAGCTCCTTTGTCAAAGATCAAGTGATCATAGGTGTATAAGTTTGTTTCTGCAACTACAATTCTATTCCATTGATCTTCCTGCCTGCCTCTGTACCGATACTATGCAGTTTTTATCACTATTTCTCTATAGTACAGCTTGAGGTCAGGAATGGTAATTCCCCCAGAAGTTCTTTTGTTATTGAGAATAGTTTTTCTATCTGTTTTTTTGTCATACCAAATGAATTTGCAAATTGCTCTTTCTAACTCTGTGAAGAATTGGGTTGGAATTTTGATGGGGATTGCATTGAATCTGTAAGATTGCATTCTGTAAGATGGCCACTTTTACTATATTAATCCTGCCAATCCACAATCATGGGAGATCTTTCCATCTTCTGAGGTCTTCTTTGATTTCTTTCTTCAGAAACTTGAAGTTCTTGTCATACAGATCTTTCAATTGTTTGGTTAGAGTCACACCAAGGTATTTTATATCGTTTGTGACTATTGTAAAGGGTGTAATTTCTCTATATTCATTTTTAGCCCGCTTATCCTTTGAGTAGAGGAAGGCTACTGATTTGTTTGAGTTAATTTTATATCCAGCCACTTTGCTGAAATTGTTTATCAACTGTAGGAGTTCTCTGGTGGAATTTTTGTGATCACTTATGTATATTATCATATCATCTGCAAATAGTGATATTTTCACTTCTTTCCAATTTGTATCCCTTTGACCTCCTTTTGTTGTGTAATTGCTTTGGCTAGGACTTTGAGTACTATATTGAATTGGTTGGGAGAGAGTGGGAAGCCTTGTCTAGTCCTTGATTTTAGTGGGATTGCTTCAAGTTTCTCTCCATTTAGTTTGATGGTGACTACTGGTTTCCTACTCTTAATATTAGTCTCTCACATCAAGTTTAGAATCAGGTTTTTGAGTTTTACAAAAGCATATCAAAATCCAAAATGTTCTTAGGGACTTAAGTTTGTCCTCAGTCTGTAGAATATTTTGGAGGTAACAAGTTTTTATAAATGTGAGTCATCTTATCCATGAATATGGGCCATCTTTTAAACTTTTAACGCCTCTAATACTTTCCTATCAGTCTTTATAATTTTCTCTAATTTTTCTCAGCTTAATTCATGATTTATTTTGCATTTTCTGTTATTTGGTTTATCTTTGAACAATGATAATTTTCTTCATTACTGTCAAATCCTTAAATTTTTTCTCTTGAGATTTGTTTTTATCTTTATGTGCATTGGTGTTTTCCCTGGATGTATGTATGTATACCATATACATGCATGTAGTACTTGGTGGGGCCAGAAGAGTGAAACTAGAGTTACAAATGGCTATTAACTGCCATGTAGGTAATGAAAATAAAACCTGGGTCCTCTGGGAGAGCAGCCAGTACTCTTGCTCATTGACTCATTTCTCCAGGACCTCTCTTTTATTATTTTAAAAGAACCTTTAAGAGTGGTTTTAGGTTCAAAGCAAAGCTAGGAGGAATGTACAGAGACCTCCCAGTATTTTTGTCCTCTTCCTAGATTCAGAATATTCCCATTATGAACATCCCCCCATCAGAGCAATTTGAAGCAATGATAATGGGCTTATATTGTCACTAAGTGGTTTACTCTTGGTTGGATCTAGTTTGTTACCATGGCAGGTGTCCATGGTTACTGCATCATATAGATTATCTCCACTGCTTTGAAAGTCCTTTGTACAGTTGTCATTATTATTTGGGTCCTGTGACACAATTTCAAGTAGAAGTTATGACAGTGGCAAGCCTTATCTTATGTTTCATTCTATGACTCCCATCAATTTTTCTTTGTTCTTGGATTTAAAAAAAAATTGTATGTATTGTGTTTCAATGATTTTTTTATTTTGTCTGTGTTTTCAAAAGTAAATGTTGCTTAACATTCTTTGAGTTTCCTGGCTCTGTGGTTTGGTTCCTGTCAGTTTTGAAAAGATTTGGCCTACTAGTACTGAAGATACTTATTTTTTCTGGTACTGTCATTATGCATTTTTTAAACATTTTGAAATTGTCCTACAGTTTTTGTCTGCTCATTGATGCTGTCTCCATCAACATACTTTTATAGAGTTTATGATTATCTCCTCATCTCTGTCTAATCTATTGATGAGTTCAAGGCACCTTCATTTCCCTTACTACATATAATGTTTTAGACATTGCTTTTTGATTATTCCTTACAATCAACATGTTTATTGCTTGTGTTATCCACCTAAATGTTCATAATGTCTACTTTTTCTATTAGAACTCATTCTTGATATATTACTAAGAGCCACTTTTAAGTTCTTGTCTGTTAGTTGTTACATCTATGCTACACTGGGCTTTGCTATGTTTACTGATCTATTTTCTCTTTTTGTGAGTGTTTCTTTGCTCTTCTGGCATGTCTGTAATTTTATTTTGTTTGTATATTAGATATACTATATCAGATAATAGAAACTAATATAATAGATGTTTAGTGTGAGGGTTTGTGCTTTTGCTTAGTTATGCCCATGCTTCAGATTCTTGTAGTTATATGTTCAGAGGCTTCACACTCCTCTGGCATCCTTTTGTTTCCCTTTTCCCTTTTGGGACCTTCCTATGTCTACGTAATATTGCTCCCCAGACAACTATGTATCAAAGCTAACCTTTTTGGTTTTTTGGGCTGTTACTATACTGAAGGTTTATTGGTATGGTGATAGGAATCACACATGAACATTTAGGTGGATAACACAAGCAATAAACATGTTGATTGTAAGAAATAGTCAAAAAGCAATGTCTAAACATTATATGTAGTAAGGGAAATGAAGGTGCCTTGAACTCATCGATAGATTAGACATAGATGAGGAGATAATCATAAACTCTATAAAAGTATGTGTGGTAAGGTTATTTTGACAAGGCAACTCTAGGAAGTAGGGAATTTTATAATAGGTGCTTAGATATGGTTTTGAAGGCTCTGCCCTTCCACTCTCCTTGCCAGAGGCACAAAGGGAATTATTTCTGACCTCTAACGTTATAACCTCACATGACTCATGGAAGAGAAAGCCAAACAACAAATCAAAATACAAAAATATATATATATATATAAAGTAAAATAAATCAAACCAATCAATTTGGGGCCTCTGGGATTTCCTCATACTTATATTTATCTATACCTACTCTTCCAAAAAGGTGTAAAAAACAAAAACCAAAAAAAAAAAAAAAAAAAGAAGAAGAAGAAAGAAAGATTTAGTTTTACATGTAGGTCATGGTTCCATTGCTTATGCTCTGGCTTATCCACCATTGGTTGCTGTGTCTGTCACTTGTTTAAGCAAGCTTTGTAACTTGTCTCTCACCTTATTATCTCCGGATTCAAGAAAGTGTTTGAGTTTTCCATTTGTTTATTTTGGTGTATGTATGTATATGTATTCTCTTGTGTGTTCATGAGTGTTTCTCGTTATGCATGTGAGACAGTCTACATCAGTTGTTTTCCTAAATTGTTGCCTACATTATTATTTAAAATAGTCTCTTACTGAACCTGAACTTCCCCAGTTGGTCTAGCCCAAATAAATGGCAAGCCCCAAGAACCTTCTTATTTCTGCTACCTCAATGCTGCAAGTACCACACACTTCCTCGCCTGGCTTTTATGTAAGTGCTAATGTGTGCAAGGCAAACACCTTATCATCTGAGTCATATTCACAGTACCTGTCCTACATTTATTTATTTTTTTGTAATGAGTAAAGATTTCTAAGGTATTTTTATGTTGAATTGGAAAGTGCATTCTTGATAGAAGTTGATTGAATTGCTGTTTATTTTATATACAGTACTGGGTTGCATTTGCTAATAATTTGTTTAGGTGTTTGGATTTGTGTGCATGGATTAGATTGACTCATAATTCTCTTTTTTTACTCAATTTTTGTATAGTCTTGGTTTCAAAGTTTAATATAACCACACAAAATTAGTCGTTCTACTTTCCCAGATTTTCATGCATTCTCGAACCACTGTTAAAAGATTAGAACTACTTGTTCTCAGAACATTTTACAGAAATTATTCGTAAATTTGTCTCAACCCATTGTTTCCTATGTGGGAAGATGCTACTCTCTACTTCAATGCACACTGATGGTACGGAGCCATGTACACCGTGAACATCATTGTATACATCGTTTGATAATTTCTTCTTGTCTACACATTTGTACACTTAATCAATGTTTTCTAATTAATCAGAATAAAGTTATTCTTAATATTTTCCTATTGGTCATTTTCTTTGTGTTTTCTTCTGGTGTCTTGTTCTTGTAGAGAAGGTCAGAGCCAGGCAACAGAGAGCCTTCTCAGGGGACTTCTCTGGTAACCCAATATGGGCAAGTCAAGATTGGTTTTTAAAACATGCTCTCCCTAAAACCCTCCAATCAGTTTTAACTGTCACTGATTCTAAGAGTGACATCAGAGTGAAATATCGCCTGTCATTCTGTGGCATATGTTGGACCTTGGCCTAGACTGTGTCTGGGTCTATAGATTTAAAAAAAGCTTTAATAATTGGTTGTTTTTGATATCTTAACATTTTACAAAGATCTCTAAAACCAGTCTGGCTGGATTCTGTATGCAGCAATCCAAGTCAGAGGCTACATTTAGACACAGCCTGTGAATCCAAAGTAACATGAGCAAAGTTCTAGTCACGCCATAGTTTATGACTGCCAAAATGTGGACACGGAAGCAGTTATTTTAGAACTTGATAAGCAACACAGCATTTTGCAGAACTATGGAATAAAAAGAATACTCCTAGTTGCCCAATTAGAAAAGCATTTGCAGGATCATTGACATCTTGTCATTGAATGCTCTTTACCTGGCTGTGGGATGAGTACTTTAGGTTAGAGTTGTTTTTGAAAACATAATTTGTATTTAAGGTAAGATTTTTTTTTAAGCCTGGTTTATATTCTAGGGAATTCTTTACATTTTATATCCTATGTTGGAGAGATTTAATAACCTTCTTGTTAAAAATGAGGATATATTTAACTTTTATTCATTTTAAGTGTAATTTATACTCAAATATAGATCGATCTTTCTATCAATCATATATTTAGATTCCTAGATGCCTTAGTATAATATTCCTGTATTACATTTTTCTGGTTTTTTTGAGGGGGGCTATAATTATACACAAGTTAAATTGGGAAGCTGGAAACTTCTTCAGTGTTCATGTAATGTTTAATTTAAATTATTTCCAACCATAGCCCAAGTCTTATGCTGCTATGGACAATCTGTGTTTCTTGGTATATGTCCCAACATTTTATTTAACAAAATAGAAATAGAAGAACAAATATAAAAGCGCCAAATGTGAAGTAGAGCTGGAAGGCTTTGACAGACATAACAGCAAAGCTACTTCATCTTTACAGCGTTTGATTCAGGGACATTGCAACTCAAAAGTTTTCATTTTTGAATATTTAATTCCATAATTTAAAGAACAACTCAGTACAATATAAAATGAAGAAATGTCTAGTTCAATCTTCATTCCCATAAATCTGTTGGTATGAAAAGACATCAACTATAAAAAGTTCAATCTTGATTTGATTCTGATTATTTCAGAAGAACTGACTCTTGAGTCTTTTCTACCAACTTCCTCGTGTAGTCACACAGGAATATTAACTCATCTTGAAAGAATAATTATTAATGATTATGTGTGTATAATTTAATTGCATTGATGTTGAGCTGTAGAGATTTTCAAAACATATTTGCCAATGAAGTGAACCCTGCAAAATGTTAACACTGGTGTTCACTTGGAGGAGGAGATATAGATGCAAGGGAAAGGATGAGTACTTGAGCAATGAAAGCAACTTGACCATGGCATGCAATTATTTGTTCTTTCATCTATTTTTTTAAAAATGTATTTTCTGTCTCAATAGCTCAAACAGTTATCTGTTAGGTGAAGTAGGATAAATAAGTATATTTTTATTGGTTCATATAAATGTATTGTAATAGTTACTTCTCAGAGACTTGGTTAAAATAAAGTGATTCACATTTGCTCTAGAATATGTCTTGAAAGGATAATAAATCACTTGACTCAATGTATTGGCACAGTTGAGAATATAAACCTGGGTGTCTCAAGCTATAGGTGTGCCGTTTTTCACTATGCCTACCAAAGCACAGCACAGGTAAGTACTAATGTAGTTATTAACTATGTTCTGTCTCTAGGGACCATCTATTACTTAAGTAGGAGCAAAGAATGCTCTATGATATATTCAACTGATACTGAACGAATAACCTATGATGAAGAGTACACATTTAAGGACTGAGTAGGTGGTTCTGCTAGATGAATCTTGAAAGACAAGTATGTTCTAGATTAAAGAATGTTATAGCTTATTTCTGAAGTCTTTACATAGATTACTTAGAAAAGAAAAGATAACTACTCATGGTTTACTATAGACCACAGTCTCAGAGATGTAAGAGTGAGGAAAAAGTGAAAAGTAGACAAAGAATAAATCCAAAATAGTGCATTGCAGAACTGCAACAGTAAAAGCAGATTCATTTGCTACACTGAATGGCTCGAGAGAGGCATTGTGCAACACTGCAGAGGTGTGGAGATGCTTGATATTTGCCTCTTTTTCATTTTATTGGTCTTACTGAAGGAATTATATCCTGGCCTTGTGTAATCTGGACTATATGGATAGTCTCCATGAAAGCTACAGGTTTTTTGTTTGTTTGTTTTGCCAATTGTTTGTGTGTGTGTGTGTGTGTGTGTGTGTGTGTGTGTGAGCGCACGCATGTGTATGTACACGTATGTTCCTATATTAATAAACTCATAAAAAGCGTATGTATTGAATGCATGTGGTTGTACAATGGTGAATTCTAGGATGTGATTGGCCATGATTCTCCATAGAGGCTGGAAACTGTGGTTATGAGAACACAAAAGTTGTGGACAGGGTAGACATTATATAAGAGGCTGTTACAGAGTCTAAGTGGGGAACTCAAGCCACTTCGACTCTGAGGGTCCTTTATATGTCTCAGTAGGACACAGAGAGATGTGGCCACTTGTTGTAATGAGATAAATGGAGGGATAGAGTTCAGAAAGAGCTGTCTTACTGAGAGGGTTTCAGAAAAGTTTGCTGTGGAATGACATGTAGCAGGAGTTTGAGCAAATGAAGCCAGCAGACGATCCCAGCCAGCAGTGCTGTATTCCGGATGCCCAGGGTCTCAGTGGTCATCAGTATATAGACGTGTTCCCACCGAGTCTAGTTTTTACTCATTTTTAGAAGTTAGCTCCTTAACTAGGCAGCTACTATTATTCATTTCATCTGTAGAAAATTTTCTATCTTGGACACTTTAAAAAGCTGAAAGAATTTCTGATATCCTATCAGCAAAGTCAAAAAAGGGCTACAGTAGATCAATACACAAAAGTGCCATGGAACGGAAAAAGAGAAAACAGTCAGTATAGCCTGACTAAATGTACCACCTACAAATTGATCACATGACCAACTGCTCCAGTTTACCTACCTGCAGTCAAACCCCACACTCAAGAAATAGAAAATTCCAGTGTTGCCATACTTCCAAGGACTTTCTCTTTAATGGCTTGTTCAGTATCAGGCTTTTAAATTATTCAATATGTCTTTGTCTAAAGGTCACAAAATTGCCTTTAGCTACCTCTTTTTAACATGTCAAGCATAAGTAGCAACACTTTATGTTGACAAGGAATGGTGATATCTTCCATTTCTGTTCTTTTTTAAGCTTGACATCAAAAGCCAAAGTCAACTGAGTATACTTTTATGCTGTATATAAAGTGGATACAACCTAAGAAATGTATAATCAGGACTGTAGAGATGGCTAAGTAGTTAAGAGCACTGGATTCTCTTCCAGAGGAGCCGAGTTCAATTCCCTACACTCACATGGCAGCTCACAACTATGTGTAACTCTAGTTCCAGGGGATCTGACACCCTCACACAGACATAAATGCAGGCAAAAACCCCAATGCACATAAAATTAAACAATTTATTTTATTTAAAAAATGTTATGGTCATTTTCATATTTTCCATTCAATGTATATGAAATTTGTAAAAGTTTATATTACAAAAGATTTAAAATTTATCAAAATAATGAGAAACTAGGGTGTCCTAAGACAATATTTGTATGTCATATTCCTTTTGTAACATATATTACACATATAAAATTATTCCTGTCAATAATGGCTAAATCAAAACTGACTTTGAAATTCTTTTCATTCATGTATGTGAAGAGCACAGCAAATACTGATACAGCTATAGCTATGTATTGAGCATCTTGTTAGACAGAGAGATGAAAATGAGTGTGTCATCACCCTGCACAGAGGAGCTATTCAGGGAGCAGAGGTGATGCTTGGGAATGCTCTCACAGAGAAGCATATATGAAGTGTGAGGCTGGATGCAGACGAAAAGCTTGATTTACTATTGGAGATCTTGACTAACTTAATGATGAATTTTAATATAATAGGCTCAAAAAGAAAAAAGGAACCAAGTGTTTCCTTAGAATAGCTGCATAGATCAGAGTCCAAATGAAGTTTATAGTGTGACCTGTCTGCTTTCCTTGAGAACAACCAAGATTTGTAGGTTAACTGACTGTAATCAGTTAAGGAAAACCACAGCACAAAAAATTTTCAAGAAATTCCTTTTTTTTCTTTATAGTCCGGGCTAGTCTTGAACTCAGGGCAACTCTAGTCTTAGCCTCATGAATGTTTGCTGGGGTTGCCTGCCCAAACCACTAGGTCCAGATCATACCAAACCAAACAAAGAAAAACAAACAAACAAACAAACAAACAAGCAAAAACAACTAGCAGAACTACCTCATTTGTCTTCTAGTTTGGAGTTCTAAAACCTATCTCCTTTGCCCTAGTTGCAAAAGTGGGGCTGGTCTAGTTCATGAGAAGTTGAGTGAGTTAGATCCATGTGGAAGCCAGTCATTTCTTAAACCTCAACATTTGTATGACAGAAGGTTTCTTTCTGGGTCAAACTCTTCCCTGTTCTTATTGAGGAAACAGAGCTGCCACCTGGTCTGTGGAGCTGTGTGGGAGTATATGTGGTGTGTGTGTGTGTGTGTGTGTGTGTGTGTGTGGTGTGCGTATGAAGCATGTTAAATACTGCTGACAGTGGAAGTTTATGTTCTTTTGTCTTCCAAATTCATGTGAGAAATTCTGGAACTAATGAATTTTCTCCACATGTGCACATGGGCAGGCTTTGCATAATCTTTCAGAGGATTTTAGGACCTATTGAAGCAGCCCATCTATGAACTTTTATTTTACATTATAAAAATACGACATTCACTATGGTCTCATAAAAGAAAGCTTACATGACTTCATCCAAGGGAAAATTGTAGTAGAAATATAAAGGATAAAATTTTAAATAAGTGTATGTGTCTAAGGCATACAGACAAAAGCATGAGAAATGGAATCACTTCTAGAAAAAGGAATACAGAGGGAGAAAATGGGTCCATTCAGTATTTTGATTTAATTTAAAATTAGACACAATTTAAAAGAACTATTACAGAGAAAACAGGTCTACTTTAGATGATGTCTGCAAAATGAACAAAATTGACTTGAAAAATTTTAGTCTCTAAAACAAAATGAATGAACAAGGATTATTATTATTACTCAACTAGGAGGGCTGAAGATACTATGAAGGTTTGATGATGATAATGGTTATAGACACTTCCATGGATAAGAAAACATTTTAAAGATGAAGTACTCCAAATAAGTACGTCTGAAAAGAAGAGTAAGACAGTTGGCTGTTATCTTCCCAGAGGCTAATAATTAACTTTATAGATAAGATTAGTAAGGCCTACTCCAACACTTATAGATACTATTTGATGTGCCCCAAGGATCGTTCATTATAGAAAATCCTGTGAGATACAATCATCAAGAGTAAACATGCTCAAACCAGGGCAGAGTGACTGGAAAGTGAAAGTGTTGATTTAGAAATTGTTTTGGTGTGTCACTTTTGGCTAGGTGTACTGTAAGGTAAATATGAGGACAAGTTCCTTGGTCCTATGAGGCCTCAATGAAAAAAAAAAGTACTGAGTGACATTGGTGATAGGTTACTGAAGGTTTACTACCTGGAGATGATTTATAGGAGACATCAGGTTTGTTTAGGTACAATCTTAAGGCATAGCTCTGTGCTCTTGGCATCTCTGGAATATAATGTCTACACTAATCAGAGGTTCATGTACAATAGTAGGTAGTCCTACAGAGTTAACTTGATAGACTCTTTGAAATTTATTCCCCTTGGTGTGGGTGATTTCAGGGTCTGCATATTTGAGGGAGACATTTCACCTAGATATTGGGTAGTTATTTGGAGGCGTGGTTCTTATTAAATAAAAAGAGATTGAGAAAACTGTCTGCAGGGAGTACCTTATGGAGACAGTAGTGGGATGATATTGGTAGTATAAACCTGAGAGTAAATATGTTACCTATAATTATTTTCCATATGAAATTGACATAATAAACACATGTGATTTAGTCTGATAGAAACTAAATTATCTTACTCATATTTCAAAATGCTTAAATACTAGAGTTTGGTGTTTAAAGCAACATGTCCTGATAGTTTTCAAACAAGATGAGATAGATTATGAATGTTTATCTTCAGTGCCAACTGTCCAAGCCCAAACTAGAAACATCTGCCAAGTGATTTGCATCCTAGTTTTTAATACCATTTCTAATGTTTCGATTTCTTCCAAAACAAGTATGAGAGTTGTGCTGACTGTCAATAAGAGAATTCCCGACGGGAGACCAACTTCAGTAGACTTCTTAAAATAGTTATTTGGCACACCAAATATTATGGTTGGGGAGTTACAAATAGTAGATTTTCCTCAAAACATTCTAAAATACTCTAATAAGTTTTATGACTGTGATAGTGAAGTTTATCAAGTTGGTCTTGAGAATATTTAAGTCTAACAACCAAGTTATTACAGCTCACAGAACTTGCTAAATGGAAGTATTTATTCTATTTAATTCCAACTATATCTGTCAATTAGAAATGAACTACCAATGCTTTGGAAAAACAGTTTGATAATAATTTTTATTTTTCGAATATAATATTTAAAAATGTAGTGTTAATTTTTATGCGAGCTTAGAAACATGCAATGACTTGGTTGATTAGATTATTTAAATTTTTCTCTTTTAAAGAAATAATTCATTTATTTACATCCCAAATTCTGCCCCCTCCCAGTCCCCCTTCCCAGGATTTCACCCCCACACCCCATTCCCTTCACCTCTGAGAAGGTGTGCCCCCCTGCCCCCGTATCCTCCTACCTTGGTGCATCAAGTCTCTACAGGATTAGGTGCATCCTCTCCCACTGAGGCCAGACAAGGCAGTCCTCTGATACATATGAGCTGGGGGTCTCAGAGCAGCCCAGGTATGCTCTTTGGTTAGTATTTTCGTCCATGGGAGTACCAGCTGGTATTGTTGTTCTTCCTATAGGGTTGCCATAGCCTTCACCTTCTTCAGTCCTTCCCCTAACTCTTCCATGAGGGTCCCTGACCTCAGTCCAATGGTTGGCTCTACCTGTGTCAGTCAGCTGCTGGTAAAGCCTCTAAGAGGACAGCTGTGCTAGGCTCCCATCTACAAGCACAACAATACATCACTAATTAAATTTTTTCTTAAGTAGAAGATTGTACAAGAGTCTCTAAATTATCCCTATATAGCTAATCGATATAACACCTATGAATTGTTCACTTTAGACCTAAACACTTCTCAAATATGAAAAGGTGAAATATATTTAACAAATCTGACCAATAGATACTTTTTTTTTTTTTTTTTTTTTTTTTTTTGGCTTTGGTTTAGTGAAAGGCAGAATCAAGACAAACTGGCACAAAATACAGAAACAGTTTAAAATAAAACATGTTTCTTCCTAGTGACCCCAGGATCTAGGTGCCCCACTCTCAACTTTTCAGCTTAGTTCCTATCCAGCAATTGCTCCCATGGAGCCTTAAATGTATTGTGTTGGCAGAGGCACATGTAAGCTGTAGAAACCATGGAAATATATTAATAGGCGGTATTGCAAGCTGGCCTGAGATGGACTGATTTAAAGTGGCGACTCCAGCCTCGGGCGAATGTGTTGCTGTTTCTCAATTCTTCAATATTTAAAGTGAAGGCTTTTAAACCCTCTTGCAGTTAAGCATCTACATAGCTTCCTGCATATATTAATGATATCTGTTATGAATGACCCTCTACAGAAAGAACATTTTTCTTCGCATAACTGTGGTGTTTTTTTCCCCTCTTTATGTGGCAAAGTTAAAGATAACTCAATAAGATTAAAGCAAAAAATTGAAAATTCATGATGTTAGTTAATTCTCTACATTTATCTGAAACTTTTTGTCAGCCTTGCCCTGGGTGAATTTGCAAATGGTTTCTGCCACTGGGCCTGACTAA
The DNA here is from genome assembly GCA_021653895.1 of Mastomys natalensis. NCBI lineage: Eukaryota > Metazoa > Chordata > Mammalia > Rodentia > Muridae > Mastomys > Mastomys natalensis. Next base: position 495,156 of record JAJTUV010000871.1, read on the forward strand.
GGAACTATCTGTAGAACGAAATGTGCTCTATCTGGTCCTTGGATCACCCTGACAATCTTATAGACACCTCATTTCTAGTCACACTTTTGTTTGTCAGTGAGTAAGATACAAAGGAAGAGAAATTTCTAGTCAGGTGAGTTGATTGCACACCCCTGTAGAAATCAATATTAGATCGGGGTGGTCTAAGAAGCAAGACAGTAGCAGTTCACTGGAAACAGAACAGAGTTCAGATATAAAGACCTTGGCGCTAATAATATGCCCAGCCTAAGAACCAGAGCTGTCCTGCTTCGAAAGGAACCATTGTGCATAATACCTCAAGAACCTTTCCAAATTTACAGGGTATTGCCATGATACTTGGTTCTGGTTTGATGCATGTCTCTTTTCTCTGTACACGATGTTTATTTCATATATCTCCCTTCCTCATTGTTTTCTTCACCAAGAGATGAGAGACAGTACAGAAGAAACCACGAGACAAATGTTTGAAAGTTGAAGAAAAAACCTGAAAACAGCAAAATAAACGTAATTTTCTTTTTCCCCACTGTGATGTATTTTGATGCTGCAGAAATACTGTTTTACCTCCGACTTTGGCAGTTTGCCTTGTTAATACAAAATAGCACCCCTCTGAGAACCTAGTTCCCAAACTCAGAATCCCATTCATCATAGAGCAGAGGCCCTTCTTAAAGACCAAGAATGAAATAGATAGTATTCTTGATTTTACACAGAGAACGGCATCCTTTGTAGATTCTAAAAGATCCTGTGAGAAAGAGAGAGAGAGAAGGCGGGGGTGGGGGAAGACTGCAGGAAAGCAGCCATTTCACAATTTATGTGAGTGGTGAAGTAGAGTTTGCAGTAAGAATGGGAACATTGGTCTCAGTCAAATGTTTACCCTAAAATATTTGTATCAACCCAGCTGTATGTATGTTTTGCTCTTTGTGTTACAAACAAAAAACAAATCAAAACAACAACAAAAAACAAACAATAGGCCATTGGTGTTTTGACAAGAGGATATTTGAAAACTTCTGGGATTGGATAGCGTTCAGTTATATTCTAACGCTGAACTGATATTGCCATTAATATTAACCTTAATGATTTGACTTTGAAAAAGTTACAGTATAGATGGCTTTTGTTCTAGTTGCAATGCCAGAAGAAAACATTTCTTCCCTGAATGACATTATAACTTATATTCTTAAACTAAATTTCCCTTTCTTTCTCTCTCTCTCCCTCGCTTCCTTTTTTCCTGCTTCCCTCCCTCCTTTCTCCACCTCCATTTGCCTGTGGATATCTATTCCAAAAACAACGATCCCACTTTCCTATCTAGTCCAATCCCTTTCCTTACTCTAACATTTTTTCTTGACTTTCAGTATCTGGAAAGATGTGATGAATGAAGAAATAAAAGCAAGGGAAAAGGATTTGTAAAGATGAAGGTAAAAGGACAGAAAGAGAAAATAAAGCCTGAGTTAGGGGAAAGTAGAGGAGTGGATTTAAGACTACCCACAGATCTCTAACTTCCTTCTCTGTTTGCTACCAGGCTCATTGAAGAGGCAAGAAGGAAAAAATAGATACCTAAAACCAAAACCCAAAGCTCACAACATGCTGTACGGCTTATCTGTATTAGGAATGACCTGAATTTTGTTCTTGTACGAATCAGAAAAGCTCTTGTAACCCACAATGCTTTACATAAAATTTCTTGGCAGTTGCCACTGCAAATCTTTTAGTCTTTCTGTCTCTTGTAGAAATAATACTATCAAAGCAAGTGCTGTCAATCATGGAACAGTGCTACAAGGTTATGCCAGGTCATATCTGGAAAACCAAGGATCTGTAAGTGAGGTGTTGATGGCGGGGTGGGTGGCAAATGTGAATGGAGAGAACTCGAGATTTACAAGCTGCTGTCACCGGAAGATTCGGACTAAAAGATGGCATACATTTGAAAGAGAAAAAAGAAAAGTAAAATGAAGGAAGATCATAGAGTATACAAATATGGGGAAGTTTTATTATAGAAAGGTTAAAAAATTTAAAGATGTACAACTTAAAACATTTATATTTACACCGAGCATAACTGATTCTTAGAACATGACCAAATAAGCTTTGTCTCTATCTCCTGTGTGTGTCTCAGACATCCCCTGTGGTTTATCTCCTGTATGTATCTCACACATCCCATGCGGTTTATCTCCTGTGTGTGTCTCTGAGTTTACCAGTTTTTGGTTTATTGGAACTGTTTCCCATTTTTGTTTTCATTTGAAATATTTTCCTCATTCATCTCAGTGAATTATGTATTGTTGAAAATGATGTCAGTCAACCCACCCACAACATATGTCTTTGATAGGAAATAATGAACTGAGGACTCATGGAGTAGAAAGAGAAGAAACACAGATGGCCATACCCCCAGGTTTCCTGGGTTATACTTTGAATTGCCAGAATACCATCACAGGTGATTGGAAATGTTCTTCAAGCAACTCCTCTTTAAGTTTTCAGTCAACTTTGCCTAGTCAATACATTTATATTGAATTCTCTCAACATATTCTATCTGAATAAAATTATCATCATGTTCTGTAAATTTACAAAGTAAAGCTATTAACTTTTTCAAGTAGTCTCAATATTTATATTAAGGAGAAGAAAAGATGTATATCAGCTCTCCATTTTTACCATGCAACAGCCACCAGGGTTATTCAATGGCAGCAGAGAATGAGTGTGTAATTGATACAGTTTGGTACTTCTATTATTAGTGTAGAGTATACCTCAAAAGAGTGTCTTAATGTTTAATAACTTAATGGCAGAGTTGTCAACCAGATCCTTCCAAATCCTGGTACCTGTATTAAAAAAAAAGATTTGAAAGCATCAAAGATTTGATTTACATAGCTAAGCTTAATCAATCATACTATGAGACTAAAACAGGTAACAATGATATTGAACAGAAGTCTAAAACATACCGATAAATCATTAATAGTTTCATCAACTTAACTATTATCCATGTATTTATGTATGTATGTATGTGTGTGTATCTATCTATCTATCTATCTATCTATCTATCTATCTATACTATCTATCTATCTACTATCTATCTATCTCATCTACCTATATTTCAATCTCTCTATAACCTTATTGGTAGTCTAATGAATGTAATGAATTATTCATATGATTTCTTTCAATTTTTTGAAATTGAAAGAAGTCATTAAAGTAGAAAGTGCAAAACTGGATATACATATATCATATATATGTATATCAGTTATATATAGTATATATATATCAGTTATATACAGATATTATATATATATATATCAGTATATACACATATATACATCAATGTAGAAGAGGCAAAATTATCATGAACAAAAGCTATAGGTATCACAGTTAAGAATCCAGAAGCATCTTTCTAAAGCAACGTGCTCTTTTGAGTTGCCTCACAAACATTATTTGAATAATATCTGACAGAGGAATAACAAGAATGGATCAGCATGAATGAAATATTTTAAGCCTACTCAGACTGTGATTTCTGAGGACAAGGAAATTGTTTTTCTTGAAGGAAAGTATGTAAGAATAAGTACTCTTATTAGAAACAGTATGTAAGAATGGTGTTAAATGCTTGCAATTCAGGAAGCTGGGCAGGAAGATCCTGATATTGAGGTCAGCCTAGGGTCATGGTGAAAACTTCTCTCAATGAACACACACACACACACACACACACACACAACGCACGCACCACGACGCACGCACGCACGCACGCACACACACAGAGCTTTGGTTACCACAGAAGTCTCAGCTTTTTCACCAAGTCCCTTTCCTTGCACTTGTGTGACACACATTCTGTGGCATTTCCTGCTGTCCTGATGGTGACGCTCTCCTCTCTCCCTCTATGGCCTTTAAAAGCTGCTGTCATCTGGGGTTTACCTTAGTTCCTCCTTTGTTTCCTCCACTCATTCTCCTGGCCTTGAGTCACTCGATGTCGGCTTAAGAACAATGATTCTCAAGTGAATGTTCTTCTGGTTCAGATCTTCCCTAATGTTCAGAAGATGTATTAGCCTACTCTGATTGGTTCTCTCGTGGCTACTCTGAATCACTGTGTTGCAAACAGAGACCATAAGCATCTTTGCTTCCAGTCTGCTCCTTTCCTTCCTCAGCAGTTTTGTTTCTATTTTTTTCTTTTTTGTAATTTTTTCAATTTATTGAAAAATGTTTTTTTTTTTTTTTTTTACATTATATATCCTGATTGTAGTTTCTCTCCCTCTTCTCCTCCCAGTTTGTTTTCAATTTTCATCCCATCTAAATCCACCCCTTCATGTCTCTTATTAGAAAAAAATAGCTTCTAAAATAACAAAATAAAACAAAAACTAACACATTGGGATAGAACAAAACAAACAGAAGGAGAAGAGGTCAGGGAAGGCAAAGAAACAGAGACTCACTTGTTTGCAAAGTGAGAAATCTCATAAAAACACTAAACAGTAAACTATAATATATATGCCATTCTGGAATTGGAGGCTTTGCTTCATGACGAGACATGGCCAGGTGAGGCTTTGTCTCCCCAACTTGAAATCTCCTTAATGTAGAGATTTCCTTTAGATTATCTTCATATATGTATATATTTTAGAACACTTTTTTTACTGTGTTACATCTCCATATTATGCCTCAAATGGCCCTAAATTTTGATATCTCTCCACATATACTTTACGTGCCCTCTCTTCACTTTTCCTCTCACTTGATCCTCTCATTCCAGCTCCCTTTCTCATCCATTCATAACTATCTATTTTATCTCCCTTTTTAAAGGAGAGCTACCAGTTTCCTCTGGTCCCTTACTCTGTATCTAACCTCTGTCATTCAGTGGTTTGTAAATTGGTTATCGTTGACTTAACAGCTAACACGCACATATAAGAAAAATTATATGTCATATCTCTTTTCCTAGATCTGAGTTCCCTCAATTTTTTCTAGTTATTTATTTACCTATGAATTTCATGACTTAATTTTATTTAACATCTGAGTAATATCCATTGTGTAAATGTAACACATTTTATTTATCCATTTTTTCTATTGAGGAACAGCTAGATTGTTTCCAATTTTGGCTATTATGAATGGAGAAGCAATGAACATGGTTGAGCAGGTACATCCATGGTAGGATGAAGCATTTTTGGGTACAAGGCCAAGAGTGATAAAGCTGGATATTGAGGTAGATCAATTCCCATCTTACTGAGAAACCAACACACTGATTTCCATAGTGACTATACAGGTATGCACTCCAATCAGTCATAGATGGGTGTTCTCCTTACTTTATATAATTAAGAGCATGAGCTAGCTTTTATTTTATTCATCTTAGCCATTTTAACAGCTGTAAAATGAAATCTCAAAGTAGTTTTGCTTTGCATTTCCCTGATGACTAAGGATGTTGAACATTTCTTTAAGTGTTTCTCAATCATTAGTGTTTCATCTTTTGAGAATTCTCTAGATCTGTACCCCATTTTTAATTGAGTTATTTATTTTCTTGATATGTAGGGTTTTTTTTTTTGAGCTATTTATATATTTTGGATGTTAGTTCGATGTCAGATGTAGAATTGATAAAAATCTTTTCCCGTTTTGTAGGCTGCCATTTTGGCGTACTGACAGTGTCTTTCACCTACAGAAGCTACTCAGTTTCATGAGGTTCCATTTGTTAATTGTTGATATTAATGCCTGTACTAATGGTATTCTGTTCAATGAGTTTGTGTATCAGATTAACAGTGGCTTCTTAAGATGAATTGGGAATACTTCTTCTGTTTCTATTTTGTGAAATAATTTAAGAAGTATTGGTTTTAACACTGTTTTGAACAAGTTAAATTTCTGGTAAATTTTATGTTAAAACCATCTGGCCTTCTCATTTTTTGGTTGGGAAGACTCTTGAATACTGTTTCTATTTCATTAGAAGTATATATCTGTTTAAATTTTTTTTATCTAATTTTGATTTAACTTTTATATGTGACCTGTATTTAAAAATTATCCATTTCCTTTAGGAAGTTTTTAAAGTACATACTTATGACAGTCTGGGTTTCCTCAGTGTCTCTTGTTATGTCCCTGTTTTATTTTTAATATTATTAACTTAGATATTCTATATCTGTTAGTTAATTTCAATATGGTTTTGTCAATTGAATTGAGTTTCTCAAGGAACCCACTCTTTGTTTCAATGATTCTTTATGCTATCTTTTGTTGTTTGTTTCTATTTTATTGATTTAGGCCTGTGTTTGATTATTTCTTGCCATCTATACCTTGTAGGTGTGATTTCTTCTTCTTTCTTTTTCCTAGAGCTTTCACATGTGCTGTTAAGTTATTAGTATGTGATCTTTCAAAACATTTTTATGTTGGCACTTAGTGCTATGAATTTTGCCCCTTTACTGCTCCCCATAAATTTGGATATTTTATGTATTTATTTTTATTAATTCTAGGAGTTAATTTTTTCTTTTTCATTAATTAAATTATTCAGTTTAAATCCCAATATCTGTACCCCTCTCCTCCAGGCGCCCCTCACGTTTCCTCCATTCTTTCCCTCCCCTTCTCCTCTTAGAAGGGAGATCCCCACACTGGGTACCACCTTACCCTGGTATATCAAGTCACTGCAGGACTAGGTATATCTTCTCCCACTGAGGCCAGACAAGGTGACAAAGGTGAATGGAATTCATAGGCAGACAACAGGCTCAGGGACAGCCCCTACTCCAGTTGTTGGGGGACCTGTATGATGATCAAGATGCAAATCTGCTACATCTGCGTAGAAGGGTAATTTTTTCTTAATATTGACTCTAGTTTCGTTTAGTAGTAAGTTATTTAGTTTCCATGTGTTTGTAAGATTTCTGCTCTTCCTGTTGTTGATATCCAGCCTTAATTCATCATGGTCTAATAGGATGCAGGATGTTATTTCAATTTTCTTGCATCTGTTAAGACTTCTTTTATGTCCAAGTATGTGATCAATTATGAAGAAAGTTCCATGAGCTGCTCAGAAGAAATTGATTGTGATTGGATAAAACATTCTGTGAATATCTGTTAGGTCCATTTGGTTTATGATGTCATTTAACGCTAGCATTTTTCTGTTTAGTTTTTGTTTGCATGACCTGTCATTTGATAAAATGAGGGTGGACTAGCAGTGGGTTCTGAGGGGATCTACAGGAGGGTAGAAGCAAAGTGTTCCACCAGGATCTGTTCAGTCCTCTGAGAATAGTAGCAGGGAGTAAGAAGAGAGCACAACACTACATAGTCTGCTACAGAGCTGGGTATGGAGCTAGGGGATTTTATATGGAAGACAGGAAGATTGAAGATCTGAAGCTAAAGTACTCATTTCACTGGCTTATTTGCTTCTCTGGTAGGCCTGCCTGGTGGGTTTCCAGAGAATACCTGCTGAATTAGGAGGTTGGAATAACAGGATAAGTAGAGAGGAGAGTTAAAGAACCCCTGCCTGAAAAACTGGTGACAGGGATAGAGAGCAAGGGGAGACTACAGCAGGTGGTCTGCTAGGAAGCTGGGGGTGAAACTGAAGAAGAGTGAAGACTCACTGACTGCCTACTTGCTTTCCTGACTGGAGTGTCCTGCAGATTCCCAGGGAATAGCTGCTATGCCAGGAGTTGGTGGCCTAGATAAAATGATGAATCAGGAGGAAAGGAGGAGATGGTCTATGGGATTCCATGGAGATGGGGGCAGAGAGCAAGGAGGGCCACAATAGGTAGTCAACCACAGAGCTTGTGAAGCTCTACCTGCTTCCCCAGCTGGAGACGCTTTGTTGACAGTAAGCATTCTCACTCCTCCTGTTTGTCACTCAGTACCCACAGCCAGTGAACTACCCATTTCCAACAGTCTTGGCTGAACATGCCCCAGTTGCTGCTCCTTTCAACACCACCCTTTGTGTGGACTATAATCATTACTCATGGGTTAATAAGAAAATGTCTGAGTGGATCTTCCCAATATCTTTTCATTTTTTTTCAGCACAGTTATTTCAACCACTGAAATATTGATTCACCCTATCTTTACTTTTCTGAAAATTTTAACCCCTTAAGAGTTTCAACTTATGTTTAGTTTCCTCAGTTAGGTTTACCTGGCACCTTACTGGTTGACCCAACTGCTTCCCCAAACCTTTCTCTTTCCTACTAGATTCTTATTTTATGCTGAGTCTAACACACTTTCTAACCTAAAATTCTGAAATGGAAAAATGGAATATATATTTGTGTGTGCATGTGAGCATTTGGAATGACTGCAGAAGGGCTGATGTGGCACAGTACCCACCCCTGGAGCACAGCGAGCAGGGTATGACACTTCATGAGTGCAGAAGGTTGCTGTAGGCTCAAAGTGCAAGGCTGGTTTTCATAATATGCATATATGTTTCATGTTCTGGGGAACGTTCTCCCTGCCAAAGTTATTGAGGAATTCTCTCTCTGCCAAGGTTAATGCCTCCATGACAATTAGAAACAGCATGAGTCTGGGAAGTGAGAATGTGTCTAATCTTCCTCAGCAAAATGGTAGTGCTGTGACCTTCAGGTCAGCCTTTAAGGCTCTGGGAAAGAACTCTGAAAACCTGAGTTCAAGAATATAGAAACATTTTCTCAACTATGCAAAATATAAGGATGCATATGAATTGTATGAGGGGCTTCATGAACTTGAAAGAACAGAGAAAGCTGTACTAATGAGTCAATAAAGGGAAGGAATAGTTAAAAAAAGAAGGCTTATGGTTCAAGTAATAAAGGGGTACCAGGAAGTGAGGGACTGGTACTCTCAGTGCAGGATCACACTCAATTAAGCTTACTGTTTGTCTGTAAAAAGGCAAGCAAGCTCAAGATCTGTCTACAGAGCAAGTTCCATGACAGCCAAGTTTAGTCAGTGAAGGAGTTAGAAAAAAAAAAGCAAACTTTTCACATAAAAATGTCTATGTCTAGATTTGGCAATCACAAGCACAGTTTCCAGTGAACCACATAGGATTGCTCTATTAAAAATTTTACTTCCTGTCTTTTTCCTTTTTCTAAGAATCAAAGGACTAAGGTCATGGGATAATCAAAAGGGAACCTGGGGTAAATGACTGAATTGATACGCAAATAAAAGACTGGGCCTTTGTCCCAAGAGCTGAGCTATCCAGAGAGTTAAAAAATTCTTTTGGAATTTTGCTAGCAGGTTTTCTGACTTCCATCAGCAAAACTTGAGCTACCTAGATAGCTATCTCAAGCAGAAGAGAGCTTTCAGCTTCTATCCCATCATTCACTTCAAGTTGCTTCTTCTGCCACTCCCAAACACCCCTATCTCTGAACCTAATTCCAAGCTGAGGCTGGTTGTTGGCACACATGTGTGTGAGCGTGTGTGTGTGTGTGTGTGTGTGTGTGTGTGTGTGTGAGAGAGAGAGAGAGGAGAGAGAGAGAGAGAGAGAGAGAGAGAGAGAGTATCTAATTCTTGGAATTTGCTCTCTCCCTCCAGTGCCTGAATCTTGGTGATCACACACAGGTGCTCTAGCTCAGTAAGCATCTTTTTCTGCTGATCCATCTTGTTGACCTGTAAATTTTTCCCTTTCCATTAGCAATTAATTTTTAAATTTTACTGTTGTATGTATGTATGTATGTATGTACGTATGTATGTTTGTTTGTTTGTTTATATGAATGTATCCTTATAGATACATAGCCAGGATCTATTCTTGAAATAACTGTATAAAGTAAACACTTGTCCGAACTCCTTCTCCTCTTCTCTTCCTGTTCTTCCTCTTTCTCCTTACATCCATACACATTGTGGCAATATTCACAGTAAGTAGCCAAATCATACAATCAGCCTAGATGTCACCTAACAGATTAATGAATGAAGAAAAGGTGGTGCATATAGATGCAAAAGGATTCTATTCAACCAATAATGAAAACCCTTTTGCATGAAAATGCATGGAACTGGAGATTATTATGATAAGCAAAAATAAGCCAAATTCAGACAAATATTGTACTTTTTCACATGCTGAATACAACCTTTAAAATGTAGTAAAGAGTGGGGCTGGAGAGATGGATCAGTGGTTAAGAATTTATACTACTCTTCCAGAGGAGCTGACTTGGTTTTCAGCACTCAGCTCTAGAGAGGCCTCCATAAGCACATGCACTCACATACACACACTCTCATATAGCAAATGCACTTACATATGCACACTGTCACATATACATATACAGAAATAGAAGTGATAAGACTAAGGTGTTGGAGACTAGGTTTAGAGACAAGGATCATGTACTGCTCTTGTAGAGGACCCATGCTTGGTTCATAGCACCCATATTGGGTGGCTCACAACTGCCTGTTTCTCCATCTCTTGTATTCAACTACACAACACACACACAAACACACACACAAATACAATAAAACAAGTTTTAAAAAACTACAGTTTTGTAGGAGGACAGTGCTGGTAGGGGGTTGTTAGGGATACAAATACGGCCAAAGCACACGACTCATGCGAAACATGAGTAATCCCATCTTTTGTACAATCGTGTGAACTAATAAAAAAGTTTTGAGTGGGATCTAAAAGCACTCTGTAAGGATCAGTGGCCATAATAACTTCTCCGTTAGTTTTGTGTGTTTTCTATGTTGGATTCCTTTCTATTCTTTTTAGAGAACTCTACATGTGTACCTGTCACAGTTATTCTTTATGGTAACTGACCAGCTCTCTTCCATGATTAATTAGGAACTTTGTGAAGTCAGGGTTTTATTTTGCTGACCATGGCCCAAGAACATGGTCTACAAGTGAAGCTCTGTGAGAAGTCTGAGAGCTTATGAGAAAATTCCAAATAAACAGGATGAGTGACCTGTGACCTCTGTTCCTCCAAACATGGGTTTTTCTTGGAATGCGCTTTACTGATCTTCTCAGGTGAAGTGATCAGGAGTGAGTTTACTTCTGAGTTCCCATCATTTATGATTATTCAGATGATGTTTTTAAGCATGATTGACCCTGTGACTATATGCAACCTAAACCCATGTAAACTTTGCTCATTTGAGCATTCTTAAGCTTCGGAATACCTTCAGAGTACAAGTTATCTGATTCTCTGAATAAAGTTGGCTATTGCATGAGACTTTGGTCTGCTTCATTTTTAACTCCATTATTGCAAGGTTCATGGCACCAACTGTGGTGGTAACAGGCTTTCTACCATCTTTTGCCTGTCTTCTAATAAGTGTTCAATAAATATTTCCTAAAGGAAATTATATTATTTGTAATCACCGTAGGTAGCTTAATTTCCACATTGAAAGCCTTTGCTTTTCTTGAGGAAGATCACAAGGAAGAGATAAAATGACTCTATTTACATGTTCAATCATGACCGGGTATTTAAAGGAATTATTTGTATTTAACCAGGTGTGAGGTTGAACAGAGAAGATGTGCAGCACCTTGGGATTTTTTTTCTATAAACAAAAACCAAAATAAGACCATTATAAATAGCTTCCATAGAGTAATGAAGTCAGCCTGAAGGAACTGCTGTGTGATTAGTATTCCCAAGTGTTCCCAAACCCTATGCAGGTCTTAATAGCGAAATAGAATGTGAAAATGAGGACATGTTTCCTAAAATGTAAGCAATGCTTACAGACCCAGGCTCAAGAAAGGACACAAATTTGGTTACAAGGAACCAGAGCAATCGTCTCATACACGAAGCAGAGGCTGCTTGCTCCTTCTTGCTCTTTGTGAGACTAATCTCTGAGCTCTGTCAATCTATCAATCTTTATTTCTGTTTCCATTTGTCTTCTGTGCTGCCTCTGCCACTCCTCCTACTGAAGCCTGTCCCCTTCCTGAATTTGAAAAGCTTTTAGTTAGAAGGTAGCTTCTGCAAGATCATTTCTATTTTGGATCTACCTTAACATGGCAAATAAAAGCAGTTGGTAAAATATCACTTTAAAATCTTTATTTTTCTTGTGTTCTAATTTAAACTAGAATGAGAATCCATGTCTAGGAATAAAACAACAACATCCTAGTTTTGTATCACATTAGGCATTGTTTGTATGTGGGTCTAAGAATGTAATAGCAAGATAAATTTTTACTATTGATAGAAAGATAAAAGGATGAGACATTCTGAAGTCTATATTATCCTTTAAGATGTTTTGTTGGGGAAGTTGAATGGTCACAAGGAGCAGGTAGATGTTTGATGGAGTAGGAAAACAATAAAAACTGTTCAGTTGAAATAATATAAATTAGTAGTCTTTAGGAAAAGCAGAAAAGCAGGTGAGATAATGAAGAGAAATGTATGAAATAAAGTTAAAATCATAAATGTGGTCTTGGGAATAATGCAGATAAAAACCAGGTCTGATGAAACAGAGAACCAAGGCCTTGGCTTTTTACAGACTGCGCTGTATCTGTTTCCAAGTGCTTTGCCAAGTCACCATCTCATGTGTAATCTTTAGCTTTCTGCTACTTCATTTTTCAAAGATTCAAACACTGAGATAGATAGTAAGAAAACACTTCTAGTCTCTGTCACCACACTTCAAAAGAGGTAATGAATTCTATACATATTTAACTAATCCTGGCAAGAAAGAAATGGCTCATTCTTATAGCAGAATTGAAAGATCTTGAGACACAACCTTTGTATGAGGGTCTAGATAGGGTTTGAGAGTTAAAACTTAAGACAGAAAGACTCTGGTGTCAATAACAATACCAATCACCTCTAGACCTAAAGATGTAAGAGAACGGGATAGTTATTTAAACCTAAGGAGGCTGTCTGGTACACTGACTACCTTCAGTTAGAAAGGCTTCTTCTGTTACAACATGGATAAAACTAAGGGAAAAGCCCATCACAAAAGACAGAAATTATACAACTCTTTTTACATGAAGTATAGACAACATATAAATTCAGAGATTGTGCTATGCGGGGAGGGAAAGGAGAGAATGGGGAGTTTCAATGCATAAAAGGTTTCAGCTTCGTAAGCTGAAACCGTTCTTGAGATTGTGCAATGACATGGATGCATTTAACATGCACAACTATATAGTCAAAAATGATTAATATCCATGGTAATGGCCAAGTTGTATTTCATCAACTTTTATATCCTCACACATTAACCTCAGTATTTCAGAATATGACTGTATTTGCAAACAGAGTCCTTACCTCACAATATCTCAGAGGCCTTGAACTAGACCAATGGCTCATGGTAATGAACATTTTGCAAGTGAAGATATATAGACAGAGGGATACTGTGGGACACACTGTGGCATACTACAGTTTCCATGATGAAAGATGAGATGTTTTCTATGGTTTTTGTTTGTTTATTTTGTGTGTGTTTGTGTTTTGGGGGAGGGGTTTCAAGGGTGAAGGGTAGACAGATATGAAGGGATGGGAGACAGGTGAGACTTGGGTGCATGATATGAAACTCACAAGGAATCAATAAAAGGTTTTATAAAAATGACATTTTAGTGGCCCCATTCCAATCTATGGAACTCATATTAAAAGGGAATTTAGACATACCAGGTAGATAGACACAAAAAAATGCCACAGGAGGACACAGAGGATATAACTATCTGCAAACTGAAGAATAAATGTTTGGAAGAAACCAAATCTGTTGTCACCGTGTTCTTAAACTTCTAACTTCACAAATGTTATAAAACATATTTATGTTTTAAAAAGTATCCTGTGATATTTAAAGCAGCCTTTGAAAAACAGTAGAATGTATTAAATGTGTATTTTATTATGATTTAAAAAGTATCTGGAAATAAGTTTGTAAAGCAACAAATGATGGACTGTGGAAAATAAATTATATTTTCAACAAAAAAGTTTTGGTCAAGATTGTATGTTCAGATATATCTTAAGAGTTGAAGTCCTATTTCCTATGTTTTTGCAAGAATTTTACTAAATTCAATGCCAATAATAAGATAAATGTTAATGGGGCTTCTTTATCTTATTTTGTGGTTTATGACTTAGAAAGAAACTTGTGGAGGCAATATGGGTTTTTGAAAGTTATCCATATATTCCAAGTGCTTATTGTGACAGTTAAACTTAAGAGCTTTCTGTTCTCAGTACAGTAAAGGATTGATATTATTCATATCAATTAAATACTATATCCATGTTATTGATAAAGACATTAAGCTTAAAGATGGAAATTGTTTAAAAGTCTATATGTAGATCTCCTTTCTGGTCTACAACTGATTGGGGGCAGATCGGCCTGTCTGCCTGTCTGTCTCAACACTGAACAGTTTGCAGGGCTCCCAGGAGATCTACTTCAACCAGGACAAGAGTCTACAGGACTCTGAGGAGTTCAGCTGCAGCCAGGGCAACAATCTGTAAGTCTCCCAAGAGATCAGCTGCAACTAGGGTGACACATCCCTCTGTGTCAACCCAGAGACACAGGAGGCAGGCTCCAGACAGAGTCAACCAGGCCAGATAACACCAGAGATAACCTGATGTCAAGAGGAAAGCTCAAGATTCTAAGCAACAGAAACCAATAAACCTTGACATCATCAGAACCCAGCTCTCCCAACATAGCAAATGATCAAAAGCATGATGCTGACATAAAATCTCATCTCATGAAGATAATAGAGAACTTTAAGGAGGATAACTCACTTAAATAAATACAGGAAATCACAGTTAAATGGGTAGACACCCTTATAGAGGAAACAAATACATCCCTTTAAAAAAAACATGAAAACACAACCAAATGGGTGAAGGAATTGAACAAAGAAGTCCAAGACTTAAAAATGGAAGTAGAAACAATAAAAGAAGATACTGACACAACGATCAAAGAAAATATAAAGCATAAAAATCTCCTAAATCCAAAATATCCAGATAATCCAAGACACACTGAAAAGACCAAACCTAAGAATAATAGGAATAGAAGAGAGCAGATATTCCCAGTGCGAAGGGCCAGAAAACATCTCCAACAGAATCATACAAAAACACCTTCTCCAACCTAAAGAAAGAGATGACCATAAATATACAAGGAACCTACAGAACACTGAATGGATTGGACCAAAAAGGAAAATCCCCCTGTCACATAATAATTAAAACACTAAATTCACAGAACAAAGAAAGAATATTAAAAGCTGTAAGAGAATAGGGCCAAGTAACACGTAAAGGTAGAGTTATCAGAATTACACTAGACTTCTCAATAGGGACTCTAAAAGCCAGAAAATCTTGGACAGATGTCATGCAGACCTTAGGAGAATGCAAATGTCAGCCCAGACTACTATACCCAGCAAAACTCTCAATCATCATAGATGGAGAAACCAAAATATTCCATGATAAAACCAAATTTAAACAACATATATCAACTAATCCAGCCCTACAGAGGACTATAGAAGGAAAACTCCAACACAAGGAGAGTATCTACACTAAAGAAAAAGCAAGAAATTAGTCCTTTTACGATTAACCCCAAAGGAGAGAATCACAAACACACATATAATTCCACCTCCAACAACAAACATAACAGGAACTAAAAATCATACGCCTTTAATATCTTTCAACATCAATGGACTCAATTCCTCAATAAAACGGGATAAGCAAGCAGGATCCAGCATTTTGCTGCCTTCAAGAAATACACTTCAAGAATAAAGACAGACACTACCTCAGAGTAAAAGGCTGGAAAAAAGTTTTCCAAGCAAGAAACAAGTGGGAGTTGCCATTCTAATATTCAAGAACAGAGATTTTCAACCAAAAGTTACTAAACGAGCTGGGGAATGATACTTTATATTCATCAAAGGAAATATCCACCAAGATCAAAACTCAATTTTGTACATGTATGCCCCAAATGTAAGGGCACCCACATTAAAGAAACTTTACTAAAGCCCAAAACCCACATTGAACCTCACACAATAATAGTGGGAGACTTCAACACCGCATTCTGCACAATGGACAGGTCATTGGAACAGAAACTAAACAGAGACACAGTGAAGCTAATAGAAGTTATGAACTAAATGGACTTAACAGATATCTTAACAAAACATTTCACTGGAAAATAAAAGAATATAACTTCTTCTCAGCTTTCCAAGGTACCTTCACCAAAACTGATCATATAATTGGTTACAAAACATGCCTCAACAGATACAAGAAGATTAAAATAATCCCACGCATCCTAACAGATCACCATGGACTAAGGCTAGACTTCAATAGCCAAACCAAACCAACCAACCAAACACACACCCCCAAACAAAAAAACAAGAAAGCCACATAGCCATGGAAACTGAACAACTTTCTACTCAATGATAACTTGGTCAGGGAGGAAATAAAGAAAGAAATGAAAGACTTTTTAGAATTCAATGAAAACAAAGACACAGAATAACCAAACTTATGGGACACAATGAAAATAGTTCTAAGAAGAAAATTCATAGCACTAAGCACCCTCATAAAGAAACTGGAGAGATCCTACACTAGCAACTTAACAGCATACCCAAAAGACCTCCAACAAAAGGAAGCAAACACACCCAAGAGGAGTAGAGGGCAGGAAATAATCAAACTCAGGGCTGAAATCAACCAAGTAGAAACAAAGAGAACTATACAAAGAATCAACAAAACCAAATCCTGGTTCATTGAGAAAATCAACAAGATAGATAAATCCTTAGCCAAACTAACTATAGGGCGCAAAGACAGTATCCAAATTAACAAAATCAAAAATGAAAAGGGAGACATAACAGCAGAAGCTGAGGAAATTGAAATAAATCACCAGATCTTACTGCAAAAGCCTTCACTCAACAAAACTGGAAATTCTAGATAAAATGGATGACTTTCTAGACAGATACTACATACCAAAGTTAAATCAAGAGCAGGTAAACTATCTAAACAGTCTATATCCCCTAAGGAAATAGAAGTCATTAAAAACCTCCCAATCAGAAAACAGAAAAGCCCAAGGCCAGATGGTTTTAGTGTAGAATTCTGTCAGCCCTTCAAAGAAGACCAAATACTGATACTTCTCAAACTATTTCACAAAATAGAAACAGAAGGAACACTACTTAATACATTTTATGAAGCCACAATTACACTGATACCTAAACCACACAAAGACTCAACAAAGAAAGAACTTCAGACCAATTTCCCATATGAATATTGATGCAAAAATACTCAATAAAATTCTCCCTAACTGAATCCAAGAACACATCAAAACTATCATTCACCATGATCAAGTAGGCACTATCCTAAGGATGTAGGGTTGGTTCAATATATGAAAATCCATTAATGTAATTCTCTATATAAACCAACTCAAACAAAAAAAATCACATGATTATCTCACTAGATGTTGAAAAAGCATTTGACAAAACACAATACCCCTTCATGTTAAAAGTATTGGTGAGATCAGGAATCCAAAGCCCTTACCTAAACATAATAAAAACAATATACAGCAAGCCATCAGCCAGTATCAAATTGAGTGGAGAGATACTTGAAGGAATCACTCTAAAATCAGAGACAAGACAAGGCTCCCCACTCTCTCTGTATCTATTTAATATAGTACTTGAATTTCTAGGTAGAGCAGTAAGACAACAAAAGGAGATCAAGGGGATACAAGTTGGAAAAAAAGAAGTCAAGGTATCACTATTTGTGGATGACATGATAGTGTATATAAGAGAACCAAAAAATTTACTAGAGAACTACAGCTGTCAAACAACTTCAGCAAAGTGACTGGATATAAAATTAACTCAAACAAATAGCTGTCCTTTATACAAATAATAAACAAGCTGAGGAAGAAATTAGGAAAACAACACCCTACACAATAGATACAAATAGTATAAAATATCTTTGTGTAACTCTTACCAAGCAAGTGAAAGATGTGTAGGACAAAGAACTTTAAATCCATGAAAAAAGAAATCCAAGAATACCTCAGGAGATGGAAAGATTTCCAATGCTCATGAACTGGTAGGATTAACATAATGAAAATGACCTTCCTACAAAAAGCAATCTAAAAGTTCATTGTAATTCCCATCAAGATTACAACACACTTCATCACAGACATGAAAAAAGCAATTCTAAATTCCCTATGAAAAAACAGAAAAACAAACAAACAAAAAACAGGAAAGCAAAAACAATTCTTAACAATTAACGAACTTCCAGGACAATCACCATCCCTGACCTCAAACTGTACTGCAGAGCAATAATGATAAAATTCATATGGTATTGGTATAGAGACAAACAGGTCAATCTATGGAATAGAATATAATACCTAGAAATATGCCTATACACTTAAGGACACTTGGTCTTTGACAAAGAAACTAAAATTATACAATAGAAAAAGAAACCATCTTCAATATATGGTGCTGGTCCAACTGGCAAGTCTGTATGTAGAAAAATGAAAATAGACCCATATTTATCACCTTGCATAAAGCTCAAGTCTAAATGGATAAACAACCTCAACATAAAACCAGGCACACTGAATCTAATAGAAGAGAAAGTGGGGAAGACCTTGAACTCATTGGCACAGGAGGAAATTTTCTTAAAAAGATCTCCAATGGTTCAGGCTCTAAGAACAACAAATGATAAATGTGACCTCATGAAAAGCTTCTGTAAGGCAAAAGACATAGTCAATAGGACAAATCAGCAGCCTACAGATTGGGAAAAAATCTTCACCAACCTCATATTTGACAGAGGGCTAATATGCAATATATACAAAGAAGTCAAGAAGCTAATCTCCCAATTAAAAATGGGTGACATAACTAAACAGAGTTCTCAACTGAGGAATCTCAAACGGCCCAAAAGCACTGAAAAAATGTTCAACATCTTTAGTCATCATGGAAATGCAAATCAAAATGACCATGAGATTCCACCTTACACCAATCAGAATGGTTAAGATCAAAAACTCAAATGACAACACATGAACTGGCAAGGATGAGGAGAAAGAGGAACACTCCTTCATTGCTGGTGGATTGCAAGCTGGTACAACCACTCTGGAAATAAATCTGGTGGTTTCTCAGAAAATTGGAAATTTTCATTGTATCCAAAAGGTGCTGCAACAAGGACACATGCTCCACTATGTTCATAGTAGCCTTATTTATAATAGCCAGAAGCTGGAAACAACCCAGATGTCCTCAACAGAAGAATGGATACAGAAAATGTGGCATATTTACACAATGGAGTACTACTTAGGCATTAAAAGTTGTGCCATCACAAATTTTGCAGGCAAGTGGATGGAACTAGAAAATATCATCCTGAGTAAGAGCCAAAAGGACATACATGGTATTTACTCACTGATAAGTAGATATTAGCTCAAAAGCTTGGAATCCCCATGATACAACTCATAGATCATATGAAGCTTAACAAGAAGGAAGGGCAAAGTGTGGATGCTTCAATCCCACTTAGAAGGGGAACAAAATAATCACAGGAGGCAGAGGCAGGGTGTCCTGAGTGGAAGAAGGGAGGGAGAGGGAAAAAAGTTGGAGCAGGTTCAGGGAAGAAACAGGAGAGAAGCCCAGAGGGCCAGGAGAATGAATAGAAAAATGTAGCAGTAAGGTAAGGGGAACGTCTAAAAAGTCCCAGACACCAGGGATGTGAGAGGCTCCCAGGATCCAATGGGGATGACATCAGTTGAAATACACAACAGAGAGGAGATAGAACATGAAAAGACCACCCACAGTAGATAGGCATGCCCTCAGTTGAGGGAAGGAGACACTCACCCATCTCAATTTTTTTTAAATTGAATATTTTATTTATTTATATTTCAAATGTTATCCCCTTTCCAGGTTTCCCCTCTGCAACCCCCTATCCCATCCATCCTCCTTTACCCTGCTTCTATGAGCTTACTCCACCACCTACCTACCCACTCCTTCCTCACCGCTCTAGCATTCCCCTACACTGGGGCATCAGGCCTTCACAGGACCAAGGGCCTCCCATCCCGCTGATGCCAGATAAGGGCATCCTCTGCTCCTTCAGTCCTTCACCTAACTCCTCCATTGAGGTCCCTGTGCTCAGTCTGATGGTTGACTGCGAGCATCTGCATCTGTTTTGGTCAGGATCTGGCAGAGCCTCTCAGGAGACAGTTGTACCAGGCTCCTGTCCACAAGCACTTCTTGGCATCCTCAGTAGCGTCTGGGTTTGGTATCTTCCTGTGGGATGGATTCCCAGGAATTCCACTCTTTATCCCTGTATTTTGGGTTAAAATTTCAAAATGGAGCAGAGACTGAAGGAAAGGCCATCCAGAGACTGTCGCACCTTGGGATCCATCCCATCTGCAGACACCAAACCCTGACACTATTGCTGATGCCAAGAACTGCTTGCAGACAGGAGCCCAGTAGAGCTGTCCTCTTAGAGGCTCTGCCAGAACCTGACCAATACAGATGCAGATACTGATAACCAACCACTGGCTTGAGCACAGGGAAGAACTGAAGGAGCGGAAGGACATTGCATCCCCATAGGAAGAACAACAACATCAATCAACTAGAGCTTCCCCAGCCCCCAGAGCTCCCAGGGACTAAACCACCAACCAAAGAGTACACATGGAGGGACCCATGGCTCCAGCCGCATATGTAGCAGAGGATTTCCTTTTCTGGCATCAATGGGACGGGAGGGGTTTGGCCCTGTGGAGGTTTGTTGCCCCAACGAAAGGGGATGCTAGCCGGGTGAGGCGGAAGTGGGTGGGTGGGTGGAGTACCCTATTAGAGGCAAAAGGAAGCAGAAATGGGATGAGTGGTTTGCGGAGGGGAGACAGGGAATGTATTTATTTACATTTGAAATGTAAATAAATAAAACAATAAAAAAGAATTTATATGTCATAACACATGTAATTCACATATTTCTAGGCTTAAGGCAGAGGCAAACATAGTTTCTTTAAAAACATCATCTTATATTAAAATATAATTATTTAACTCCACCCCTTGCTCCCTTTTGAATTCATGGCCTCTTTTTCTTAAATCATTACACATACACACACACACACACACACACTAGTGTGTGTGCCCATATGCCCTTTCGTTACATTGGGAAGACAACACTCCACTCAGTTTACTAACTAAAATGTTCATATCATTCAGAAATACTCCTGCAGACATTCTGTTAGTAACATTTGACCAAATGTACATGTTCGTAGTTACCTTGCAACCAGACACAGTTAAAAGTCAATTATACCCCCTCAAAGTGCCATCTCATATCTTAAGGAGCCTTCATGAGCTTAATCCAACACTTCCATTTTAAGAAGACACTTTGTATTCCTTTTTTCTTCTTCTCTTATACATTACATCCTGACTACTGTTCCACCCCAAACTCTTCCAAGTCCTCCACTGGCCACCCCAACCCCCCTCCTACTTCTCCTAATCTACACCTGTCTCCATTCAGAAAGTGCAGGCCTCCCAGGGATATGTACCAAGCATGGCATACCATGTTACAATAAAGCTAGGCACAAATCCTCATATCAAGGCTGGGCAGGAAGCCCAGTAGGTGGCATAGGGCTGAGACTGAGGTGACAAGCATGGGCCCTGTATGAGTCTGGGATAAGTCTTCTGCATTTACATTATGACTGTGTAGCTCAGCGTTTTTATGTTTGTATTTCTTTACTGAAGGTAAGACTGTTTTTCATCTTCCTTCAAACTTCATGTCAGCAGATTTACAGATAGCGTACAGAGCTTTAGTAGTGGGGTGCCCATTGGAACTTGATTCTTTCAGTCAACAAAATGGTTTTGAAATTCATTCATATTTAATTATCAGTAGTTTCTTTGAAAGCTCTTTATTGGTAAATAGTATCATGGCTGGTTTATTCAACTTTTGTTGAAGGGTTATTTGTTGTTCCTCACCATCCGTCAAGAATTTGACTGTCTGAATAACATAGCTAGTTATGAATCCATCTCTCTTGGGAAATTACCTAAGAGTAGGATTGATGAGTTGTAGACATGTTTAACTTCACAAAAAAACTGTCAAACTGTTTCCCAAAGAGTGTAACCATGAACTCTCATCAACAACTCAAAGGACTTCTAATTTCTCTTCTCTTTCAGTCATCTTGTCTGCATGCTTTTTCTAACTTAGCCATTCTAGCAATGGGTTCTCAGTGTGGCTTTAATTTGTATTTGTTTGATGAGAAGTGAAGATGAATGTTCTCATATGCTTGTTGTATTTGCGGGTATTCATTTATGAAATATCTGCCCAAATTTTCATTTATTTTTTATGGAGTTGCCTTGAGTTATTAGAACTACTTGTATGGTTTCAATCCAACACTTTGCAATTTGTGCAGTGCCTTTCCATTTTAGAAATGACATATTTTAATTTTTATAGAGCCTAATTTATTAATTTATTTTTATTTTTTGGTTATTCACTTTTGTGCCCAATGCTTTTTCTAAAACCATGAAAATTCTCCTTCTGTCTTAGATGTTTTGAGTAGGCATGTACTGTGAGCAGGGTCATAAACACTTGAATGCTAGCTAGTCCGTATTGCAGGGAAAAAAAATAAAAGCAATAAGAAATTGGAGATAGAGTTATTAAAAACAGGAATGTCCAAAATTCTTGTACCATTTCTCCAAAACCAAATTTCTAATCTGACATGAAACACCATGGGCAATTACTGGAACTGAATTTTTGAGGTTTGCACAGATACAGAGCTAAAACCAAAGAGGGGGCTGGAAGAAAACCAACAGAGACTGAGGTGACTAGACAGTGACCTGAGTAAGAAGTGAAAGTGAGAGGGATAGTTAGATGTGGGTTCACATTACTTATATTTTGAGATATATATATATGTTTGTTAACTTAATGATATGAAGAACTTATCTGTTGTCTTCCTAATTAACAATCTTCAATGAATTCTTCAAGGTTTGATGTGGAGACACCTGAGTCAGATGGCATCAGTAAGCAGTCTAGCATGTCAGCTATACTGTGATGCGGTCCTTGGCAGAGGCCTGTGGAGAGGTTGGTTTGCTCTGGCTTGGAACTTAGAGCAGATAACTTTGAAAACAGAAGACATCCCGCTGCTTCTTTGTCTTTTGGTTGTAAGAAGGGGAACAAAGAGGACACTTGTCCACTAAAGAGCTAAGCTTGAACTGAACAATTCTTTACCTTGTGAAATGTTCAGTTAAAGTGATTTTGCACTTCAATTTTCCAGCCTGGACCAAGACCAGAAATGCCAAAATGATATGAGAAAGGCTGTTCTTACTGTTTTTCTGGCTGAGATTGGAAGAGAAAGTGCCAGCAATCTTGTGAGAAAGCCTGTTCTCTAAAGATCTGCAACCCAGTTTGCAGAATCAAGGGCTTTGGATAGTTCAGATAAATTTGGCTGAGTGTCCTGGTGTGCTCCTCTGAGTAACACTGCACATAGCATTGTATCTTATCAAATCAACCACAGACTACACTGTCTACTTCTTTTGACATCTCAGTCGTTACATGTGCCCATCCAGATAAACTGCTAACGGCTAGTAGAACACTGCCAAATTCGAATATGATCCCTAGAGCTAGGTTTTAGATTTTAACCTGTAATAATGATCATAATCAGAGTCATAATTCTATAGGACGTTTATAGAAATGACTTCAAATTGCTGTAGAGTCTTTAAACTATAGATGACACTAGGGATGGTTTACCTTAGCCCTTCATTTTATAATTTCATAATTTTATAATTTAGACATTTAGAGCTCAGACATGGAGCTTTTCACTCAGTGTGATGTAGGTTAGTGGAAATAGAATCTAGACTGGAACATGCAATGCTCTTTCATCACCACACACCAAGATACAAGCTGAATGACTTGTTTTGTAAACAAATGACATCATCATATGGTCATGTACAGCTAATAAAAGAGATTTCTGATGTAATACTGAAATGGAAGAATATCCTTTCCATCCTCAGGTCTGCAGTGCCCAAAGATGCTTTCAGGTCCATTAAAACTCCTAAATGATGTACTTTTAATACACACTACAATTTTTGACAATAGATGTTGAAGACTTTTCTTTCATGAACTTTTGAAATATCTTATAATGAAGAAATAGTTTTACATTGGGAACACGTTCCAATCCACCTATTCAATAATCAACAGTGAAGCAGCTGCTGTTCATGACCGTTCTGTCTGGAATGTGGCCAGACAGGCATCCCTGGCTGAAGAGCAGGATGCTAACACCTTTGGTAGACTCTGGAAGAATCAATGGCATTATATCCCCCAGTGGTCTCATCTGTAGACTCCTTTGCTACTTCATTGTGTGCCTTCAGCAAACAGTGCAAAGATTGTTCTATAATAGTTTCTATATGTGAAAACAGTTGAGGCTGCCTACTCCAGAAAATGCAGACTGCTGAGTATTTTTTTGTTCTTAAAGCCCTAATTTTGACTCCAATGAAATACCCATTTCTTGCTCTCCTATTCCTATAGGCACAAGTTTTATTATTTATTTATATAGTTATTTATGTATCTATCAATTTGCTTATTTATTTCTATATTTCTAATATGCCTGGTTAGTGGAGGTAATTTGATTAAAGTTAGTGTTTAAAAATCACATCAGTAAGTATAATTATTGGTTTATTTTTCTGATTTATAAAACCTTTATTTTGCCCTCTATATTTTCAGATTCCCTTGTCTGTAGCATGTAAGTCAGGCTTTCAGCTCCATGCCTCTCCTGCCTCTCGTCTTGGCAGCCAACCAGCTTCCCTATAGTTGGGACCAGATACATTCGTGTAACAACAATATTATGGGAACCTGGCATGAAAAATGTAAATAGATTTCCAACATGACTATATCATATCCTCTTAACAAGTAGAAAAATATTTCTATATGCACAGCACATAAACTGCAGACTTCCTATAATATTAAACACTTTAAAGTTATCATAAAATCTGTGCTAAAACAGACAGAAAAAAAACTTTGGCGACCACTGCAAGTGGAGTCTTGATTCTGCCAGAGCCACGTATTCTCTCTTACCCATGCTAAATACCTACCTGCTGGGGCAGCAACAACGAACCTCTGTTGTTTAACACAGCTGGCAATTGAAAGTGTTTGATTCTTTAGAACAGTTGGTTTGGATGATATAGGGACAATGAACATTCCAGAACACTGTGAATGGTACTTATAACAGTGCTACAGTTTATTTCATTAATTTTATTTACTATCGGGTTTTATTTAGCAGATGTCACAGTGTAGGCAATTGCTATTAATGGGAATATTGAAGATTCTGAAAGTGGGCTTTCTAGCAAACCAGCTGGTTCAGAAAGGATATTTATGTACACATGCATTCTATGTGACAACAAACCTACTTCAAAATACATGTTCTGCACAATGTAGGATCCCACCTAATTGTCTAATCTTTAAATAGTTATCCATTTTACTGTTGTCAAAACAAACAAAACAAAATAAACCACAAAACAGCTCTCAAACACTGGATCTTATTCTGAAATGCAGAGCAGTATGTTTCCCATTAAGCTACATATGAACTAACTCTGTTGGATCAAGAAAGGAAAGGCAGTTTGAAAATCTTTGGCATTTGGGAACCTGAATACATGTGTCCAAGTTTTTGAGAACAAAGTTCCACTGTAAAACTCTGTAATCTCTACCTGTAAGGTGCCTAATCATACAGAAAACAAGCCACTGTCTCAGTCCTTCCTCCTTCACCTTCTCCCTTCACCCTTTGTCTTAACCCTTCACCTCTCACCCCTCACCCCTCACCTTTCAGCTTCACCCTTCATCCTTCACCTTTTACCCTTCACTCTTCACCTCACCCATCACTCTTCACCTTCACCCTTCACCCCTAACCCATCACCCTTCACCTTCACTAGTCACCCTTTATCCTTTGTCCTTTGCCCTTTGCCCTTCACCCCTTTCCCTTTGCAAGCCACACCCTAGACTCCCTTCTCTGACTACTGGCTTGTCTACCCACCACTACTTTCCTGGTGTCATTCCCATTGGCTAGGTTGTTTTCCCTCTCTTCTCTTTCTGCCAATTGGAAGCACAGACCCTTCAGCCATTACAAATTATTTCATAGAAGGCTGCTCTGGAGATTGTGTATGTGTGTGTGTATGTGTGTGTGTGTGTGTGTGTGTGCGCGTGCAGGTGCATGTGTATGTTGTTATGCATGCATATGTATGTGCATGTGCATGTGGAAGCTAAAGGAACTTCAGGACTCATTCCTTAGGCATTGCCCACTTTTCATTTAGTTTAAGACAGTCTGTCATTGGCTTGGTCATTGCTGGCCAGTGACCACCAGGACTCTGCTCATCTTTATTCTCCCAGCAATAGAATGTAAGCATTCACACCCCACCTTGTCCATTCCCACTTTTACACAGATTCTGAGAATCAAATTCAGGTACTTGTACTTGCAAGTCAAGCATGTCATCAAATGAGCTTGAGATTATTAAATGAAATTAAATACTAGATGCTGAGTGGCAGCTCCCTTTGCACAAAAATTCCTCTGATTTTTTTAAATTATTTTCTAAATAGAAAGACACTTCATAAGTTTTATACTTCCTTACAGCTTAATATTTCTGTATTTTAATAAATTTTAGGAAATAGTGCCAGAAAGCAGTTGCTTTATTTGTAAGTCTTTCAATACTCTCTGACCAACCAAACATAGTGAGGGAACAAAGTATGCTTTCAGATGCCAGGAATTGAGTAATTTAGAAGAATTAACATCTTTTTAAAACGTAGTAGCTGTATCTAACATTTGTTTAATTTTTAAGTGAATAATAGATTCACATGGCTCAAACAAAATTAACAAGGGTAAAAATAAGCACAAAGTTCCTCCTTCATCATTTGCCCATCTGCTGGTTTCCATGCCAACACTAGAACAGATAACCTGTGTTATTAGTTTCTTCAACAGACTTCCAGAGATCTAAAAAAATGTTTATGTAATCAAATGCTACACATATTTTCCCACTCTTAAGACCAATGCAACACGTAATAAAGACTTTTGTATCTTCTGAATCTTCCATATCTTTTCACACTAATTGTATAATGCCTCCTTATTTTTCTTTCTTTTTATTGTTTTGATTCTGTTACTTGGATGTGCCATAGTTTATTTTAACCGTTCTCTATCGATGAACTTTTAGATTGTTTAATTCCTCGCTATTATAAAATGTGCTGCAGTAAATAATCATGCACATTTATAATTTTTCCCATGTGTGAATGTATCTGTAAATATACTCCTATAATTAGAACTGCTGAGTCAGAAGGAGTATATGTATTTGTAATTTCAACAGATATCGGCAACTTGCCTTGCAGCATGATTGCACCTATTTACATGCCCAACAGCAATGAGTCACTGTTCTCATTTTTCTGAATCTTGCCAACCTTAAGGGTTGTCAAATTTTTGGATTTTTACCAATCTGATAGTAAAATATGGTATCTTGACGTAATTTTAATTTGCATATTCCATGTAGAAGTGATTTGAACATTTTTAATGTATTTAGGAGTCATTCTACTCCCTTTGGTATAAACGACTGTATACTTTGTAATAAGTTTTTTCTTTTTGAATTATTTTTAAATATATATTAGAGAGCTCAAGTCTTAGATTGTGTTATAAATTAAAAAACCTTTTCCATGGTTTTCCTTGCCTCTTCATGTATAAAAATTCTTATGGTAAATTCTCTAGATAAATGTGTTAGCATTTCATGATGTTTAGCCTAAACTTACAGCTATGAATAAATACAGAAACACAGATAGGATAGATAGATAGATAGATGATAGACAGGGAGAGCTGATAGATTGTAAGTGCATATAGAATATTTTTAATGTCTTTTTTGCAGTATACACAACACCATGCAAATAATTCTTATACCATTTTTGAAGGATAAATATTTCTAAGGGCAAAGGGAGAATATAAATGTGTTATAGAAATCTTTATTAATTTGCTTATTATGTACAATGTATGTAAAATTCATTAATAAAAAAGCTCAGACTGTAAATAACACTAGTCAGGAGGCATATTATTCTCCTTTATAAAGAGAGTTGACGAGTTAATAAAGTTCAGCTATTGTTTGTTAGAAACCACACTACATCTTTTTCTCTCTTCTTAGTTCCTCTTTTCCTTTCACTATTGGTCTCTCTTCCTTTTATCTTCCTGAGCATCATCTGCCAGACTCACTCTTGGATAGTTGAGACAGATTCCTTTCTTGGGAGGCACCAGTTTTCTAGCTTTTCTAGTGTTTATTCTGTAATGTTTTCATGATGTGACACAAATCTCTCTGAATTAAAATATGAACACTGGGCTCTATGAGGCAGCAAGCTCCTTTTATTTCTATCCATACAAAAAGCCTTGGTGTAGGCCAGTTTTATCCATGAGGCAGAAGAATCTCAACTAGGGTCTGTATGTCTGAGACAGTCAGCCTGGCTTCTGTGCTGGTGAATAGATCACACATATTTTGTATAGGATTGTCCATATGTGCATAGGCCATATGGTTTCACCTCTGAGAAAACAAAACAAAACACAAAAATCAGCCAACCCACCCACCCGCCAACCAACCAACTAACCAACCCCAACCAACCAAACCAACCAACCAAACAACAACAACCAAACAACCAACCAAACAACCAAATAACCAACCAACCAACCAACCAACCAAATATCCAAACAACCAACCAGAAAAAACTAACAGCAAGACTGACGCTAGCTTCGAATTGCTCTGGGATGTTCAAGTGAAGCTAAACACATGACATTTGCCTGAGCGGAGACTGAGTGCCTGGTTCTTATGCACGATTGTGCCTGCCAGTGATTTTTGTGAACCCGATCCAAAATTTCAGGACACTATCATGTTTTAAAGTTTTTCTAATGAATTATAATAAATTTTCTGTAGTTTATATCAAATGGTGTTGAATGACATTTTTAGCAAATTGTGTCACATTGTGATTTTTCCCCAAAATTTACAAAATTTCTTGTGCCAAAAAATAATCAGTGAAAGTGATTTTGTGTGAAAGTTTTTGAAAGCCAAGTTTAGCTGATTTTGCTAAACAGCACCAGCAAACAATTTATTCAGTCTTTCTCCAAGCCCCTTTTCTGCGCCTTGTTCTGTTTCCAGCCCCCTCTGCTCCCCACCAACTCGACTGCTTTCACTCTGTTTACTGGCCTTTGTTTCTGCTCCGAGTTCATCTTTCTCTAACATTAACAGCCCTCCTTACATCCCCCAACCCCTAACTATACCAAGCCTTGGGCTATAGTTTTGGGTTGAGGGTCACAGAGGTCACGGATTTTCCACCGAAAGAAAGAAAGAAACAAAGGGGGAGGAGGAACGATTACTTTTTGCTGTCTCTTTGGAGCCTGGTGCTGAGGAATTTATTCTCTGGGCCCATGGCTAGGGTTGCTGCTGTGGGTTGGGAGGACCAAATTCACAGTAAGAACCACAACAGTGTTGTTGCAGACAAAGGAGGGGCTCATTTTCATATGCCCGACACCAGTGTGGAGCTTTCTGCATGTGGGTGGGTAGATTTTTGAGACTGCTTTTTTTTTTTTTTTTTTTGAACTGACTTGTTTCTCAAAAAGGAAAGACAGAAAGCAGTAGCAGAAACTCTGATTTTGAGACAGGATTTCTGGGTTTAAAAACCTACCTTTCCAGGCATTTAGTCTTCTTGAGTGTGTTATGAAATGAAGAAAGCAGTACTTAAAATAGCAGTGATTAGAATAATAGTTATTATCAGCAACTACAACATGCTACTAAGAATTTATATACCCCATCTTTGACTATTTACAACTCTGGCAATTGTACTGTCTTCATATTATGGCTAAGGAGATTGTTTTAGGGGACTTGGCTAAGCAGCAGAATGGAGGCCTTTTATTTTCATTCTGTGATTTTTATTTCTGATTTCAAAGCTCACTCTTTGAATCACTCTACAAGGTAGACATGAGTATTGCATGATATAACACATAGCACCATGTATAAGGTGTTATTCTCTTGTTCTGTTTTGAAACCTTTTAAGACTAGAAATTCTACGTAGCAGAAACACAGCCCTACATCTTTCCTTGGCTTCTTCAGAAGATCTCTCACATTATATGAATACATGTTACACCAAACACACTGAAGTTTGTGACTTTACCCCTGAAGTCACTGAGTCATCACCTGCTGTTTCTTTGACAGTGTAGAGGACTCGCTGAACTGGCAGCAGCGTGTCACACCAGACTGGAACTGGGGAGTTGTCTGGCCTCTGACTGTAGAAGAGCAGTGTGCCCAGATAGAATGGACTGAGGAAAGAGAATGAGTTCAGCAAATCCCTATCACTAATTACTCTAGTTGTCCTCTCTCACACTGCAAGCCACTAAAACTTATAGTGATCATCAAAAAAGCCACATAATTATAGGACGGAATTCCATGGCTTCCATTTGTGTACTTTGTGAGCCTCCTTCCATCTAGATGATGTGCTAATGTTTACCTGCTGAACACAATGTGATTTGCAGTAAGTGATGTTTTCAAAAGCTTTCTTGGAGACTCATTTGTTGGTAGGGTTTCAAGGTAAAACTTGACAAGCTAGAAAACGCTAAAGAACATCTTACTTGGAACCTCTGCTTAACAAGTATTGGGTCTTTTGCAAGAAAGATCATAAAGACCTGAATCTGTGACAATTGCTTTAGGTGTGTCTTTAAATTTGGGCCTCTGTGAATTTAGCTATCTCTGTTAGATCACAATTTGTGAAATCTGTTATTTTTGAGGTTTCAAACATTTTTTTCATTATTTTATGACCTTTCCCTAAATAGCACCTATTACTTTGATGCATGAGTTTTTGAAGTACTTAGAAGTCTCTTGCTATTTCCTGGGGACTAGGTCAACATTCCTATCATCTCTATTTTAAGATGAAACACAGAGACTTTAAGTGAGTTGTCTATGGGGTTCCAGCAAGCCAGCATTTGTGCTGGACACAGACTTCTTAAGCTTTGGGCTTTAGATTAGTTCACTGAGCCACGTATTTCCCCCAGCAATTATTTATACACATTATGCATCTGACCTGGATATTCTGCAGCCTATTTCCCATTTGCATAATAAGCAGTAATCAGGCATACAAGAAGGAAGATGCTCTTACGCAAAGAATAGTCTTAGTGTGACTTTGGACCTACAGATTTAGGAAGAGTTAGAGAACAGGCTGACTCTCTCCTTGGCACAGGAATGGAAATTAAGGTTTTTATATGGGGAAGTGAGCCAGGAAGCTTACAGTGCCTCATGGAAGAAAGACATGTGCAGATATTTCTTTGTTTGGGCCTTTTTAATCTAGCCACGAAATGCTGGCTTACTTTTAGGTAATTTAGGGATTATCAAGAGATCCTCTGGATAATGGAGAAGTGTTGAAGTACAGTGGGATCTTGGAAATGGAGAGACTTTCTTCCTCCCACTGTACTCAAGGGCACAGGTCATAAAGTGTATGTGGAAAAATAACGTGTGTGTGCACACATGGCTGAACTAAATGTTCTGAGCTATTTCTTTAGAAGTAATTTTTATTAAAAATTAAAACAACATAGTCTTATTATGTGTATTCAGTAAGTTTTAGAGAATACAGAAAGGCAAAGGAAGTAAAATTCTCTGAAAACACCACTTAGGGACAAGCTTCATTAAAGTTAAGGTGTATTTTACTCATCAAAACATGGGTTCTCTCTATCTCTTCAAAAGATAATTGTTATATATTTAAATATATTCTGCAATATTTTAGTATGTATTTTATAAACATAGGTATTATTTTATATATATTGGCACATTATGTTATAATCTCCTTTTTAAGCTTACTCCATTTTGAACTTCTCCTCTGGTCATTATTTTTCCCCACATCATCCTTGATGGTTGTGAAGCATCTCGGTGTGAGACTGTATCATCGTTTCTTTAACTTATCCCTCATTGCTAGTCATTGTTCTTTCCAATTTTCTCTGTTAGAAAAAGGCAGTGATGATGATGATGTAAATCTTATATATAAGAGCATTACATCATATATATTGCATATGGATCATCTGGAAGACCTAAAACAAAGGGCAGCAAGCAATGTCACTGATTTTTAAAATCTTTTAATGGGAAGACTTGATAGGAGAGCACTATCAGGAGTCTAGCCAAGACCACAGCGGTAAGGCATCAAGCTGGAAAGTGCTAGTTCACTAGAAATAAAAGGAAGACCAGAACTCAAAGATCAGTATTGCTGTATGTGACTGAAGACACATATGCCCCCTACAGCCTCCACAATGGTAGAATAGCATTTAATGACAACTGAAGAACACAACATCCAAAAGCATTAGAAGGTGAGAAACGCATCTGTAGGCGGAAGTAGTTGTCCAGGGACATGTGTTTGTCTGTAGTCTTTGAAATAGCCGTTCCAAGGCAGATGCTTGGATGAAAACAAAGTGCAGCCAGCAGTGAGCCTGTTTCCACAACCCAGCACATCCTCCTTTCTATCGTTTACATCAGCTCTATCTGCCCCGACTTTCCCTAAGCCTGTGGCTGTCACTGGGTGTCTGGAGGAAGGTCACTCTGTCTCACATACTTTTTCTTGTGTAGGTTTGTAATGTTAAAGACACAAACATCATCTTTTTGGTTTTTTGTTTTACAGTTATAAAATGAACTAGTTAAGAAACAAAATGCCCAGCTTCTGAGGACATCAGAAAGCACAACTACTTCTTATTAGCTTTTTGTTGTTTAAACTCTACATTTTCTGTCATGTGTTAAAGCAGCAGTGATAGCAATTTGAATGGCAGACAAGGATTCTGGGCTAAAGGAACATGTGGATCTTAGCGATAGGCTGTGATTCTGGAGATTGAAGTAATCAAAACCAGGCCTCTTTTTCTTTTTTCTTCCTTCTTTCTTCTTTCTTTTCTTTCTTTCTTTCTTTCTTTCTTTCTTTCTTTCTTTCTTTCTTTCTTTCTTTCTCTCTCTCTCTCTCTTCTCTCCTCTCTTCTCCTCTTTCTTTTTTAATTTTTTTTTTGACAACTTACAGATTTACAGTTTGTATCTTCTATACCAGGATCTGGTATATAATGATGTTAGCTTCAGATGGCTCTGTGAACATGGCTAGAGAATAACATGTTTTGTTTTCCTTCTCCTTGGGGTGACCATTGTCTCCAGTTAGTCCTGTGCTCAGTGAGTCATTAATTAAACCCAGAATCTTTATAAGTGACCTGTTGCGGCATTGAGGTTTATTCCCAACTTATTATGCCTCACTGCATAATGTTTGCCTAATGGGCCTTGTTTTTATTTTTCTCATCCTTCTACACACCATGAGGATTCATTTCTGAGATGAAGAGCAAAGACTAGGTTAAGAAAAACACAGGCACCTCTAGAGTGTAAAAACTGCAATAAACCCATCACCTCTAACAACAGCAGAGTATGAAAAGATAAAAAACAGCCTGCCAAGAATGTAGTAACCACCCATTCACTTTTAAATGCTCGCCACACTTCAGTGCACAGACCTAATTACTTTTCTGCATTCCCAAATCCACTTTGCCCGAACTGCAATCAGAAACCTGGCGTTAAAATATTTTAGACTTGGAGGATCAAGACTAATTATGGGCCTTCGCTGCACCTTTGGTTGCTCCCAACCCCCCCTTCTCTGGGTTACTTTAAAGCACGCTCCACTGGAAGAAAGGCTGCCCAGTCCCAGTTGGGGGCGAAACAGTGAGAGAATAAAACAAAGAACAACTCAACTCAATTCAGTAAGCTTCAATGAGGCTGGGATATTTAATGTGAGCCCAGGGTTAGCCCACAGAATTGTGGCAGAATGCAATATTCTCAACAAAAAAAGATGTGTTGAAGGTCGGGTAAGGCCCCATAAGGCTGTTGTTGGTGTTTAAGCAGTCCACCGAGGTATTTAGCACTGAGGGTTTCTAAACATTCCAGCTGAGAAGTAAACGGCAGCTTTACAGTAGCTGCTTAAAGGTTTGGGGGGCAGGGAGCGTCCCCTCCCCTCGCATTGAAAGGTCAACAAACAGTAGGGAAGATCATGTCATAACAAAGATGAAGTCACCTATTATGGAGTATAGTGACAGCTAATAGCATTATCAGAGAAACTAATCCAAGGTGTTAAATAGTGTAATTGTTCAAATGATATCATGGTTATTAGAACACCCAAGCATGAGACACTCTTCATTTCATGCCACATGGCAGAATTGCAGGTGAGCTTCGTGCCATGACAGGCTCTTGTTATAAATATGTAAATATTAGAAACCTGGCTCAGTCCTGCAATTTTCCTGCTTCATAAAGAATGCATTTTTGATACACAGATGTTACATTTTATGCATTTACTGAGCTACTTTTGGGTAATTTTTCTGAGAATTAGACTCTTAGAAAGCTTTCATTCATGCAAAATATTTTACTGTGGAAGTTGATGCTAATGTTTGACTTAGTTAGGCATTTTTGAGTTTCATGGACATAATAAAGACAAATCTGAACAGTCACAAAGAGCATCATTTCTCAAAGGCACACTCCTGGAACAGACAGATGAGGATGGATTGGAGAGAGTTAATGTCAGGTCCAAGTTTGAATTGTAGTGTTATGAGAGTGAATCTGAGCATGTGGATCTTAGGCTCACAGAAATCTTATTTATTATATTGTATTAGAAATAAGGTCTTCTAAAAGGGGAACAAATAGCTCCAAAATGGAACCTCACCAGACTGCAGAATTATTCCTTGTTTTGAAAAATTTTAATGGTCAATAATCCAAGCCACAAACTATACTATAGGGGGTTCAAACTTGAAGATGTTTCAGATGGTCAGACAATAATACAGGGGCATGTATGCCTCTCACAGCTACCAATTAGCCATGCTTCTTAGGTAATTTATTCCACTCAGAGGCATCAAATATCAGAGAAATAATGGGCCAAAACAGTAATTATCTGTAAGGAATTCAAAGGCTTGAAAGCCAATGATTCCAAAGAAATGCAAACAGAGTTCTTTTCATTGTATAGACTCATCTTAAAACCTGTAATAGGAGGCAGGCCCTGGCTGTGAACCTTTACACTTCAAGGTGAGACATGGAGGCTGCCTCGAGCAAAGACAATGCTCAGCGGCTTGTCTGCATTAAACCCTATTGAAGGAAGAAGCCAAAGACCAAAGACTGCAGGCACTCCGCATCCACCTTAAATGAAGGGCCCTGCAGGCTGAAGGGAGGGACAGGGGACAATATCAAATCATAGTGCTAAGTAGAAGGACAAGAAAGGGCCTGGCAGTTTAATTTGAAGTTTAAAGCCCGAGTGAAATAAAATAATCTTTCCAAGGATAAAAAAGTAATCACAGAATTTCTTAAATTCCATGGCAAATTCTTCTTAAGAAAAGCATTTATACTTGAAATCTCATTTCCTTCATGCTACATTCATATTTTATAAGGCTGGCTTTGGAAGTGTGGAGCTGCTGGATCTGGCCTTTGAATACAGAATCTGACAATTAAGCTCTTCCTCACATTCTCACTTAGTTTCTATCTATTTTGTAAAATTTTAACCCTTTATATTTTTTGCTATGTTAACAAGCGAGAAACAAACAAACAGATGAACAACAAAAACAAACAAACACCAACTTAAAGCAATACTAAATTGTTTAAGGTGTGTATATTCTGTGCGTTGAGCACTGGCATCTGATACTGGTATTTCTAACCTTTGAGACATAGTTCTCATAGTACTGTGTAGTGGCCCTGACTCTTACACATGCCCTACCAATTTCATAGATAGTCATGGGGTAACACTGGCTTTTCCACATGTCTAATTTAAATGATCCCACCCCTGCATCATAAACCAATCACAGATGTTAGAGGGAGGAGCATAATTCTCTGGTTTTTCTTGCTCTGCTGTCTGATGATTTTGCTTTGGATTGAGTAGAACACATTTACATATAATGAAGCTGATTTTCAAATAGTGAACAGCTTTCCAAGATTTTTGTTTAAGTTAGGCTAATTCTACAGCTACACGTAGCAGGATTGTCTAGGACAAATCTGAGCACTTTGCATGTGGTAACTATTGAAAAGATTTGTGGCTTTGGAAGCACCTCTATTAATATCTAAGGGATTCCAACTCCTGAGAAGCTGGATCTAATGCATTTTGTCCAGTTAAAAGTATGACATATTATTCTACTTAAGAGAGCATTTTGTTTTCTGAATTTCAGTGTACAAGTTCTTAAAAATTATATTTATTTTAGAAAGCACATATAAAAGAGCCTGTATTTGAGCTGGCAGGAATATTGAATCCTTATAAAGCCAATGCTAGCATGCCATTTTTAGCATTTCAAATTACTTAGCACATTTTAATTCTCTCATGTTCCTTTTTCAGGGTTTCAGCAAGGAAGTAGTGGTGAGTCCTTTCCAAAAGTGGAAAGCGAGGGCACAGATGACGAGCGTGCCCTCCACTTGTGCTTGAAGCTCAGAAGTCAGATGCCAAGATGTCTTCTGCTGTATTAACTGTCTTTGTCATATTAGTTGAGAAACAGGAAGGGATGAGGGTGGGTAGGCGTTGAGAGTAATATGAATGATATACATTTGTGAAATTGTCAAAGAATCAATTTAATCAACATCCAAAACAGAGGAAAAGATGAGCAAAATGAAATCTGCCTCTTGGTGACACCGACAGGGTAGAACTTTGTGGTGACCAGTTTAATAGCTCACTTTCTGCAGTTTCTGTCTTCTACATTGGTATTTTCATGACTGATCATTTGGCAATTATTAATTGGTCAAATAATTATTTATTTTATTAGTTGGTTAACTAATTAAATGTTCATTAATAATGAATTCTCTTGTGCAGTTCAAAGTCTGACGTATTATTCTACTTAAGAGAGCAATGAGTTCTACAACTCATTAGTGTTTGTATTTCTTTCCATCAAGGGAATTGAGAGTCCCTTGATAGTAAACTCAATGGTCCCCACTCTTTCCTGTCTATGCTCTCTTATTTTTCTGCATTCCAAAGGCTTTGCCCAAGTCTTTCTAGGACCTGTTTGTGTCTGTGTCTCCCTGCCTTGGTGTTCCCATTATCAACATAATCCTCACTGTCCAAATTCTCTGGACTCAAAGCCCAGAAGGTATTTCTAATACAGTGTTGTTCTTCATGGTTCTTAATTATGTCCTTTACATTTTCACTGAGGACTGGTGGTGTTAATTTCTTTGTATCCCAGAGCAGTGTACCTCAGTGAACTCAGGAACCCTCCTGCTGCTGTTCCATCAACCTTCACTCTCTCTGATTCTGCTGCTAAAGAAACATTTATAAGATCCTCTGTCAAGCCTGCAAGACCCCTTAGTCCCCCATAAGCACACATAGACTTGGAGTTTGTGCTTGCATTGGAACAACGGAATTATCTTTCCATCACCCCCATGTCTCCGTCTGTCTGGCTTTGCAGTCTTGCTCACTGTCCTCATCTTCAGCTGTGGCCTGTGACTTTTTCTTTTGCTGTTCACCTCAGGTCTTAGCCACTTTCATTCTTCTCTCCATGAGATCTCTCTTTTTCTGTGCACACAGATTCCCCCTTTCTTTGATCAGTCAATGCCCTAAGCCTGAGTCTCTATTGTATGATTACCTTGACACTTTGGTAGAATGGAAATAGTCCTTTACTTCATGAGGTAAACTTGATTCCTAAGTAGTTTCTAACAACAAATCTGACTTCTGGAGACTGAATGGTGGTCTTCTGTACCTTCCCTCCAAAGCCTTCCTCAGAATCTCATGTGAGACTTTGCTGCCAGTAAACACATATGGAAAAAAATTTCCATTGTGAAAACTTGGCCTCGAATGTTCTAAGAAATTTCTAAGTTAGCTTAACCTCGGGCTTTACATCTACCCAAAGAAGAAAAGAATGAGCAAACTCCCACTACCTGAGCTGCTGTATAGAGAGAAATCTCAGCCTCCACGCTGAATTATTTAAGCAGAATGTCCCTTGGCCTAAGATATTAGACCCTGCCATAAATATAAACTAGATCTATGTGTTTTAAAGGAATAAAGATTTGAAGATTCTCTAACCCACCTCTCCCCATGCTAGTTTCTCATGAATAATACCCATTTCTTCTTTTGATTATTTTTATTTATTTAGTTATTCAGTCACCAGTTACTTTTGTATGTAATATAAGAAAGATACACATTGTAACAGTGCCTTACTGATATTAATTTGTTTCACTGTTTCCTTCCCCTATAAAGTAGGCAGTATACTATTCATCACATCATCATCATCACCACCACCTTTATAATTATCATCATTATTTTTCTAAGGAAACTAGTAAGTTAAAGACCACATAGCTAGGGCATTTGGAGAGGAATTAGAGCTAGGTAGGTAGTTGGCTCCTTTAGTCTTGCTCTCTTTGGCAGCATGTGGGGCTTCCGCTGAACTCGTTTTGTGCACACTGACATAGCTTCTGTGAGTGTCTATGTTTAGCTTCCCTGTTGTGAGCAGAGGACTCTGCTTCTTTAGGCTCCTGGACTAGTTGAGCACCCTCTTCCTCAGTTATCCCCGAGATTTGAGAGGAGGGCATGTGATACAGATATCCTGCTCAGGGCTGAGAATTCTTAGGCTCTTCTCTGCACTTTAGCCCTGGATCTCTTTGTAAGTCACTGCATACTGCAAACAGAACATAAGAGCTGTATCACTCTTGGAAGTTCTGTTACTACAGTCCGTCAGTATAGATTGTATCCCTTTCTTATGTTAGGCTGTTTCTGTGTGTTCTGGTTCTTAGTATGGGGGTCATTGCAGTTTATTATTCTGTCCTCAGAGAAGTTGTGAGCATTTGTGATCTTTGTACAGCTTAACAAGTTTGCTCCCTCAGCTGTGTCGTACGGATAAAGGGACTGCTAGATTATCATTGGTCTCTGTCACATTTATATATTCATGACAGAACCTGTCTCAATGAACTGCTTTTACATATAAGGAGTTTTATAAGTAAAAATAATTACAATTTAAGGATGTTTTCAAGACAAGGTTCTCACTTTGTTAATGTTTGCAAATGTGCACTAAAAATTTCTACCTAATATTTGCAAAAATCCACTTAGATGAGTTCTTGGAAGATTTTCAGCAAGGTCCCCGTATCACTCCCTTTGCTGAAGGAGTAGGCTGGCACCTCCTGTTCTGCACATGGACAGGCCTTTATGTTCATTAGCTAAATACGATATAGCTGCTTTAATTCAGAAAGTAAGATGGGTGTTATGACAAACATAGAAGGTGTGATTATCATTGCACACACTCAGCTATGTAAGACATGCCACATTTCTTATTTTGAGTTGACTAAGATCTATCACAAAGCCATCTTGATGGTCTGGTGATAATTTCAGTTCCAAATATAAGGCATCTCATAAGCCCCTGAACTAATTAACTTTCGGTTCTTGTTCTGTTCATCTGAATGCTTTTTTCTGGTCAAGAAGTTTGGTTGCTTTACTTTTATGCCAGGGATCTTTGCCTGGCTCTGAGTTCTGTACTCAGCATTCTGAGCCCACTCGTGGCTGGATTCCTGCTGCTGGCTGGAGTCTAGCATGGTAACTTCTGACAGCTTCCTGCTGCAGAACTCAGTGGTGTTCTATCAGAATTTATACATTGAACTTCTAATCCTCAGTAAATCAGAAAGTAATTTTATTTGGAGATAGAATCTTTGAACAGGTCAAGTCTTAAGGGGGTCTTAGCCTAGTCCAACAGGTGTCCGAAAGTGACTAGGACACACACACACACACACACACACACACACACTAAAGACACGAGAAGATGATGGCCATCCCAAGTAGACAGGATTAAAAAAAAAGCCTACTCTGTGGACACCTTCATCTGATACTTTACCTTTCAAGAGTTTGAGTAAAGCACTTTCTGTTAGTTAAGCTTACTAACCTGAGGTACTTTGTTATGGTATCTCTAGCACACTGCATCTGGGATCTGAGTGACTACAGGTAGAAGTTCCTGGAACTTTCTGCCTGTCTTGGTTTTCTTCTATTCTCTGTTGTTGGAACATATTTTATCTTTTCTGTTTGGTATATTTCACTTCTAGCCCATCTTTTTATTTAAATTTGAATTAAGTTTAGGCGTGAGAAGTTCTTCAACCTAAAATGTTCCCCCTAACATTTTATGGTGAAAATAAAGATCATCAACTTTTAGCATTAGTAGAAATTGCATAATTGAACTGTGATGCAAATGGAAATAGCTCATCACAAATAGCAGGATCAGTAACTAGCATAAGTTACCATCAAATAATGTTGAGCATTTTCATAATACTGCAAAAACTCAGGCAGTACGTCTACCCCCTGCATAACTTTTGGTACGTAATCTATTTAAAAACCCACAATAAAATTATTTTGATCTTTTCTTTAGAAATTTAAAAATTATATATATGTATATATATTTAGAAAAATGTAAAGGATATATATCATGCTATATATCACGCACACATATATGTGATGTGCAAGTATGTATGCATATCCTCATGTTTATGGGCATACATATGTGATAGTTGTGTGTGTGTTTATATGTAGTAATCAAAGGTTGATGTCTGGCGTTCCTCAGTGACTGTACTTTATTTACTAAATCTATGTCATTCTCTGAACTTGGAATTCACGGCATCAGCTACTCCAGCTAGCTATGTTGCTCAAATCATCTCCCTTCCCTACCTCCCAAGTGCTGAGATTTCAGCTGGGTCATGGCTCAGCTGACACCTAGTTCTTTACATGGGTTCTGGGGAGTCCGAATTCTGGTCCTCATGCCTGAACTGTGAGCATTTTTGTCCCCTGAGGCATCTTATAGCCATCCTATAGCTATTTTTAAGTACTCTTTATTTCTTTTAGGTACAAGTTTAAATAATATCTCTGACCATATTACTTTAATCTGCAGAACTTCCTTTAATATTTATTAGAATGTAGGTTAGCTCTCTCTCTCTCTCTCTCTCTCTCTCTCTCTCTCTCTCTCTCTCTCTCTCTCTCTCTCTCTTTCTCTCTCTCGGTGTGTGTGTGTGTGTGTGTGTGCATGCACGCGTGTGTGTATGTATTTAGAATTAAAAGGCTTTATTTATTTCTCTTACTTTTGAAAAACATTTTTCCCGGAACTATGAAAGTGTTGGTTGATTTAAAACTCTTTGCTGATTTCTCACTTATTCCCTAGATTTGCTAATCTCTGAAGGGAAGAGCATATTGTTCCTAACTGTGTAATTTACTTTTTCTCTCTGGATGCTTTCAAGATTTTATTTTTGATTTCGATGGTTTTAGCTTGTAGTTGGCTTCCTTTTTCCTCCTCCTTCCTCCTCCTCCTCCCCTCCTCCTCCTCCTCCTCCTCCTCCTCCTCCTCCTCTCCTCCTCCTCCCCGTCCTTCTCCCTCCTCCTCCTTCTTGTTTCTGCTGCTGCTTCTGCTTCTTTGTCTTTATCTTCTTCTTTGTTTTCTTCATCTTCACCTTTGTCTTTGTTGTTGTTTTCTTCACTATTGATTTTCCAGTATCTCCTTTGCATCATCCATGAGCATGTATATTACATTTGAATCTGTGGTTTGTTATTATTTATTCTTGGAGAGATTCTGATCTACACAGATACTTCTGTCTTGGCCTCTTTCCTTAGGACTTCCTGTTACACTTATGTTAGACTTTGATCATGCCTCACAGCTCTTGAATCTTCTCTGTTAGGTATTCCCTCCTTTCATTTATATTTTTCAATTTGTTTACTTCTGTTTTCTCTGATGGAAACATTTTCCTGGGCAAACACTGAAAGTATTTATCTATATGTCCAGATATTTAAATTGAATCTTCAAAAAACACTATTATTTCACTGTAATTTCCATGAACTCATAAAAGTTTTTAGCTTTTCAAATAGATCTTCCAACATGATAGACATTATTTTAAAGTTCTTATTTAGTGGTTCCCATATTTGGGTCAACTCTAAGTCTGCTTTTGATTCTTTACTTCTTGACAGTGGATTTTTAAACTTCAAATGTTTTTAATCCAATATGTTAACTATATACAATAATGAGTTTCGCAGTGGCATTTCTACACATCTACAAAATGTATTTAGTCATATGCATCCTATTACTCTCTCTTGTCCTGGAGGCATGGCTTCTCTTAGACACCTTCTTGCAGTAGCCTTTGCTTCTGTCTGGAGCCAGAACAGGAAGGCTGCTGTCCACCAGTGGCCCCTGACAATTTGTGATGATGGCATTTTGTGGGAGGAGTTTCCTGCTTCTTCCATAGAGAGAGATAGATTTTGGTTCTGTCTCTCCATTAGTGACAAAACAACCAACCAAACTAACCAAACAAACCATGACTCAGAAATGAGCATTTTGGGCACTTGTCCTGGAAGCAGATGGGAGAGGTTTGTCTGGCTCCTGAGGAAAGAGAGATTTTTTTTTGTCTCTTTAGATACTTGATACTTTTGCTTCTCAAAGAAAAGGGGGCCTGGGAAGGGAGTGGGCTCACTCTACAGCAGGAGGGTCTTACTCTGTTCTCCTATTTTGTCCTCAATCTCCCTGTTAGCACTCAGCATGGAAATAATCTCCAATGAGTGCTGACCCTTAAACTTTTGCATCAGCCACAACCATACCTTAAATGTTATATGCTGTTTTCTCTTTACTTGGCTTTACAGTTACTCTGGCTTTCTCTCCTTTTTTGCTGAGGTGTCCTAGTTACAGCCTGTCACTGTTTGTAAGTCCATTATGAGTTTTGTTTTTAACCCCATCCTTCTAGTAGGATGTATACCATCTAGCTGTGTCTCATTAAACAGGAATACTAGTCATCTTTTCTTCATGGTTTTATGTCTCAACCTAGACTGTGGATTGAGATTTGAAGTAGGGAAGGGAAGGAATTGGAAAAGGCATCTCTGATAGGAGAGTAACATATGAAACCGGAAGGCAGCATGAACATGTCTGTACATGTTTATATGAGTCTCCTTTTCTAATCTATTTTGAGAGTCTATGGCAAAGTGGAACTTAATTTATAAATATCTTCCCAGTGCTTAATTTGACAAGTCCATAACTATTCTGTCATGAGAGAGAAGGCTACACAATTTTTCCTTAAGAGTGTTTTAATTTAAACATACCTGATTTTGATTAATTTAGGGAACTAAGTGATTGTGGAGTAATTAACTCAATAGCTGGGTATGACTTATAGAATCAGTCTTGCAGTTCTGAGCATATAAATTACACTCTAAAAGCTCTTCCAAGCTTTAACTGAAGTTTTGGCAAGGCAAATTTGCTCCCTGAACTAAAGTACAGTATTTAGCTATAGTCTTTGGTTTAATGGACTGGTATACTCTTGTATGGATCAAAATAACCAATTTCTAATGCCCCTTCAGCAAACAAAATCAGTACTTCAATTCTGCCAGCAGAATTCTGAATTCTGTTGTCTTGTTCAATTTACTTTTAGATTCGGTAGCAGAGTATATGTTCCATATGATGTACAGTTTGTTCCTGTATTTAGGTTTTCTATGTCTTCTATTGCTATCCTCTGTTTTATTGGGGAATAGAAATTGGTCCAAAAATGGATAGTTTCTTTAATACAGTGTGGAAGAAATGCTTTTCATATAAAAATTTACTTTCAATTTCTTCCTACTATGTGGTTGGTCTGTTTCTTCCAGCTATGCATGTGGCTGAGTACTTTGATTGTTTTGAGTACCAGATCATGCTGGAAGTGATGAAGAGTCGGTCTTTACACGTAGACCTTCAACACTGGAAA
The DNA here is from genome assembly GCA_021653895.1 of Mastomys natalensis. Lineage (NCBI taxonomy): Eukaryota > Metazoa > Chordata > Mammalia > Rodentia > Muridae > Mastomys > Mastomys natalensis. The sequence continues at coordinate 538,462 of JAJTUV010000871.1, forward strand.
GCATACCTATGGGGATACTCAGTTCTGGAGGCCTGATCTTATAACCAAGAAATCAGGATACCTTGAGGGTGCTCTGCTACAAGCAAGTCTAGGTTAGCCAATGGGGAGATAGTAAGGAGAGAGACCAGTGCTGGCCACTATCTATTATCACCTTCCAGACTCCATGTCTACGTGTGAAGAATCCAAACAAGTTCAACTTCTATCATATGACTCCAGATAACTTCAGATAACTCCAGTAACAGACTTGTCCAGTGTGAATCCTGCTTTAATTCCCAACTCACAAAACATGAAAAAATAGTAAAACGGTAAGTTATAGTTCAACAACGTTTGGCTACATGGCATGAAAAATGAAAATCTAAAAGTTTAGTTAAGGGTTGGATAAATATCTATCTTCAAAACTATTTAAGATTATACAGCATTAACTTGTCATAAAATCTGCAACCTTCTAACAGTGACTTATAAATTTAGCATTCAGCTTGAATATTTTAAGCTATCTAAGAAAATGAACTTCTTTGCTTATATCAAGAGTAAATATTGACTTTTTCAATGAAAGTATATTCTTTGATATCTTTTTGACAATAAACTGAATGTATTTTAGATATATATTACATTTTTAATAAAAGCAAATGCAATTATACCATAAACACAGATCCTTAAATTCTCTAACTTGTTTGAATAAAAATTTTGTAATATATAACATGGAATTATTAATGTGGATAATAAGAAAATGTTGCATCTCACTGGTAGTGCTTTGGACACAAAGGGGATAATTTTTCTATTTTGTATGATCATTTTATAAAGTAAAATATCTAGACATGTGGAGGAAGTAATTCTCCCTAGATCTTTATCTTGGAATAGAAACATGATGTATTATAGCTCAATTGATATCATAAGTCTCTATCAGTTGTTGTAAATTAAAATGTTTTTCATTAGAGAATTCTGATTTCACAAAATACAGAATAGCTTTGTCATGTGAGTTGGGAAATTCCTATATTCTTTATTTGAAAAATTATTAAGCATATGAGAGTTAATGAAACCAAACTGTTAATAATATACATTTTTCCTCTTATTTTTTGATGTCTTGTATCAATGGGAAGATGCTTCCCCCCAAAAAAGTGACCCTCCTTATCCTACAAATGTGATTGCAGGGCACATTTCTTGGTCTTAATCACTGAAATTACTTGGTTATCAAAGCCATATACAGTTCATGATTTGATTTTCATCCTTTTTAGACTTAGCTATGATATTGCTCTGGCCTTGAAAACATTAAAATGGTCTTTGTTTGATATTCAACATACAATTTCAGAAAGCCATGTTCATTTTAAAAATTGAAACCAAGTGTTAGAGAGAATGGAGTTTCTTAGCAAGGCTTAGGACTAGAACTATATTTTCTATGGGTTGGTGGTGGGGTGAGGATAAAATGGTATGATCATTAAAATAGCTCAAGCCTCCGTCTCTGTGTGAGCATGCTTGTATGTGTACATGTTTCTGTGTATGTATGATTGTAGAGGGTTTTTGTGTATGCACACCTGAATATCCAACTCTCTTTTATGGAGCAGTTACAAAATATTACTTAAAAGCCAAGACTCTCATTAAAAAATATCTTTAGACTCTTATAGCCTCTCATAACAGCAAACTTTTATATGGGAAGATGATTTCTTCCAATAGACTGTTTCTGATAAAGAGATATCAGCCCATATGTTCTGTGACAAGCCAGACTTGTTTTGGCAATGTAAATTATGTGACCTGTTTGGAAAGTGTCTGAACACCAGGGGATTAGATGCCACCTGCCCTCGGTTAACCTACCCGTTCTGTGGGGGAGAAATTTTTCTAATGCTAAATCCGTATAAGAATAACACAACTATATGTTTTCAAAATAGAGATTAAGTCACCTTGTAAATAAGTGTGCCTGGATGCCATGCTGCTTTCTGACATAGCCAGTGAGTTTTTGTTCAGTTTCAATAGATATCTTCTGCTGCCGAAAGAGCTGTTGTCTTTATTTGACTTCTTGCTGTGGGTGTTATGAGGCATGCTTATGTGTGGTCTACGTTTCTGATGGCAAGGCTTAGGGACCACATGGATGAGACACTAGAAAATCTTGATGGTCATGACAGAGTGTTTTTAGTGATCCATGTCTTAGGAAAGGCTTGTTTGTTTGTTTATTTTAATGGGAAGATGATCTAGATTTACTTCGTAGGACAGACACCCCATGCTAAATGTTGCCATACCAATTGTTTAGAACTTAGTTCATATGAGAAGTACCAAGGCTTTTTTTTTAGGGGGGGTGTTCAGTAAATAATCAATTTAATGTCATTTCAAAATACAAAATTGATGTTTCCTTTGGAAAGTCACCGCATACAAAAGTGAAATACTTTATCCTCAAGAAAGATTCAATATATGATCACCTTGAACTTTCTTAGAATTACTTAAAATGATACTGGCATTTAGAGTGATAGTCTTTGTTATTAGGAATCTTTAATAACTCAGTGGTCATTTTCAATAATTCTGCTATGGGCTAAGGAGTTCTTAGAAATATCTTGATGACATAACTTTGAGAAGGCCATAGTGAAACTCCTTGGTTTTTAATCATATTACCCCAGTTCCCCCCATCCCCACTTTGTGTCTCCTCTGAGTGTACCCCATAACTTTGTGCTAGCAGGATCAACCCTGCAAGCTGTGGTCACACAGTCAGATGGCTGCTGCCTTACCAGTCTTCATTGTCAGGACTTTGCTTCAGGGGCCAGTGGCAATGAAGAATTCCAAAGGTCATCACCACTGACCTAGAAAACCAAGAGGTTCTAGCTTTTGCCCATGGCTTCAGGCAGTGACACAGCTCTGTTTAGCTAAGCTATGTGTTCTCAGCCCAGGACTCAGTACATCAAGGCTGGTATTAGGGTGCATAGTCTGTGTTCTTCAATTTTATATAAATGACTCAAATAACACACAGCTGTTATTTTCCCCTTTTGCAGTTTTTTTTTCTTTTCCAGTAACACAGCTGAAACACAGGAATTCCACTGTGTAAATATACAAGTCAATTTCAAAAATTATTTTTCTAAAGGTAGAACTGAGCAAACACCACACATTGCTTCAAGGAACACAGCCACTGAACATGGCTTCTAGTTTTCAGTTTCCCACCTTGATAGGAAATCAACTAAAGAAACACAGACAAAGTGATTCTCTTGCTCCGCTGAGCCACAATCCTGGCTATGGTTCTCTTTGACTTTGCGCTCACTGCTGACGTTTTAACGTCTTAATGAAGGGACAGGGGAAATTGCCACTTCACTGATTTGTGTTCTTAAATTTGGAGTTTCTAAATTAAGACTACTTAACTATACAGGCATGCCCATTTTCAGGACTTGGCCTGCAGCTTCTGTACTTGATGTGTAACCTTAAGGGCTTCCTGTGAGGTAATTATCGTGCTGGGATGAGCTAATCTCCCATTGAAGAGTACACCTGCCTCATTCTGCTAACAAATAGGCCCCTGCCTTCTCAAGACTGTCTGAGCTGACTTATTATATCTCCCCATCAGCAGAAAGACTCATATCATCACTGGGTCAAAGGTGAATTGCCTAGAGACAAAGTTGGAATGAATTTTTTGCAGTCCCATTTCACCAGACATTCAAACCACTTCATTCTGAAGAGTGGAGACCTTTTACTCTGTCACATATTTATATATGCTTATAATGCCAGAGAAGGGTCTTATTGCAGATCTGCTGTCTATGAATGTTTCAAAAGAGTGTTCCGTAATAACCTGGCTGCCGCTCAGGCCTGTGTTTCCCATTATTATTACTCAGTGTCGACAGAGCTACTGCATTGATTTTTAAGTTTACTTGGAAGTTGAGGGAGCATGTATCTGTCATGCAGTAGTCAATGGGCATGGGATTCTAAGTCCAAACATGTATAATATAGAACCAGGGGTAGGGATCAGGACTACATATGTGTCCATTTAATCCCAGGGGTAGGGGACAGTTTTAGCTAAAGTCTGTTTTCTGCCTAAAATTTGGCTTTAAAAAAATTGTTTTTCTTATTCCCTAGAGCAAAAGAGGCTAATATTCATTTAAAACCCAATACCAATTAAAACCCCCAATAACAATTCAAACTTACAATGAACAACTGCTCGAGCTTTGTTTATTGCATGCATAAATAATCATACTTCAATGAACATGTTAGTATCTATGATCTCTTCCCCGATTAAGGTTGCCTCGAGACTGCTTGCTTTGGCTACTGTAAATGTGACATGAATTACACTCAGGAAAATGTGTCTAACATGCTGGGTTTGAAGTAAATTATTTTCTTCTAATATACCTACACAACTGTCACAAGGAATTACACTGCAGATTTACTGATGTTAAGTGTCAATTGTAATTTGGTGACAGCCATTTTATTGGCTATGCACACCGCTCTGCTAGAACTGTTTCTCAGTATGGAGGCCACCGTATCATTAAAAACCAGTGATCCTTCACTGATGACATAATTTGACTGGCAGAGAGAGGAGCAGAGAGGGGCTTGCTTCCACCTGCACAGAGTCTGCTGCGTGTCAGAGATGAATTTGCCTTCAAATTAGAAACAGCACTGCAGATGAGGGCTGCGATTTTGCTTGAGCTCTTTTGAGGCATTTCTGGAATGGTTACCAAGCAGCTGATAGAAGTCTCCTTTAATATGTCAAACATATATATTGTGCAGCCTGTAAACATTTCAAATATTTTTAGTCAAAGCTTATGGCGAGGTATCTAAGAGTTACTATCAACTGAGCAGAGCCACATGCCTTTCTGCACATTAATCCACCCATTCTTTTGTCTGTAACTCTGTCTTTGGCATACGGTCCAGGAACACAATTAGTGTAATAAAACGTCAACACCACCATTACTGAGAACAAAAAAGTCCAGCCATACAAATGCACGCGTGTGCATGTGCACGTTCTCTCTCTCTCTCTTTCTCTCTCTCTCTCTCTTTCTCTCTCTCCTCTCTCCCCCAAGACACCAGCCAAGGCCTGATATGAGCCAGTATTTCCCCAGGTAGAATAAATCATCAGAGTTATGTAAAAATTTACAGTAAGAACAGAAGTATAGTCATACATTCTGAAAATTTTATAAACTGACAATTCAAGTTATGTGTTTTATGCTAATATACATTGTGGTAGGTTCTAATAAACTACGACTTGCTCATAAATAGTAGAAAGCTGACGGCACTCACACGCCAGCACATACACAGACTCACACACATTCTGCACTTATGCAGGAAACAGGAAATGGGTTCCAAGACTTGCTTAGTGAATTTAAATCAATATAGCTGCATTCCATTTTCAGTATTTAAATTAACTTTTTTGCTGCAAGGCACCACTAGGAACAAAGCACACTACCTTAAAAGAAAGTGCATCACTCATAGTGTTAGCTCATTTCACACCTATTTGACACCTTCTCTTAGCCACTCGGTTTCATTGAAATGCTGACAGAGTTCTCCTATTAGAGGCCTGCTTTTCTATATGAATACTGTCCTTTTAGATATCTGTTGTTAGCTTCCAGCCTGCTCTTCCCACACTGTCCCTGCCACAGCTTCCCCTTTTCTGCCCGACTTTTTTTTTTTTTTTTTTTTTACTTAGCCTAACCTTCTGGAACCACAAATTGGATAAACTATTGAGCCAAAGACATCATGGTCAAGCAGTCAAGTTATTTATGTTATTTTTGCCTCATGAAAATAGTGTGACTATTTTTGTCCACAGTAGAGAGGAGAGTATTCATAAAAGCATACATTTCTGAATTGAAATTTAAGAAGTTGGTAGACATACTCCTGAAAATATATCTGATTGTTGATCTTTTAATAAATGTTCACACCATGGTTCATACCATAGTATACCATAAACTTTTATTTTTTTCAATCCGGTCAGTGTCTCCACATTGATTCAAGGGAAACTGAAGATTTGTCAGCAGGATGAGTCTACTCAAAGTAGCAGCTGAGACGTTACTTCCCGTCCTATCCTTTATTCCTCAGGTTTCTGCAACGTGGGTTTTTTTTAATTATTATTTTTAATTTTAGTTGTCCTCTTTTACTTCTTTATTGATATAAATGGGACTCATAAAAATGCTTTATTAAGCACAGTAGGCTAAAATATGTCCATAAAACACTTTATACTTTTTTTTTAGTAAGTTTGAAATAAACATGACTTTTGCTCTCAGTAAGGAGACTATAGTCTTAATTCCCCAATATTTTAACTGCCAACATTTTAATTTTATTTTTATTTATTTATTTTTTTTATGGTATGTGTTTGCTTTTGGACAATGCCACATAGGGAAGATATTTGGTAATGTCTTCAGTGAAAATGGTCATGATTGAGAAAAGAATATCTAGTCTCCCAACTTGGGTCAAGTGGGTGTGGGTGTGGGAGTGGATGGGGGTGTATGCACTCTAGTTAAAACTACTGGGGAAATTTAAGAAGGTAAACTAGCTAAGAATGACATTTGTAGTCTGGGATCTCAAAGGAAGGTTAAATGTCACAAAATTGTCTGTCCTTCCAGGCTTCATTTCTGTTGTGGAGCCCAGTTCACCCAAGGGTGCTAGTGAAGCCAGAAAGAGGGGAGGCTCTATTTCGCTCAGGGTGTGTTTGCTGAAATAGCTTCTGGTCTCAGCCTTGCTTACCTTACAAGCTCTGAGTGAATTGTGGCTCCAACAGCTGCGGCTGTGGCCACGTGGCAACACATTCCTTCTGATGCACATGTGGCATTTTGCCATAAAATGGTACAGCACCGAGATCTCCTGAGGAACATGCATCAAGTTTATTTTCTGACTAGTAAATGAATAAATTTTTCTGACTCAATTGGGAATGAAAGAAAATAACCTGCCTTTGGAGCTATCCCAGGATATGATTCCTTTGGAGTGGTTCACGTAATTTAACAACAACAACCCAGTCCTCAGTGAACTCTGGTGTATGTCTATAGTGAACCATAAGCCTCACAGATGAGGGGACTGTGAGCCTCTTGGGGCTCAGGTAGAGGAGAACTGAACAGTTCCGAGGGAGAGAGTTTAGTTAGACAATTCCAGTCCAGTTCTTTGCCTCTGTTCAAGCAGGTTTACTCATTCAACTCTCTAAATTTTGGGCTGTGAAGTTACACTACACTCAGAGATGGTTTCATTTCAATCATAGCCTACTCAGGAGTTTCGGTCACTGGTTGGTTCTGTCAACCATGCATCAAGTGCTACAGTAAATGCATAAGGACTTGAGACCACATCCAGAAGTCTTGAGAAGAAGCAGAGGTCTTCACGTACAAAGACAAAGGCCTCACAAACAGGATGACAGAATTTCTAAGGTAAAAGGAAGATGAAAAGCAGTATAAATTTTTATGATGTTCCTAGAGAATAAATGCCAATTTGCACCTAAATTTTCTTGGACCAATTTAATTTCCAAGATGTAGTGCTGACCTTAGTCCCAATGCATTCACAACAAACCTAGTTAGGATAGATGGAACAAGAATAATGATCAAAGATACTCTACCTCAGAAGTATTTTAGTTTGGGAGGCAAATTGTCACTTTAATCATACATGAATTTCTTTTTGAAAAGTAGTCAAAATAGAAGATAATATTCCAGAAAAAACACAATTCTCTAAATTTCCTATTTTCCCAAAGACCTTGAGTGTACCATTTCATGTATACATTTTAAAGTAATTAATTTAATGCGTGCTATGCAAAGAAAAATACCAAAACTTAGAATAAAAGAGGAAGCAGACATATTTGACATGGACTGCATGTCTAGTTTCTTAGAACTGTGGGGTATGTGGACAGGGCCATGGAAGCAAGAGTAGATTTGTTTAAATGAGGGAGTAGAAAGAACTTTCTGATTTTACTATACTTTGTGATACGAAATTACATGATCCAAATTACCCTTTGCATCTTCTGAGAGTAATTAACAATGAATTAAAAGTGGGTTTGACCAATACAGCACGCATTGAGGGCATTCCTCGTTCTGTCCAAGTCAAAAGAAGTATGTAACACTGAATGCCCGGTAAACCCAGAGAATTCTCATCTTAAAATATCAAAGGAGATTTTTCCCAGCATCATAGATTTTGCTAATCATCTTGCTTATGTTAATTTAGAAGTTAAAAAGTACACTTCCTTGCTTGGCAGATGTTCATGATGAAACACAAGCTGGCTGAAGTGAGGTGGATGAGAAGAATGATTTCTTTTTGGTGTTTTTCTTTGCACAAGCATGCATTAAATTAATTACTTTAAAATGTATACATGAAATGGTACACTCAAGGTCTTTGGGAAAATAGGAAATATAGAGAATTGTGTTTTTCTAGAAATATTATCTTCTATTTTGACTTACTTATTTTCGTGTAGCAGAAATCTAAGTTGTTAATTGAGGAAACACCTGTTTTACCTGACTTTCTTAAGTGAACCGAGTGGATGGGATGCCTGAAGGAAAATCCTCATTAAACCAAGGATTCCACGATGGGGCTACAATGATTGCATTATTGCATCTAAGAGAATATTATCCTGAAACTTCACGGCACCAAGTCCTCAGGGCTTCGCTATAGAATTACTTCTAAATGGAACCGTTTTATAAAAACATCTTTCTGATGCTTCAGAATTTCACAGAAGTAAATGAGAAGAGATACTTTGGTATAGACAAGTGATTTGGAGAAGAAATATATTAGAAACACATGACTTTCTTGGATTGAAAAAAAAGTAAATATATATGTGATATAGAGTTGATTTTATTTAATCCCTATAAACTACCTAGAGAAACTTAAGTAATAGAAATGTTAAAACTGTGCTGCTGTGTTCTTGGTTACTCAGTGTGTTACTCTACTCCATCATTGGGGCCCAGCCCAGCCAGCGTGCCTTGAGCAGCAAGCTGCAAACACTTTCTCTTACAAGTTTGTGCCTTATTTACAAAATCATCCTATGATTCAAGGGAAGCAAATTTAGAAGAGTCTTGGGTACTGTTAGAATAATAATACTCACAGGGCTGCTGTGCTGATGAAATAAGGATGGTACAATGGGAAAATTTCGAGCTCTGTGATGATTTAAACATATGGGCTTCTGGCCAGTGGAAAGATAAGCTGGACAGACCCGAGAAAGATTTTTATAGCCTAAGCAAAGAACTATTGCAACAAGGGCTTGATAAATATTTGCTTTGTTTCTCCATTTCTGTTCACTGTGAAATATCTGATTATGTCTCCATCCTTTCACAGTTTTGACATGAAGGATAATTTCTTTCTAATTTCATGGCCCAAGAATTTCTTACCTATCAAGAGCCAAAGGAAGGTCCCATTATTATCTTTGCACATTACTGTAATTGGTGGGCAAACAGAATCTGTCTATCCCATGTCATTACATAGTTTTTCTGGCTTTGTTTTTGCTTATCACAGAGTAACTATACACACATTGTAGCTGGGTACACATTGTAGCCCATCTAAAATGACATAGTAATAACAAGATTCAGGGCACACACTGTAGCCCATCCAAAACAACACAGTAATATTTTCATTTTGGTATGCTCTTACAAAGATTTATTACTCTCTCAACAAGAGGTAGAGTCTGTTTCTTCCCATGAAGCTCTCTGTCTTGATTGTCCATGGCTGTCTTAACTAACAGAGTTTGACAAAGTGATGTTCTAAAGCAGCAGGTCTCAACCTTTTCAGTGCTGTGACCCTTTAATCCAGCTCCTCATGTCATAGTGGCCCCCAACGATAAAATCATTTTCATTACTACTGTTAGGAATTGTAATGTAAATATCTGATATTCAGGATATCTGATGTGATCTCTGTGAAAGAGTTATTTGACTACTTTCACCTGAAAGTGTAGTGACACACAGGTTGGGAATCACTGTTCTAAGGTTTGTAGAACTGAGAAAAAGGAGAAGGACAGTTTTTGTATAGCTTCCTCTTTGAGGATGCTTTCTTTTAGAGCTCTGCTGGAGTGCTGAGAGGAAGCCCAGACACCTGGCATAGAATGAAGTGCCTTCCCAGCAAACAAACTGTATTGTATGACTGTGCTATGCCTTCAGTCATGGCTGCTCTGGCAACATATGATACCCAAATACATTCTAGGTCCATATGACCAGAATGCAGGCATACCCTGGATTACAGTATGAATTGGCTGGAATACAGATATGCTCTTAGTAACATATTTAATCCCGAATGATGAAGGTAAAGTTAGTGTGTAGAGGAAGTGAAAGGGCCTCACAAGGGGGAGTCCCTCACACTGATCTGGGAATAGGCTTGCCACCCAAGGACACACGAGACCATCTCGATGCAATTAGCAAAAAGGTAGTTTTTTAATATCGAGGGGCCCCTTGGTTCGAATCATATCTCACGCAGGAGACAGGGGATTCTACCAAGACCCCAGGAAGTTGGGAACTTTTATAGGTAGGCGGTGGGAAGAGCAGGAAGATTTGGCACGGTTACACATAATTGGATATTTTAAACATCAGCAATTTGCATAGACCAGTTATCTTTGACCATGAATCTTTGGACTCAAGAGTACCAGATGACCCATTACTCATTTTGTTGTTTAGACTTGTATGTCTTTGTGTCCTTGCTTCTTTTTCGTTTTTGGTCACTCTGCCCCTGAAGAAGCTCAAAATTATTATTATTATGGCTAATTTTAACAAGTTGTTAGTGGCCTCTGCTGACCATGAATTCCTTGCTCTGTGTCTCAAGATGTTTTTAATTTTTTACCCTAACAGAAGCAGCCTTGTTAGAAAATGATGTCTAATTGAGAAGTAGATAAAATGACGAATCAGAAAAAGATTTGGCACAATGAATCAGAGATAGGATATGCTCAACTCACATGAGAACAGCACAGAAAAGAGAGGTTTCTTATGAGCAGTGAGAGAGACAGGAAAGTGGTGTGTGTGTGCTGTGTGTGTGCTGTGTGTGTGCTGTGTGTGCTGTGTGTGGTTGGTGGTGTGTGTGGTGTGTAGTATGTGTGTGACACTTTTTCCAAGATGGTTTTACCGAGATGGGTGGTAGAGAGAATGAGTTAGACACAGGTGAAGACAGAATGAACCAGAGAATGAATAGGAACCAGAACATTAGAGCATACTGTCAAAGTTAGTTTGAGGCCAGGCAGAACAATTCAGTCAGAATCAGGGAGAATCATGATTGAATCAGTCAGCTTTGAAGATTAAATTGTATGGAGGCTAGAAGCGTCCAGACTTAGGTTTAGGGATAATTAGAACAGGAAATGCTCTGGGCTCAACCCAAGCCATGTATTTGCACATCTTGGTACATCTCATCACTTCATCTGAGGAAATAAAAGTGACATTTCTAAGAAATGAACTTTTTCTTGCTAAGCTTTGATCAAACTGCAGATTTGTAACAAAAAACAAGCACTTATTTTCTACATAATTTTTTTTGGTGGTTCCTAATAGGCTTTTTCTCTCTCTTGGTGATACAGATATAGGACAGATTAGACCAGATTAAAAGTAGATAAAGGTTGACTATTAGGAGGCAGTTCTAAGGTGAGTTCACTGATCTCATAAGAAGATCCCAGTGGAGTTGTACATCTGGGATAAAGCATGGGGTTGGTTTCATTAACGAAGGGACAGTTTGACATTCTGTGGCCCACTTGCCTCTTGCCCTGGAATGATATAGCAAGAAGAAGCAGTGCTTCGATCTTGGGCCTTCTAGCTGTCTAGAACTATGAGAAATACTTTTTCTTCATCCTTTATGAGTTACTGAATCTCAGGCATTCTAACAGCATAAAAATAGAAACCCCAGGTGACTGGTCTGTTGAGAATGTTTAAAGCTGGGAGACATTTGTGCTTCCGCTACTGGTGGAGCTTTACTGAAGAGAACCTAACTTGGAAGCGTGATTTGGGTTTACCAAGGTCTCAACAACACATGGCTAGTGAGTACAGAACTGAAAAAGGTCCCAAAGCTGTAGCTTATGCCCTATACTTTGCTTACTACTCTTGCTGACTTCTTTTCTTTCTTTTCTCTCCCTATTCCCATCTACCAATCCTCTGTAGCTACTTATATGTAACCAAGTGAGGTAGAAACTAAGATTTTCTTAGAGCATTATGGCCAGTGAAGAAAGAACCAGGAAGGAACTTGGTTTTCCTTCAGCCAGACTTTTGTAACACAACCTCTCTGTGACTAACAGCCTGGTGCATTATTGAGCTTGGCTTGTTCTAATCACCCCAGTTTTTCCCACAGAAGCAATGGGAGGACATTGCCATGGAAAGACTGGGATGCTAGAAACTTCCCCAGCCAACATGGCTGAGCTATTACTTCTACTCTGAGTTGTAAGAGCCTTCAATTTTAGTGAAGGGAACCCACTGTAACATCCTTCAGTGTGATAACCTCTGTATCATTTGATAGGTATTTGTATCCAGTTCAGTTAGAATCATTTTGGAGTGTTGGAGTGTTAGATATAGTCACCTGATGTCAAAGTTAATTTCCATTTAATGCATTACAAATTGTGTGACCACATTTTCAAAGTGTTAGTGACAAATGTAATGAGGTAATGGGATAAAATGCTTTATTTTTTTATTTTATTTTTATCAGCAAGTTCTTTTTTTATTATTCGATATTTTATTTATTTACATTTCAGATGTTATCCCCTTTCCCCATCCCTCTCCTCCATTAATCCCCTATCCCATCCCACCTCCTCCTTTTTTTTTTTTCTTTTATACTGTTTAAATTACATGCAAGTATTAAGGTCAGTTCTAGGTTGAGGAATTAGCAATACAATAGATGCAAATAGTCAAGGAAAAAGGAAGACAATAAACTCAGATAGTCAAAGAACACGCAGGACAATTAACAGAGTCCCTGATCACTCCTGTGATCACTATTTCTAAGGGCTTATTGGGATGAGCAAATTATCTGAGCCTACTTCCCTGTCCTAGCCCAAAGTCATTTTCATGACTGATAAAATGCTTTATTATTAAAAGTAATATAGTTGACATTAAAAGAAACACATTCAGTTCTATGTTAACTGAAAAGGTGAATAAAACTACATCATTTTTCTTCTCATACTGGATGATAGGTCTTATTTTCTGTAGTGCTTTTTCTGCCCCTTCCCACATGGAGATGAAATAGGAATTTGTTAAACTTTCTCTTATTTTTACTGGATTAAATCAATGAATAATTTGACACTTTGGGCATCAGAACCTTGATAGTCATTTATTGTTCTAACAGATAACACTCTGTATCAATGTCAAAAGGGCTGTGAAACTGCTTGAAAAAAGAGCTCCAACATAATAATCCATGTGTATATTGTACATATATACACACTGGATATTGAGATTAACCCAGAATTTTATATTCTCTCTATTTGTAAACACTAATGAGATGCACTTTGGAGATTTTTTTTCTTATATTAACTTTTGTTCTAGTTCTACTATTTAAGTTTATTCAAATAGCAAAATGTGCAGCCAATTAAGATGTGGTAACTTCTATAAATGTAGAATACTGAGAGTCACAGTGAAGAGACCTTTGGCTTGACCTTGAGGAAATCCAAGAAATTTCTTTCTGTAGGTAAATTTTTAGTTGAGTCCTAAGAATGTAACAGTGGTGCTTTGTCTACTGATTTGGTGCCTTGTCTACTGAGAAAACATTGATTGACACTCTTCCTTGCTAGACACTGTGGCTAATTCTCCTGAAACAAAAACAGAGATGTGGTAGCACTGATCAGTGAAGAAAGAGATAGGAATAGATAAACAATAAAATAAGATTGTGAATGGAGTTGGGGAGTTTTGCTTACTGCCTCATTGTAGTAGACATAGGATGTTGAAAGAATGTAATCCAGATGACATCAATATGGTTTGTTATTAGGATGACAAGCTATGAGGACCTAGAGTATACTTAAAATGTAGGAGCTCCTAGCTTGTCTTTGATGGAAAAGTACTGAGTAAGGTGACAGAGCTAAATTGGCTCTCCCTGGCATTATATCCTACCCATCAGTGGGAATCAGACAGATGCAACTTAGGAGACTATTGTAGGAATTCAGGAAAGAGGTCACACGTGCCAAGACTGGCACAGCAGAGGAATGGCAAACATAATTTTATTGATTGATTTATTTATTGATTGATTGATTGTTGGTTGATTGATTGATTTGATGAGGAGGGATGTGGTGGTTTGAATAGGTATGGCCTCCATAGACTAAAGTGTTTGAATGTTTAACTCATAAGACGTGGCCTGGTTGGAAAAAGTATGTCACTGTCTGGGAAGACTTTAATGTCTCCTATACTCAAGCTATGCATAGTCTCCCTTTGCTGCCTGTAGACTGAGATTTAGAACTCTCAGTTCCCTTCTCCAGCACCATGTTTGCCTGCATGCCACCATGTCTCCTGTCCATGATGATAATATACTAAATCTCAGAAACTGTAAGCTAGCCCCTATTAAATGTTTTGCTTTATAAGAGTTGTTGTAGTCATGATGTCTCTTCACAGCAATAGAACCCTAACTAAGACATGGGAGAAGGATAAATAGGTATAATTATATATACCATTGAGATTTCATAGTGTGTGGAAGATGAAGTATGTAGACCAAACACAGTTTGGAAGGAAAGCTGATGAGTCACCATCTGTTAGCATTTTCAGATAAATGTTATCAACTTAGAAGCTAGATTTAAGAGTATGATGATCATAATTAATGCAATGGAAAAACGTAGGCAAAGAAGAACAGATGAGAAATGGTAGAACATTGGTAGGGCTATTCAAGGAGGGTAAATAAGATGAGAAGAAAAAAGAGACAAGGATACACTGTTTCAAAAGTTTCAGGGCTTCAAAAGAGATACAGGGAAGATGACCTGAAGAAGATGTGGGAAGAAAGAACCAAAGAAGGATTAGCTAGCAGGGGGGAAGCTAGGGAAAGAAACAATTTCACAGAATAGCGCCTATGAAATGCAAAGTGCTTTAAGGAGAATAAAATAAGAATATTATAATTCAGAGAAATGAAGTAAAAAAGACACTGGAAAGTCTTTCTAGGTTAGTTAGTCTTTGTTGATTAGAGTAAAAGAATTCCCTTCAGTAGAGGAAAAGAGATATCTCACTTTGGATCAACGAGTATGCAAGGTACAAAGCCTAGAGTCTGAAAATAAAATTCCTTCAAGGAAAAGCTGTTAGTAGGCAGAAGAGCATGTTTAGAGTGTGGTGTTTATGGAATGTTTGTATAATTAAAGAAGACCGACCCTTAAAAATTAGTGATGCTGGTCATAGGTAACTCACCAATTACAAGAAACCGGAGCAGAAGGGAAGCTAATGATGAAGGAAGAATGGGGATTTATGAGGAAATAATTCTGAAAAGGCCTGTGATTTGAGAGAGAAGTAGTCAGTGATTCTTTTCTGTACTTCCTACCCTCTGTTGTCTTTGGCACACTGCACCAAGAAGTATATATGCTATCTGAATATATGATCCCTATATGCTCTAATCTCAGTATTAATATTGAATTCAAAGAAACAGTGTGGTTTGGCATGGAAACTTGAGGGTTCTTTGGAAAGTCAGTTGTGATGATGGATGGTGTCTTGTTTGGGCAAACACGAAGGAACATTTCACTGTAACAGGCACAGATGAAAGGCTAAGGCAAACTTGTGAAGGACAGTTTTGCTGAAGCAGACACAGTTGAAAGGATGTTCTGCGAAAGCAAGCATGTGAAAGGACATGTGATGAAGGATTCTTCGTTAACTACATGCATGTATCGCTCTGCCTTACATTGCATAGTTGAGCTCCATTTGTCGGGACTCTATAGAGAGAAATGCACCAAAAACTTCTTGTGGTATGGTGCAGTTTGTTGCTATTTCTGCAGACTCAGGCAGATCGGCAGAGTGACATCAGTTGAAACAAACTCACATGGTGAGATAAAACCTATGGACATGTGATGTTTGGAGGAGTATAAATAGGACTCCATGGGCTGTGAGAAGGGTTTGCAGAGCTAGCTGTACAATGTTTGCTGGTCACAAGTCTTCATCTTTGCTTTGTTGAGAGATGTACAGCTGAGAACTTTTCCTGGCATCCCTCCTGGTCCAAATGCTTCTGGCTGACTCCTGCTGATTCTGCTGGGGCCTGGCTGTCTCTGCTATGTCGTGCCACTGCTTCTGATTCATGTTTGCTATCCTAACTCTACTGAGCTGCACTGCTGGTGTATTGTGAAGTGTTTGCGTGTGGATTGAGCTGCCGATGACCTGGGAACTGAACTGGTCATTTCCTGACAATGCAGATGGGATTTGGTCCAAAGAACCATTTCTAAACAGTACCACTTCCCATATCCTTTCTTTTCCACTACCTCTGGTGGGTGGTGGACTAGTAGGGAGGTTAAAGCATTTAAGAACCATTATTAAAAGTAGGCTTTGAAAAAATAAAATTATAGTAGTTGAAAAAGAAAAAATTTAAATATATAATTTAACATATATGTCCCTCTAGTAAGTATGGGAAACAAGGCCAGTCATAATTTTAAGCAAACTTTCTTAAATCTCTCTTTTGATGTCTCTCATGCTTATTTAAAAAATGCATACCCATAATTTCTATATATTTTTCATAGTGCACTACTGCAAACTAGAAACACTAATGTTCCTTGGTCAACCTTTTCCTGCTCCCTAAAGTTGAACATTTCTGAAAGGGGCAAAATAGAGATCAGGGAGTAAAGTTGCATTGCATTTGGGATTTTTTTTTTGTTTTTTGTTAAATAGATTTTATCTGCTCTTGTCACACACAAGTGAGATTATGACTATATTGACCTCATGCAGGATAACAATCACTTCCCTTTCTTTATGTACTCCATAACATGGTGCTGTAAAACTTAAATTGCACAATAAAATTTATTTAAAATAAAGAAAAACATCTACTGTAGCCATGGTACCTTCCAAAAGGAGAACCAAGTAGCTGGAAAGGACTGGCTACCAGATAGAGGAAACAAGGACCATGTGGAGGTGGGAAAAGATAAAGCTAAAGGATGAATCTTAGCTCTCTCAAACTTCACTACTCATCAAAAACACTTGGGCAGCATATTGAAACTCCAAGTGAAACCCAGGGTTTTGCAGCCTTAGGGTGGGGTATAAAAATTTGAATAACTAAGTTCCTAAGGACAAATTGTCTTAGGGACTTCACTTAGAAAATCACTTCAACCCATTAGCATAATATGTAGCAAATCAGATTTGGGATCAATGGATAAATATTATTAAGGCCTTGTATGAAGCATGGATTTTATTAAAGGTTTAAAAAAAGTCTGAATACTTGGAGATATAAAGCAAGACTTTCTTGATGCTTGGTTACTGACCTAGGGTACTGTACTCCTCATGGGAACTTGACTGGTATTATGATTTGACCAAGAGATACATATAGAGTAATGGATGGGGGATAATGATGGGATTTTACGCATCCAAAGACAGTTGGGATAAAAGTGTTTACAAATTAAAAAAATGAGTCAATGCAGTAAATAATTACTATAACATTTTTTTCTAAAGGATCCCAGAAGTTTTATAATTTCATCATGTCCAGTCTTATAGTTTTACTTTCCCCCCAAAGCCCTTTATGTGAGTGCTTTTCTTGGTCTACAATGAATTGATGTGTGTGTACTTGTAAATACTCATTCAGAATAGTGTATGATTCTAATGACTATGATAACTTTATCCAGTACTGAAATTCCCTAATGAACTTTTTAATCTTTGTAATTATGTATAATATCAGTGTGTGAAATCTGAGCTATGCATTCCTAGGTCAGATTTAAAACACTAAAGTTTGTATTGTTGAGTGAATAAATAAAGGTTATGCTTAAGATATCCTTTAAGAACTCCCTAAAGTAAAATTTACGGTATTATATTCTACAGAAGTCATTGATTCATATTCAGGTAAAAAGATGTCAATGTGTGGAAGGAATAAGTATTTTCATAAATACCAACATAATTTTAGCATAGACAGAAAATCAAGTTCCATTTCCCTTAAGCTTGTCCTTTGTAAGTAAATAAAATTTACAGCTACTCATCATATTTATATATTGTTTATTGCTATGCAGTTGAGCAAGTTAAAATGTGAGGAAATATCAGCATTTGTGAGAAGGCAAAAACAACTGACACATAATCACCTAAACTTTGGACAAACCTCTGAAATGGAAGCCAATATAGCAATGAAATCACAATGAAATTATAAATTTATGGCGGAAAAGCTGGGAGGTTAATTTTACCCCTTAAAACTTCAATGAAGCACAAAATTCAGGGGGAAAACTAATAATTATGACTAAGAATTGTAAGATTTGGAACATCAACTCAGCAAATGAAGACATTACCACATGGCAGACATTAGCCAATAAAAGGCATCCAATCACTCCAAAATGAGCCCATCAGGCGAAATGTGAGCGCTGCGGATTTCCAGAGACATGGTGCGTTTATTAAAAGAATCCATTTATTGCTTTCTGCCACTGATCTCACCCAGTCCACACTCAATAAGCTTAGACAATGCCTTGCAGTTTGAGGGAGGATTAAAGCAAGTCAGGTAGACATCCTAACCTGAATGAGCTTACAGTTTAGTCAGAATGTGTGACGAGAGGGCAAAACAGATGAGAAGAGAGACAGCAAAGATAGAAGCCTCTGATAAGCCAAAGAGTGAGAGAGATGGAGAAGGTGCTGCAGGGAGGATCATCCAGGAGGAGAAATGAAACAAGGACTTATATTTGTACAATAACCTTTGTTTTTCTCTTAAAGCTGTTCAACTACATACTATGTCATGAATGGGAAAATGCCACCCCAACCTTTCCCAATTTGATATCCTAATTTGATATAACATATTTTATTACGTAAGTCAAAGATCTCAATGGCTTGATCGCACAGCACGCGTGTAGACCTCAATGGGTAGGGATCATACACTACTCTGTAGACTGCCTTATATGCTAGTGGCTTAAAATAAGGACGGTTATTTCCCACTTACATGAAGTTATTGCAAGTGGCTATCTCTTTCAACTATCCTACATGCATCACTCAGAGATATCTCCCACTGTACCAACCGACATCTAATTGTTGTGCCAAGACTAGAACATTAGAGAGGTCATCTCAACATCTCAGTGCACTGATGTGGAAGTGATCTATGCAACAAGACATAGTTGATTGGCCCACATTAACTGCTTGGCTCTGAGTATTTTGATGTGTTTGTCAGAGGCCAGGTAGGGTGGTCCCAGGTTTGATGTTACCAGATGAAGATAGAAGCTTAGGGCTTCATCAGATTTGTAAAGATGTTGCATGACTTTCTAAAAAGTTTTACCTTTGTCACACTTGTAGTAGAAAAGTAAAGATTTTTTTAAAATGGAAAAGATATGATAGATCATATACAGAAAATTATCTGGCTAAAACAACACACAGATGACAGGGTGTGTGGGTAGAAGAGCCTTCAGAAGATTCCTGGGGAAGTGGAGCATGTGTGAGCCAACATTGAGTGTATGGCTGCAACTTCTGAGATAGACTCCACATTTGTCACACGTTCATGGAGATGGAACAATTTTGTCAGAGCCAAAAGACAAGGAATAAATAACTATGACTCTTCTGTATAGGTTGGCTGATTGGGCAGATGGTGATGCTAGCAACTGGCAAGATATTATTTGCTTAGAAGAAGCAGTAACACTGGAGGTGCACCTGATTGTCTTACTTGAGGATTAACTTAGACAACATTGACTGATCAGTTAGAAATACACACTTGAGTCAAAGAAGACAGTCTACATTTAGAGGTTAGAACTGTGAGACAACTGAGGCATCCTATGAAGAAGAGTTTGTCAAGAGACTTCAGACGCCAAGCTTGTCTTCCTCTAGGACAAGATTTGTATTACTTGTCTAGAGGCAATGTAACAGAATATCATGAGGCTTCAACACTGAGCCTATTGTCCCAGAGATATTGAGGCTACAGTCTGTAGTCAAAGTGTTATTGGCTTGGTTCTATTGGAGAACTGTGATGGAGTCTTCCATGGGACTCCTGGTTCTTCTGGTGAATTCCTGGGAATCTTTGATAATTTGTAGCATTACTTGCTTGTGTGTTGCTTACTGTCTTTCTACCCAAGGTCTTTTTATTTAGAGATACTTGTTACATGGAATAGAGCCCACTAAAATAATCTCATTCTATTTTGACTATTTGCAAAGACTATTTCCAAATAACTCAACAGGTCCCAAGAATTGGAACTCCAGCATACATATATTGTATGAAACAATCCAACCCATAGAAAACTTCTTTGACCCACTTCTCTTAGCATGATTTGGAATGAGGATCAAGAATCAGACTGCAATAAGCTTAGAATGAACAGTAAATAAGAAAGACAAAGCTATGGCTGTAGGCTATTCATTTGAAAATACATCCACTAGAGTTGAAATGAAGCAAGCTAGGAGTCCATGGACAATGCAGTTTGAAGATCAAACTACTTTACAGGTTGTCAAAGAATCACTCAAATATCCATGGCATCTCATGGCACATGCCTTCTGCAAGACTACTTCTTCAACTTAAACCATGTGGGCTACTTGCCTGTGAAGAACGGCAGCCATCCTTAGAACTTGAGTTAGTAGTCATCCACCTTGCATCTAGTATAATATTCTCTTCTCTGATGAAACTTGGAAGTTTGAGTTTGAAAAATGATGTGTCTAAAGAGTACGGACTAAGCAATTTTAGATATGGCAAAGCAATAAAAAACATTCTTGCCATGGATTCATCGGAGGTGCAAGGACACAGATTAACCTTGTGGGTGTATTATACCATTTATTTTTTCAAAAGAAAGGACTGACTTGATATTTAAATTCTCACTTTCACTTGGAGAGGGAAAAATATAAATCTTGGGATGTCTAAAAAATATTAAAATGTTCACAGAATTAACCGTCAGTGATAATATTAAATGTCATATTTCTATTTCATCACATGTTGGGAGAAACTGAAATATGTAACCAATGGTAGCATATCAAGTTTCCCTCCTCCTGGGGATGTGTTAACTTTCTACCAATCTTTATGGGTATAAATATGTGTATACAATTTTTGTTTGGGACTTAAATGTGTGATTTGTGATTTGTAGTAGAACTTAAAGCCTAAAGAACTATTTTTGTTATCAGAATATCAATAGTATTTATCTCTTAATTATGGTTGAATTCCTGAATTCACTATTTTTAATTAAAAATAAATAGTATGAGTTGAGAGAGTAGTTAGTCAGATATGTTTCCTAAATCTTACACATGAAAATCAGCGATGTTTCCGTAACATTCTGATCCACAAGCGTAGTAACATGTTTAATGATCTTTTATTCTTTTTCTCGCAGCTTTGCAGATAGGTTGTACTGTTTCTGAGAAAATAACAAAAATGTGGACAGATATTGAACTTCTCTTTACCCAGATGAAAATTATAGCATTTGACTCTTTATTAATGGCTTAATAAATTGGGCATAAGGTGACCACAGGGGGAAAAGCGTATGACATGTCAGTGCTCAGCACCGCTTCAGTACCATGCATACTCTGTATTTCTCTTCTAGGATTGGTTTGGGGACGTTACTATTGCTTTGAAACTGCTACCTGGTACTAGGCTTTGAACCTTTCTTACTATTTCTCTAATATGTAAAATGCCTCTTATCATCCCCACATCTCCATTGTTTTAAGGATGAAGGAATAAACCTTGTTTTATGTGAAAACACTGAAGATATGGTGTCAAAACAGAATCTATGGACACTGGAGTTGAAATCAGAAGATAGGACAGTAGATACTTTCCTTACCTTGCTTAACTAATTAATAGCTGAACATACTTAAACATGATATTTATTTATTTTTCAAAAGTACATATG
Source organism: Mastomys natalensis (assembly GCA_021653895.1). Classification (NCBI taxonomy): domain Eukaryota; kingdom Metazoa; phylum Chordata; class Mammalia; order Rodentia; family Muridae; genus Mastomys; species Mastomys natalensis. Next base: position 560,189 of record JAJTUV010000871.1, read on the forward strand.
TGTGTGCATGCACATGTGCATGTGTATGTTTTTGTATATGTGTTCTGGGTGTGTATGTCGTATGTGTATGAGTACATGAATCTATGGCCCACTGCATTCCTCTTTCCTGCTAGTGATTAGAGACATCCCAGATTTTAAACTGTATATTTTTCAAACCAAGAGGAATTTGGAAATGAATTTATGCACATGTGGTAGTAAGGGGAGTAAGGAACAAAAGACAAAAGTTAAACTCTCTATTTCCATGTGTGTTTCAAAATGGCGAGAGCACTTCAAAACTGTGAGAAGGTAAGATTCTAGCTTCAAGAGTGGAGTAGTCATGGGTAGCTGAGATACATGGGAAATATGAATCATAATAAATAATGTTTCGGAATTTTTGCTCTAGGATAAATCCTAGATAAATCCTAGCTCATGGCAGAATCATTTTGTTAGGCAGTTACAATTATTAATAAATAGTACTCTATAAGTCTAGTTTAAATATAGTTAAAAAGGAATCAGCTAATGACATTTCTATAGTTGTTCTTTGCTTAAATATATTAGAGATCATATAATTGACATATTTTCCTGTATCCAGTAGCCAGTGTTTAATCAGACAACAGAATTCACTTGAGCAATTTCAAACTAAGTTAATTTAGTTTAGTGAATCAGTTTCAAAGTACTGAAGGGGCTGTCACTAACTGGATAAAGATATCTGGAGAGTGATGTCTCTTCTAAGACACCTCTTCCTCCAGGCCTGAAGGCCCAAAGGGCCCTACCTGGAATTCCCGTGCCCTTGACTCTGATGCCGTTAAACCCAAGTTACTCTAGTAGACCTCATAACCACGCTTACTGGAATCATTGCCACCGCAAAAACTACCATTAGAATATAGAAAAATTGGATATTTATTTCCACAGTTTCCTCTTAGTGTCACCAATTAGAACCATCTAAGAGAAAGTTATGGGAGACTGGGAAACAGGCTTACAGGTGCAAAGAAACAACCAGAAATCCACAATAGACAGTGCAAGGGAGAAGCTGAAAGAGTGCAGCACCCTGTTGTTTTTTCTCACCTTGATATTCTGATTAGTCTTTGAAATTCTTTCAATACTATTGATTCAGCAAAGGCACAGTTCACTGAAATGTGGAACGGGAAGGTATGCAATACTATAGCTCATATCAGAGGAAAGGAAATTAGCTGAGCTTAAGATAAAGGATGTTACAAAGGATGCAAATAGTAACAAGTCAGATGTGATTTTGAATTCTTATTCCATGAGATTCAGATCCTTTTTGCAGGATTAAAATGAATGCAGAAAATCTGATTGAAACTGTGCTATTTATGGTTGGAGGATCAGGACTGTGGAAATGTCAAATTTCTTAAAGAACTTTCCTGTTTATCCTGGTGCAGCAGCAACATGGCACCACACAACTGAACATGAGCAAGGAGAGGAGGGAACACCCACCTTCTGAGGTAGGACCAGCAATGCCTCTAGCTTCCCATGGCTATGAATGCATCTATGCATTCTGAAAATTCCTGAGTTTCCCCCTATAAACAGATTAGTACAACATATACACACTGGGATAACAAGAGATCTGAGTAGGGTCTAGGTGCTATGAGCAGAGTGGCCAGTGTGGCCCTTCTGAGCTCCTTCCTCAAAGCTTCTGGTGATATATTAAGTAGTGTCACAGGATATGCAGTAAACCTGTCATTAGGGAACAGAGTAGCAGAGGTCTGGAAAGCCAGGAAAGCCAGGCCAGAGGCCTTTTATTCACCCTATAGAACATACAGTCATTTTGTACTCAAATGATGTAGATAACATCTAGGGGGAAATGAGGCAGAAAAAGCCTTGATAGTGTAAATAAAACAATTTCAGCAATTTAAAGTTCTTAGAGGAATGTAACAAGATGGGAGGGGACTGATAACAAGGTGAATTTTCTCCATACAGTACATGCTTATTCTCCGGAGTATTGTGTTCAAGTGGTTATGGTGAATGATAACAAAGTAAATCTATTTGAAGCCTTTTCAGGAAAATGTTTAAAATTTCCAAACTACATATGATAAAGGAGGCTAGTGTAAGGAGTTAGTTACTTCCAATCAACACTTACTGTTTAATGGATATAAAATAGTTAAAACTAATTCAAGAAGAGGTTTAGACTTTTTAATCATGACTTTCCATCATTTATACTGCTATAGAGAGACGTTGTGGTCTTCCCATGAACCTACAGAAAGCGTGGCCTTCTGTCCGAGTAAAAGACGTTCATACCGAAAAATAATCCATAAATTTGTAGAGATTGGGTTATTGTGGGAACAAAAGAATACTTTGTAGAGTTTATAAGCCAAAGGAGACGAGATTGTTTCAATTCATCCCTATCTTTCCATAATGCTTTTGTAATGGGTACAAATATTAAAATGATCCATTTTTGTCAAAAGGAGTCATAACAGAACACTTAGGCTACCCACCCACCACAGGACCACGAATCCCAGAGGTGCTCCACCACCTTGAAGCAACTCCAATGCTCATAAATTTGTGAAATATTTTAGTTATATTTACATGAACTATGATATCGAATTACATCAAATACCCACTTAAGTAAAATAATAATTCAGAAGTAAAATTGTTGTGTGTGTCTGCTTACATTCTTACATGAAGCCCATCCACATGGTTTTCTGTGTTCATGGCTATGTGACAATCTTGTAATGAGTTCTTTTGTTTAAGCATTAACTGCTCAGAATGCTTGAGCACCACTTTCTGCTGGGTGTTCCATTATCAGATCACCATCAAGCTAAACTGTGAGCCATTTTAGCTGATAATTTCTGAAAAGTGCTTACTTTTGAAATGAAAAGCAAAACCAAAAATAAATAATAAATAAAATAAAGCCATAATGCTGACTGAAAAATATTTATATTTATATTAAACCCCTCAGCTAGAATCTCAGACACATCACTGCTTAAAATGCAGTCACCTGACAAAAACCGTTCTAATTATCACCCCTTGGGCGAACATTTTTCAGAGTGACTGGCTAAAATGCACTCTAGCTCATAATTTCTGCCTGTGACAGTGGAAGACATAACCTAGTTTCCTCTAATGCAAAAGTCTCTAATCTAGAGGGCAAGACCCTGCCGGTATAACACTGAAGGCAGAAAATGCAATTTGAGCGCAAGGAAATTGCACACATACTTTGATAGTTCTACCACGCTCGGGTTTTTTTCTCTCCTCGGGTTTAAATGTCTTGTTTTATTTTATACTAAATTATGACCTGGCTGAAATTGCTATGTTTTCCTTGTCATATTCTAGAAACCTCTTACTATAAAAGTGAAGGTTATACTATAGTTCCATACTTTCATTTTTTTTCAGGGGGTAGGAATGTTCTCATTTTGACAGTTCAGCAGTGGAAACATTAAAACTTACTGTGCTTGCTACAGCAATATTTTTCCCCATTGAATAATAGCACTTTTGTCTTGGCAAATGGGGCATATATACTGCATTAGAACAAGGTAATTAAATTGGTTCAGAATGACGAAAGTGCAGATTTTCAATGGACTAATCAGTAACAATTTCATTGTTGAATCTGTGAGTGAACAAACTTTATGATTGCTGGGAGAGATGAATTAACCTCACATGGTTCTGGTTCACTTCACAGACGGTGGCTGAGTAATGCATTGGCCTGCAACTGATAAGCCAGAAGGCAAAAGAAGTTTCAAGCAAGTTAAGGTAGAAGTATTTGGAAAGAGCACAGCTATCCGTGTTCATAACTGGGGATTTTCATTAATAGTTTTTCTGACTGTGAGCTGGAGGCATCACCCCCTTTCTACTGCTTTCTGCTGACAGTTTCTGCTTAACACCTTCCTTCCAGCTGGGAGGGCAGCAGCATGGATGCATAGGACGGATGCAAAGGCAGCTAATGCCAGAATGGCTCCTTAGCTCCTTAGCATCCGGGGCACCAGCCTCCTCCTGGAAACTGCCCATGTGACCTTCACATCTCATGCTCATTCCATTTATGTGAGTACATTAGGAGCTCAGGTAAAGGGAGTAGGCTATGAACGTGTAGCTAACCACTGACTGAAAACAAAAGCCAACTTTAGCTTCTTGTCTGGGGTAAAGAATGGTTCCTTTTTCGTGCAAAATGAGCTTGAATCTGAAAAGACTACCTTTCCATATTCAAAAAATGAAAGTGAAAGGAGTATAGAGTCAGAATTATGTTGGTAATTGATTGACATGGTCATCTGCAAATAATGTTATATAACAGCTCAACACTGTTACCGGTAAACCTGTAATTTCAGAAGTGTATGTCTAGTGATTTGGAATCATGACACCATAACTTGTGACCAAATCAACAGCTATCCCTCAGAAGACATCATGATCTTTCCAATATGATCACTGAATATGGTTACAAGATTGGACAAAAGTAAGATGAATTATTTGAAATCTAGTATGGCTATAATTTAACAGGTACTTAGAAATATCTTTCATGGCTTAATTAATTGGTTTAATCTAGCTAATAAAGAAATTCTATAGTTCATTTCTAGAAAACTGAAACATCTTTCTTATTTTTCAATCATTAAATGTCATTAGAATATAGATGTCAACATACTTTTTAGAAGAGCCTGTTTTTCATAATACAGGATAGCATCTGTCTCTGGGGGAAGCAAATCAGAATACCAAATGGGACTGGGAGATAATTTGTCCTTAACTCGGCCATCTCCCAATCCCAGGTCCATTGAGGAATCTGGTCTCCTCTTACCAGGTAACAATGAAAATTCAGACTAAGAGTTCAGCTGTCTACAATATTAATTCTCAGTAAATGTGCACACAGGCTCTGGTGCACTTTGAGTGCAAGAAAACACAATGAAGAATCACCATACACTGGGCATAATATTCTGAAAACATTATGATATTAGATGCAACTTATTAATAACATTTATAGGACCACAGGACCAGATCACACCATAAACTATTCCTTTTTTCTTACAACCTCACAATATTTTCCATTAGATAATTCTTAAAGTGGTATATAAAAAGCTTACTCTTGATGTTTTAGTCAGGCTTGTCACACATTAATTGAAGAGTTTTTAAGTATTTCTGAGATAGGCTGTTGGATATTATCACAGCTATTCTGGAATATTTTCAGCAACACCATGTTAACAAGCCCTCTGATATTTTAAAAATACGGTTTTACTAGCTTCTTTTAAGCAATAAGCTACTAGATATGGATAAAAAGGTTAACAAAAATGAATATCTATCCACTCAAATCCATCCATTTGCCAATTATTTAAGGTTTATTATGTGCAGAATACTTATGTTTAGTATTGCACATTCATTATTTCAGTTAACCTTTAAAACTCTCCCGTGGAAAATTTACTATTATTGGTTCTATTTTTACAGAAAAAGAAACTGAGGCAGAAGCAGGATGTAGAACTCACTCAAAAGTATTGTAAGTAGAATAGTTAGTGTCAAAAACTAAGGCATCTCAATACAGTGTTCTTTACCCTTATATTTTGTTATATTGCCTTCCATTGTTTAACACTGATTCAAAGTGTGATAGGATAAAACTCAGTGCTAGGTTAGAAGGAAGCTGCATCTGTGAACAAACAATGGTGTTGTCATCCCAGGATTGTTAACACTGTGAATAGTGCACCATGCTTTTGTGAATAGAACCACAAGTATGTGAGCTTCATGAGGTCCTAAGGCAGAAGACATAAAAATAAAGTGCCTCAGTGGTTCCATAGAAAATGGACAATTTTTATTTTTGTATTGATGAGAATAGGAGTATGTAATGCAATTAATTAAAATACTGACTCACTGACATTAAATATTATGTTCAATTACAAACTTAAATTTTTTCTTTAGAAATAAAATTCATAGCTCCCTGCCTCATCACAGGAATTTTACATTTTGTTTGTTTATTTGCTGGGGCCAGGTCTCATGTAGCCCAGATTAGCCTTGAACTCCTGGTCTCCCTGCCCCCTCCTCTGAGTGCTGGGATTATAGGTATGAGCCCTTGAGACCAGCTGGAGTTTCAGATTTTGATTAGACTAAAAATAAATTCCTCTGATGAAATTACTTTCACAAAATTGGATTAGCACATAATTTGAAGAAATATGATTTGTGAGTTTTCCAAGAACAGTTTTATTTTTACTCAGATGATACTCAATAGATCAACTTAAACTTTGATGCATTTTTAGCGTAACAGAAGCACGTTGGTCTCTCAGTTGGCATGAGAAAGAAAACATTCTGTCAGGAGGTTTTTTTCAACCCAGTTAGGCTCCATGCACAGCCTTTGCCTGGGCTCCACTTGCTCTGATGTCCTGTTACCAGAAAAGATTATATGCAGAAAGAGTATACATTTCTTCGGAGTAGACCTTCATTTACAGACTTTAGAGATGTCAGAAGGTTAGTGTAGAGACATTCATATCCTTCCCCCCCCCCATAGTAACATACACAACTAAATCATTGTAAAAATGCTTAGCAAACATAAAAACTAATTTCATCATTTCTTGTGTTTTTGTTTGGAATTTTTTTCTCATTTGAACTCATAAAGTAAAATCCCACCAAGATCCTTGCATATAAATATGTGCAAACTAACAAAAAGGAAATTATTTGCATGAATGTCCTGTCAATGCAAACCAATTTCTCACAATTCTAAATTCGTATTCTGCAGTGTGTTTTGTATTTCTTATCAGATTCACATGTTTCCATGTGGGGATGTATATTTTGTACATATTTCATGCATAGACATAAAGGAAAATGGTTTGGAGTTTTAATTAACAAACACGACTGAGGCAGTGATTACTTTCTTCCCCTCAGAATTTTACTCCAGTATTTCTGTTTTTTCCTCACTTCTGTGTAGACCACAGTAAACATTTGGAAGGCATTTTGTGTGGCAAGTTTGTGCCTTGCAGTTTTTGAGCAACGCAAACATCCAGTTAAATAAATGAAAACAGACCGTAGAAGGGGTGCGCTTCCAACACGGTCCCCTAAGATCTGAGCACCGCTGTGCATTCTTGCTCAATTTAAACAAACTAAACTTCAGTTAGTCTCCCTCCCCTAATGGGCACCCCCACTGGGGACATTGTTAGGTTACCGCCATGGACAAGGCCTCAGTACAGCTGGATATGTAAACAAGACCATAATCCGCATGAAAGGCCTCTCAGAGTTTTGGCAGCGCTCTCGGTGTTGTTAACATATTGTGCCAAAGCAATAACAAAGCCATCATTTTTAAGTTTGTTCACGGATTTGTATTAATCAAGAAATTTTCCAGAAATTACTTCTAAATGAGGAAACTTCCAGAAAGTTACCATTTGGCAAGAAGGCTTCCAGATGCTTCATTCCCTCCACCTCCGCTCGACCCCCACCTTTTTTTTTCCTCTATCTTCCACATATTCTTTCAAATAAATCACAAGTTTGTGGAAGTTCTGTTGAAACAGAAAACACATTGCTGCTGTGTTGGCAGAAGGAGGCTCACTTTACGCCCTACTTCATCAAAGCCTGCCAGGATTGAATCATTTCTTCCTGTTAGCAAAGAGGTGGTCAGGCCAGTTTTCTTGGCATCTTAGAGATAGATATTAAATATTGACAGAAGTATTAAGTATTAATCAGAAAAAAATATTAGATTATTGTTAGAACTGCAAACTAAGCATGCAGGAGTAGATTCAAAAAGACTGTACATTTAGTTGTTGGTTTTATTAGCACAGTAAGTGATTAATTCAAATTCATTTATTTTCAATATAAATTCCATTTTCATAGGTTTTCCAGAGTTGAGTCTCCTGAGAACTCCTATGACTAATTTCTAGAGAAAGCAAAAAGGATATACCAAGCAGTTAGAGATCCGTGATGGTGCAAACCTGAAATTACTTTCACATTACTTCATTGTTTAAGTACTAACAAAAGCAGTTTTTCAAGCAAATTTTACATCATTCAAGATAGCCTTCCAAAATATTAATATTTTAATGTATTAATGTATTAATATTCACAATCCAGGCAGGTGGCAGGCTCGGCCACATGGAAACCATGCGTGGCTGCTGCAGGTGGACTCAGAGACTAGACCCTGGGAGCTGAGGGGTCACAGGTGGGTTTTCTGCAAACAATCATGGCAGTTATGGGCTACTCAGAATGTCCTTGTCAATCTACTCAAAGGTAAGTCAAGCCCTATTGGCCATAACAACCCCTGACGCTGTGAGGGCTGGCCTGAATGTGCTTCAGGTTGGCCAACGGGGTCTTGAGGCTTTCAGCCCCAAGAAGGAGCTTACCTCACACCTTTCTTGCATCTCATCAATAACTTTTTGATATCTGATGGATCATATTTATTTTCATTATAATGAAGGGCACCTGTTTGAGTACCACTGACATTAACTAAGCAGAAGACCACTCTAACTCTTAAAATGAATTTGGAACTCTGGACGCCTTCTCTTGTTTATTCCTTTGATCCATTATGTGAAGTCCCTTCATCATACTTTGTTCTAAGGCAACTCCAGTTCATTCACCTTCTCTCTGGCAGTCTCCTGCAGTGTCTATGAGGATGCATGTCGAAGCACAGACTTCTCTCTGGCGGTCTCCCGCAGTGTCTAGGAGGACGTGTGGCGCATTGCATAGAGGCTCACTGAAGTGATCTAGGATGTTGATTATCTTTTCCCAAACTACACAGATTATGTTGGAAAGTACTTTAATTCGCCGAAACTGCCAGCATCCTCCTGTGGTAATTATGCTTACAATTGTGTTCAGAAGCTTCCTAGAAGATTACTTCATGAATTTATGGCAAGAGCTATAGCTTATGGTGAGTAATAAACACTACATAGAAGAAACTGCAGAAGAATCAGCTTCAAAAAAAATTTCCGATGAACTTTTGGTAGTTTGGAACCTGCATCCTTTTTTCACAGAACATGGATTTGACATTTCTCAAGAGCCTTCACTATGCATTCTGGTTGTTTAAATTTGGCGTCCTTTGGTGTTGAGAATTTTGATACATATATAGTTGACTATTTAAGGAGTATGTGTTTATTGTTTATTTTTAAATTGACTCACCATTTACTGGTCTATTACCATAGAAGACTAGACTAATTTACTTAAACACACAAGAGCATTCTCTCCTGAAAACACCTTTATTTCCAGAGTTGTGAACCTGAGCTGTGGTGGCCTATTAATGAATGAATGAATGATTTAATTAATTAATTGTTATATTAGTCAATGGCTTAACTTACTTTCTTGTTAGGCTATATGTGTTTACATTATCCAGACTTTTAAAAAAATGTATATAATGTTATATTTCAAACTTAAAAATAGATAAGACCAGAGAGATGGTCTAAGTATTTTGGTGTAAAAATACTTAGAGTGTGAGTCTGATAGCATTAATTGGTCCTCAGAGGCTGTGGTGGAAGGATTGAACCAACTCTCAAAACTTGTCATCTTACCTCTACATGCATATCTCAGCATATGTACATATATACACACAGGAGCATGTACACACACACAGAACACACAGACACACACATAGACACAGACACAGACACACACAGAACACATACAGACACACACAGACACACACACAGAGACACACAGACACACAGACACAGACACATACACACCTAGACACACACACAGACAGACACACAGGCACACTACACACACACACACACACACACACACACACACACACACACAAGCTGTCATTCTCTTATCTGGAAAGTGAAAGTTGAAATTTCTTCAGGACCAACAGAGAAAAACCACTGAACAGATGGCAGGACTAGCCATGCTCAGAAGGCAGCAGTTAGTCTTGTGCTGGGGGAATGAGAGGGTCTAACTTCACAAATTCAGGTCTATTTTTATGTTGTCCATTTTTTAAACTAATGTGAGAAATTGCAGAGTAATCTAGAGACATAAAGTTAAATTTCAAGTGAAGTATTTTTATGGTCACTAGTCTAGCTCAAAATCATGGTCATTTAGTAAATTAATTAATAAATGCTTACCATGTGCTAAGTACTTTGGGGGGCAATGATTAGCCAAAATGAAGAAAGCATCTGTCTTTTTAGAATACTCAACAGGTGATGTGTAGTTAATTGTAAACTATGGTAAGTGCCGGCTCCAAAGCTCTGGCTCTACTTATCATGTCCTGTAATTTCTGTCGGGCTTATCCTTACGGATGCCAGCTTCTCTTCATTTATTATCATTTAATATTAGTCAGTACTTTGGAACGCGATAGGAAGGTGTTTTATGACTGTGTTTCAATTAAAGGGTTAATATTATCATATACATAAATATATAATTATGCAAAGTTCCTGATGCTATTGCTAATTGGATTAAGGACCAGGTTAAAACCTAGGCTGTGAGTCTGTAGATGTTTTGGTCTTACCAGCTCTACTATTACAACTCTCTGTACAGAGAACAAAACCCAGGATCCAATATGCTAATATTTTTCATTGATTGCCACTTTGTCATATGCATTTAAATCTATCCAGCATGTACAAAGAATCAGCCAACTGAACCAGATTTGCCCACCCAGGGTCATCCTTTTAGCGCTCTCTCATCACACATCTGGGCTATTGAATGTTGCTATTGAAAATCACAAAACTATTCTGACTTGATCTGTACAGAGTCATACTTTCTAATTTTACTGCTGCTCACAATTCTTTTGCTGACTCTCTATCACATCTCCTACTGCAGCTTTTCCTCCCCACCCTCCCTCTCAGCTAAGACTTTACTTCATATTTGACTGAAGATGAACATTTTTAAGTGAGAACTGTCGAAGGTCCTCTTTCTGGACATATTGTTCCTGTATTATCCAGGAATGAAGAGCATTAGAACATCACTCTGCCCCGGCTCATTCCTTACTCTTACATTTCAGGATTAGTGATTCTCCCCATTAGGAACCTGATCTATGGATTTCTTGGTCATGTTGGATACTACAGTTAACTGTCTGTATGCATCAGCTTCTTTTATGTGCTTATGACTTGCCTGTGCTCATAATTGCATTTTGTCTTCCAATGGACCATTTATGAGGGCAGGTATATAATATGCTATATGTAATATGTTAGGTCATCACTTATTATGGGCAATGTTAGCTCTGCACCACATATTGGTCTAGGCTCTAAAGACAGTGTAAGGTTGTCTAGAGCACTGTAGCCTTCAAGCTACTGTATACTGGTTGACAAATTAAGACTGGATAAAAGCAATTGTGAATACATATTTGAAAATGATATAGTTTAAGAGAAATTTAAACAGCATGCTCATGTAATTCTAGAGAAGTTGGAATATCAAAGGCAAGGGTCACTTTTGATGGAATAATAAATAAAAACAGTACAAATTCTCTAGAGTCAAAACATTATAAACTTCTAGATCTTATACACTAGCACTTTTCCATGAGTCCAGGAGATAATGCTTTCATGTTTCAATTAACCTTTCAAATATGCTACCAAGTGTTCATTTCTGGTTATAGACATAGCTTATCAGAGAAGTTGACATTCTTAGATGTTGAGTAGTTTGTTCAAGTCACACAGTCAAAAGTCACAGTTATAGGAAAGGAAGGATCATTTGTCTATTTATGTCCATATTCTTTCTTTTACAGATTTTCACCATTAAAATTAGATTTTTGAACTAGTTGGTGCAAGATAAGAGTTCTGGGTATAATTGACATTAGGATTTGGATACTTGATCTAGTATTTCTCAGAAAAGTGATTTTGAATAATTACCTCTCTACTTTGTTTTTTTCACTTGTAAGAGAAGGAGATAAAATCTCCACTGATTTGATGAACTTTGAAGAAGTTAAAATGGGGTAGTGCATCTGACTCTAGTGTTCTGAACAAAACTTTATTTAAGCTAAAATCACTGCTTATGTAGCTCTCAGCTGAACTCTCCACCTAGTTCTTCCAACAGCACATCATAGATGTGCTGCCCTGAGTTAGACTTGGAGATGAGGAGGAACACACCCACATTTATTGAGGAGAGGTTTGAGAGCAGCTCTACAGAAGAAGTTGGGCAGCACTGCTAGGGGAGCACATGAAGAGTCAGATAACTGTAAATGAAGGCAGACTGAGCTCAGCTGCAGCTTGATGCAGGCTTGCAAGTTTGTTTAAACTGTGTCCACATGAATAAAGTACCCAGAAGCTAGAGGTGGCTTCCTGAGAAAGGCACAGGGCAATTTACTGTGGCTGAAGCCAAGTCTCACTAAGGGTTGTAGCAGTTGATACTGACCTGAAATCCTCTTCTCTGATGACTAGTTTGCATGGTACCAGAAAGCACCATATAAGGGAAGCCACCAACAGTCTTTCCTAGCTATGCTCCCTATAAACCACAACAGTGATCTTAGAGATGCAGTACTGGCACACATATCTTGGAGGTAGCCAGCAGTTTCTCCATTGGATTTATGGTCTGTTCAACAAGAGGGAAATCATGCCCAGTACTGGAGACCTAGCCAACTAATTGCTACTAGTCAAGTAATTGAACCTAAAATCACCACTTTATCAACCAGCACAATGCCTAATACATTTTAAATACTCGTCCTTACACCCACAGGATAGTGTAGTTCTCACCCTCCTCGAGGAAACTTCTCTTTGCAAAAGTTGGAGACAGTTATAGAAAACTACAACCAATTAAATGGCAGAGGTGTGGAACCTAGTCCCAACTGACACATCTACAACACTACTGCTCTTAAGTCTCAGGGATCACTGCAGAAGGAAGCAGAAAGATTGTAAAAGTCAGAGGGACAGGAAGTTTGCTGTGAGTTTTTTTTTTTTTTCCTCCTAGAAGTGTCAAAGAAGCTGCACCCATATAGGTCACCAATATGGCTGCCAATACACGACGTAAGCAAGGATAACACACACACACACACAACACCAAACACACACACACACCCATTATTTTCCCGTAAATATTTCAGGCTTGAAATATTTAAGGATTTGAACCTAAGAATGCAAAACCCAACCCAAAGATAAAGAGGGTGAACTACACATACTTATGATGGTAAGTATACATACATACATACACACATATACAATTTTTATTTTATTTTACAATGTTTCAAAAGTGATAAACATATTTTGAATGTTGCTGTCCTCCAGGTAGGGGAGCACATGAGAGCCGGATAACTGTAAGTGAAGGCAGGCTGAGCTCAGCTGCAGCTCTGATGCAGGGCGATATTTGAGAATTTGAGTAGCAACAGTGAATCATAGCTCAGAATCAGCCATATAATCATAAAGGTAATCAGTTAACGCTCTATAGCCTACTATGCTGCTAAATTATGATATTTATAGATTAGACATGTTAATGCATATCTAGGTTTTGGCATGCACAATTTACAATGGGTTTATTGGGACGTAACCCACATAAGCCAAGGATTTCAAAATTCCATTAACACTTGAAAAAAATCCACGACATTGAATGGGGTGTTCATCTGTCACTTAGAGTCTGTCTATTGATGGCGACTATTTCTTTATTTCTGTTGATCACTTCTAGAGCTGTTGGCTAAGATTAGGTGTGGTGCATGCTTTCGAACTTTCTGCTTTGCTCTCTCAGCTCTCTGAGGGATGCTAATGAGTCTGTCACACGTTTGCCTAGCTCCCCGTTCAGTTTCTCCAGTTTTTATTTTGTGTTTGGCAGCTGTATTGATTGTGCACATACAATTAGATTTACCAAGTCTTCTGATTGCCTGTTCATCTCTTTAACCTGAAGTCTACGTTATCTGCTCTTATGTTTGTTCACTTCCCTTTTCACTCTTTATATTCAACTTACGTAAACACAGTATTCTATCTCAAGAGGGACTATACTTTTGTGGAAATTCACATGCTCCAAATGTAATACTCATGCTGTTGTTGCTTATTTGACTGTGTTCAGTGAGCACCAGTATACATTATAAATCTTATTTTAGAAACACTCAGCTTTTATATAGTAAGGAAAAATGAAAAGTGGGCTCTAAATTTGAACAATCATGGATTGTGGTGTTTGATTAGATTACTTCTTGGTGTTATTCTTCCTCCTGGGCCATTGGCGTGGTAGACTTTCTCTTTTTTGGTGGCATATTATTGACTGACATATTTTCCCTCTTGAAGATATAAGCATCTTTAGCATAAGTAGAGATAAGCACCATTAGTACTTGTTTTCTAAACTATCCTTAGAAGGAACAATTTTGTTAATTATATTTTCTATCTGTAGATATTATAAACACTTTTTAATTATAGGTGAATGTTTTAATCAATTCAAATAATAAAAATGAATTTTCTATAATTGGTATAAATATTGCTTTATTGTCATTTGTAAAGTAGAAATGAGCTATAATATTTATCCATCTCTTGGCTGGTATGTGTTTGACACATAGGTCAGATTCTGTACACAACTGGTCACTGGGAACAGGAATATAATCTAAATCATAGAAATTTCTTCTTAGAAAGCTTTGCTGTACTTAGAAAGAAAGAGTAACAAATGACAATTTAAATACAGGTAGTGATATGTAGTGCGGTTCATAGCATGCGCTTCAGGGGTTCAAGGTCAGGTCAGGACACAGTGGGCTTAGGGAAGGTTTTTGCAGTAAATGAGACCTGAGTAAGTCCTTAAACTCGGGGCTACAAGAGGGCAAAGAGAAAATACCATTGACTTGGGAAACAAAGTGGATTTTCTAAAGAAGGAAATTTTACCTAGAAAATGCAACTAAAGTTACAGAAAGTAAAGATAATTCTAAAGATCATTGGATCTTTGAGATATAGACTTCCTTTCGATTATGCAATAAAGACAAACTGGACATCTCAGAGAGATGATTAATAGTATAAATAATGAAAGAGAATGCAGAGTAGTTTGTGGTATAGATAATAGATGTCCAAGTTGGATGTCTGTCTTCTATTTCATTAATTAGTAGAACTGCAATGATTGAGACTAAAGTTTGTAATAGGGGTAGAGTAATGAGAAAGTTGAGAGACAGAGAGAGAGAGAGAGGTTAATAAGGTGACATTTGGTCTATGTATTAGCAAGGTGATCAACATGACCAAGGCAGAGGCCCACCCAAACTATTAACCAGTGATCTCAGGAGAATAGGACTTATGGTTAACACTTATCTGTTACTCTAATCATCATTGAATTTATAGGTTATAGGATGGATACATATCTTTAAACTGGAAAGATTTTCCCATATGTAAATTTAATACATAAGTATTTAATTATGCAAAACATGTATTTTTGGTATTTGTTTTGAATACATCATTTATGAAATGCTGGCTTGCATAAAATTGGCATGTGTATAAATATATTGAAGAAAGTTTAGAATTTTTATCAATGTAAATTGTACATAAAATATACATTTTATACAGTAAGGAAAATAATGTACATTTTATATACCTCAGTAGTGTTATCACTCTAGCATATTTCAAGAGGGAAATCCATTTTTACGACATGGATTTTAAGAATAAGTAGAGAAAAGGCATCCATAAAACATAATTCTCTAGGTTTCCCTAGAAAAATTCCTCTCTGCTCCATATGTGCCTTGGGTTTTATAATTAAACTCATGCCTGGACCCATGTCATCTGAATTTTAAAGGTTATGTACATAGATTGTCAAAACACCATTTAAAATACATTAGTAGAGTGAAGGATTGGCCGAGATGATTTCCAAAGTTCCTACCACAGTCAACATTATCAAATGCTGTGAATGTCAAGCATTGGAGCTACTGTGAGCAGTTCAGTTTGGTTTACACTTGCTGAACGACTGGGTTGACTGGCTCTCTTTACTGGGTCTCTGGGTTTCTTTGGGGATGTAGACATAAACTTGGATGTGAAGCAGAACGTTCTGCAGTCACAAGTTCTGGAACTCGTGGTCGCAGACCAACAAGGGAGCCAGCTGTCCCACGCACTGCGTTTTATCTGTGCAACACATGTTTGCATAAAAAGTTTCAAAAACTTTAAAGTTGGAACTAGCTTTGTCTGTGACGTTTTGGGAACAAGAGCACTTTTATCGCCAAGTTTAGTATGGTCTTGAATTTTATTGCTTCTTCAATTTGTATCCAAATTTGAGTCAGCTGGATTTGAGTTTGGTGGAGTTGGCAACACATGAATTTCTGGTTTGGAGGGAGACAGACTAATTAGAAGGTGCAGAGTCATCAAATTGCTAACTGCACATGTTAAGGAGTTACGTGTAAATAAATCAAAATCACATGAGTGAATTTACTAAAAAATAAACTTGAATTTAAAAACTAATGGAAAAAAAATTATCGTAGCTGTGACCTGTCTCTTTTCTTAAAACCTCAAACAGTTATAACATCATTTTCTGGACGAGAAACCATGGTGGGGCTGACTATTTCCGATTGAAGGAAAATAAGTCCAAAATGGCCAAATACTGGACAACAACAAAATCCAAAACAAAACACCAAATTGTAGTTTTGGAGTCTCTGCTGCTCTTTGGTTATGAAAGCCATCACAGGACCCTAAGGATCTAGAGTTTCCCACCTATAACTAGGGATATGTTAGGGCTGAGAGGGTACTGGCATCACACTGAGGTTTAGAACTCTGTGTCTCTCTTTCCCTCTCCCTCCCTCTCAACCTCAACTCTCTTTTCATTCCTTTCTCTTGTAGCAAATTAGCTGTCTTCTGAAGTTTACTGTTTTCTTTTTTCTGCTAGGAAATGCTCTTCAGACCAACATGGCCAGCTCAGTGTCTTGGTTTATACATGGTCTCCATTTGAGATGCCTCCTTTATACCTTTGCTTCTATCACTAACTTGACTTAGTTGTTTTTTTTCTAACCAAAACCATTCATCTAGGTGGACACAGCGACTAGCGCCCCTTTCTACCAGTGCTGGTATTAGTGGAAAGTTTAGGACTTAGGATCCTACCAGTGCTGACACCATATTCATTATATTGTAGAGAATGAAGCATGGCTATTCTATGGATTCTTGAGACACAGGTCTGAGGAAGGTGAGTAATACCTGACACTACTTATATGACCTCGAATTGTTTGAGTAGTATATTTTCATACCTTTCTAGCCTTTTATTCTTTAGATGAATTTCAGGGCTTTTGATTGTTGCTTAGGACATCGTTTTGAGTACCAGAGCCTCAGGGGACTTAAGCCTATAATTTCTGATCTCTTAAGGAAAAAACTCCTTTGACCTACCTCTTCCCCCTTTAACACCCCTATACTGGCAGTTAACAAACTAATGGAACCTATCGCCTGGTCCAAGATCTCAGGCGCATTAACTCTGCGGTGGTTCCCCTCCATCCTGTGGTGGCTAATCCTTATACTCTCCTCTCTACTATCCCCTCAGGGACTTCTCATTTTTCAGTTCTAGATCTCAAGGATGCATTTTTCTCTATCCCCCTAGATGCCCAGTCACATGACATATTTGCCTTTACCTGGACAGATCCTAACACCCACTTTTCTACCCAACTTACCTGGACTGTTCTACCTCAGGGATTCCGGGACAGCCCACACCTGTTTGGGTAGGCCCTGGCTTCTGACTTGCTTTCTTTGTCTCTCCCTAGATCTAAATTGTACTTTACGTAGATGATGTTATTCTCTGTAGCTCCTCCTTAGAAATTAGCCAAGCTGACACAGCTGCTCTTCTAAATTTCCCCTCCAGTCAGGGCTACAAGGTCTTACCTTCTAAAGTCCAAATGTCCACTCCTCAGGTCACCTATTTGGGACTAACAATTACCCCAACCCACAAGGCTATTATCTTAGATAGAAAGAACCTGATTCAGTCTCTAACTGTTCCTTCTACAAAGGAAGAGATTTTATAATTCCTAGGAATGGCTGCTTTTTGCGTTCCTGGGTTCCTTCCTTTTCCCTACTCTCTCGTCCCTTATATGAAGCAGCATTAGGTCCCACCCATGAACCCCTTCTCAAACCTGTTACTAAGCCATTTCAAAGGCTCCAACAGGCTCTCCTCAAGGCCCCAGCCTTGCATCTCCCGATCTGACTCATCCTTTCTCCCTCTACATAACTGAAAAGGATTTGCCCTTGGAGTCTTAGGTCACCAACTGGGACCATCTTTTGCACCCATAGCATACTGTCAAAAAGACTAGATCTAACCATCCAGGGATGGGTACCTTGTATTGTACCTTAGCAGCTGCTGAACTCCTTATTCGAGAATCAAAGAAACTAACCCTGAGATCATCTATAACTGTCTTCTCTTCTTACAACCTGTCACAGCTCCTAACTTACAAAGGCTTACGGACTCTACCTCCCTCCAGGGTTATTTCTCTTCAGGTAGCTCTAATAGAAGACTCCACCTTCACCTTTCAATCATGCCCACCTTTAATATTTCTAATCTTCTCCCTCGACCTAAACTGACTACTCCCTATCTCACTTCTGCACTGAAACCCTAGAAGAATTACTACCTCATCCTTCACACATACAGGAGGGCACATTGCTCAAGCCACCTTTACCTGGTATACAGATGGAAGCTCCTTTCTACATGAAGGGGTCAGGAAAGCTGGCTATGCTATAGTGTCAGATACCAAGGTGGTCGAGGCACAGGCCCTTCCTGCTCATACCACCAACCAAAAGGCTGAATTAATAGCCCTTACCCATGCCTTCCAGCTGCCACAGGGACAATCCCTCAATATTTACACAGATTCCAAATATGTGTTCCATATCCTCCTGTCTCATGCTGCTATCTGGAAGGAGTGAGGGTTACTTACCACAAAAGGAGGATCAGTAACTAACGTAAACCAAATTATGGCCATGCTAAAGGCCTCCCATCTCCCCAGAGTTATTGGGATTGTCCACTGCAGATCCCACCGGACAGATGACTCTATTGTCTCCAGGGGAAACAACTGACTGATGAGGCAGCTAGAGCTGCGGCCCTTAGGGGTCTATACTCATCTCACCCTCCCAGGACATTCTCACACTACAATCTGCATCCCCACCTATACCCCTGACACTCGTCAAACTCTGTCCTACCTCCACCAACTCTTTCATCCCAACAGCCAAGTGTTGTCTTATTTTGTTAAGATCCATCTATAGCCGACTCCTGGGGACTTAAGTTTCTTAAAATCTATCACTGCTTCTTGAAAAATCTGTCAGATGTCAAATCCCAACTCAAGGTATTGTAGTACCCCTTTTCCTACCCATCAGACTAGAGGTTCCCTTCCTGGAATGACTGGCAACTTGACTTTACCCACATGCCTGCTGTAAAACGTATCAAGTATCTCCTGGTTTTGGTGGACACCTTCTCAGGCTGGGTAGAGGTTTTTCCACAACTAACAAAAGGGCCCAGACAGTCTCTGATCTCCTCCTCAGAGAGATCATCCCCGTTTCGGTGTCCCAGCCTCCCTTCAGTCAGACAATGGGCCTGATTTACTTCCCAGTTTCTCAAATTCTATCTAAGGCTCTAGACATCCCCTGGCATTTTCATATTCCCTACCACCCTCAATCTTCAGGCAAGGTAGTGAGGACTAACCACTCTTTTAAAACCACCCTTGTTAAGCTGTCACAGCAACTTCACCTTGACTAGGTAAAACTCCCACCATTGGCTCTTTTCAGGCTATGAGCTCTTCCCAAGCAGCCTCTCCTTATCTCACCCTTTGAACTCATGTATGGATGTCCAGTTCTAATCCTGGTCTTTCACCTAAATGCTCTCCCCTCCCAGACCATCTGCTGACCCCATTACTTTGCCACCTCCGTTCTCTCTTGTGGAACTTTGCTGACCACCATCTACTTCAACCACACACTGTCTCCTGTCCACTGCCTGTTAACATTGGAGACCAAGTGCTTCTCTCTCCTCCAGATCATTAGGCCCTCATCTCTCTTTCCCAAATGGCAGGGTCCTTTTAAGGTAATTCTTGTGACCCCTACAGCTGCTAAACTTGAAGGACTCCCTCATTGGGTCCACTTGTCTCACCTCAAGCCTTTCATCCCTTCATCTAAAATTGACTCTCCTTCATACACATGGACTCTAACAGGACCGTGCACTATTAAGTTCCAGAGGCATCAAATCACCCACTTTGTCCTCAATCTCAGAAGATGAGACCCCACCCTGGCAGCTGAGCTCGACCTCACTGGACTAGACATGGGTTTCTTGTCCTCCCCCTGCTGTTTGTTTCTATCCAGGTCAGCCCTTACATCTGGAGGTTCGAGGTTCAAGAGACACTCACAGATAACAAACAGTCTTTCCAAACAGAGTCAGGAAACTGCTCCATAGCTGGATGCCAAAAACAAATCCAAATTGCCAACATCCTAGACCTGTTACCCCATTTAAATATTATGTTCTCTATACTTGCTTTCTTTTTGCCCAGATAGAAGAGTATTGGTCTTTTCAGATACATATGCTAGGTTCACTGACCAACCACTTCTACCAACACTGCAAGACACTTATTTCTACATACAAGACCTGCGAGATTCCAGCTGTGGTGCTTCAGAACTGATGGGTGCCAGTTGTCCTGACAGCTAAAGAAGATGGTCTTCTCCACTTCTCCCAAGAAGAATGCCATTTTGGGAACGTGAGACCTCCGTTCTGAGATTTTTTTTTTTTTTTTTTTAAAAGCCCGCATAAAAGCAGATACTCTCCTGTAACACCCTTTTTAGCTATCCTCCTGATATTATTTCTAATCAATTTATTAATCAGTTCCTGTTACAGGATTACCAGCTGCTGTCCACACATCCACCAAGCGGGCTCTGAGGTAAAAGCCAGCTACACCCCCAACAGACTACACCCCTACACAGCAAAAAGTAGTTTAAGAGACAAGACGCCCCAACTCCTCTTTCACCATAGCTTCCCCCACCCTCTCTTTTTTTTCTTTTTTATAATAAGAAGGGAGGTATGTTAGCATTAAGCCCAAACTCAGTGAGTGACGTCATATTTAGGTGACACGAATTCTACCTCTTTGCTAAGACAACCGCCAAATACTCCCACAATCCACCTGACTATCTCACTGATACCTGGAAAGAGAATACGTCACAGCCCGTATAAATAGGAGGAGCCACCGACCCCATGCTCAATTCGCTATCTTTCTCCCACATTTCTTTCCCACTCTCCAGCCGAATAAATCCACCCCCTCCCATGGAACTGGCTGGTCTGCTGTGATCTGTTCTAAGCTGCGCACCGAAACCTTTCAGTTGCTATGCCCGTGGAATTTTAGTATATAAAAATTAGCTCCCAATTTTTTTAGTTAAAATTAAAAAATGTATATGCTTGTCTGTGCATATGAGTGCAGTTGACTATGGAGGCCAGAAGGGGTGCTGGACTATATGGAGTAGGAGTTCGGAAACAAGCTTGGTTCCTCTGTAAAAGTGGTTTGTGCACTTAGCTGCTGAGGTGACACACACATATCTGTTTCAATAATTTGCTCCAGTAAGATCCTTACAAGGTTAAATTTTTATCTTTCTGAGAGTCTCCTCAGAATTTGCTTCTGACTTAAATTTCTAAATCCGTTTTCAGTCCACATTAAGGAAGTCTTCTTCCCACTAATTGCATGCTCGGCTCTCTGTGCTTCGGCTCAATACATTTTACTTGCACTACTTAGATTTGGGCTTTGTTACAAAAGATTTAGTTTTCATGTAAATAAAACAAACAGTCTTCTAGGAAGTTTGATTCTTGACTGATTATACATATCATGTAGAGGTTTTCTAAGTAAACAGGGAACCCACTTTGTTAGAGTTTGCCTTACTGCTACCTATCAAACCATTTCATTATGCTCCTTAATCTGTTTTCAAACATATTTTTTCTGAACCTTAGCTGATTTTCATTTGATAACCTGACCATCAGAGCCAGTATTTTTCTGCCTTCTACTCTGCTCTGAGGTGGAGAAAGAGAAAGCTATCTTTGGTAGGCCTCATTGGTGTTTGGCCTCTAATCACTAGGCTTGCCAAATGCAATGGCTAAAGCTAAGGTGGAGAAGCTGGGAAAAGGAGAATTTAGGTTATCTCTTTTTTTCCACTTGCCTAGAGCACTGATCTCCAGGGCAGGGAGTCTGTGTTTGTAGGATAGTACCCCAGTCTACAGGGTCAACAACTTTCTTCTTAGCCTTTGGGAAGAAAATTGTCTCCCTTTTTCTTTCCATGCCTGGAGGTGCTGGTCACTTTCTGACTTACTGATTTCTGAATTACCTGTATCAACCCCCTTTTATTCCCCATTGGGTTTTCTCATTCTTTTATACTTGGCAACTAGTTGTCCATATTAGATATGAATTTATGAATTTATTAGAGTAAATTACTTGGAGTAAATGCTATTTTCCTAAAAGTGTGTGGTGATGTCTCTGTGTTGTGAAAGAGAGAATGTCTTTTTTGTCTCTCTGTTCCTCATTTTATATAATGAAGAGATTTATTTGATTCTGTACTTCAATTTCTTGTCCTAAAAGAAATATTGAACACATTTATTTTATTTTTGTGAGAGTTATTGAAAACAATTCTTTTACTTGAAATATTTTGAACGAGATATATTTTGAAACTTAGAAATTTTGATTTTATAAAGGTCATGGACTAGGAATGTAGTTCCGTGGTGGAGCGCTTGCCTCGTATGTGCAGAGCCCTCATATGGGACAGACAACCTATATTTATTATATGAATTACCATATGTTGTACCATATGCAGCAATTTGTATTTATGTGATGTACCATATATTACACAGTACTCTAGTGGGATCTAGGGAATTCATCAAACGGCACTTTTTTTCAACTAGAAATTATTTCAGATTTTGCTGTCAAGTCAATTTGGTTCATTTCGTTGCCTATTTAGTTACAAAACTGTTGATTTTCAAAAGATTTTGATCTTAAAATTATCAGTAATAGACTCTGAACCTAGAATGCAGAACATTTAGAACAATGGATGGCATATAGTTAGCACTAGATTTTCAGCACTGAAAACATCTTCCAGCTTGGCATCTATCCATGATTTTCCATCCAACTTGATAAAATGTCTATTCAGGAGGAAGCGCCCCAGGCTTTTCAAGATTAAATAGCTCTAAATAATAGTCCAAACCAACCTCCAATTTGTAAAGTTCAGAAATGCTGCCTGTCTTTTTCTACTAATTATTTCGATTCAAGAGAAATAGCAATAGCTACGGGAATCTAGAACAATTGCTTGCTAAGTAGGTGAAATCTAGGCCTGTGTATCAGGCAGAGAAGCACTGATGTCCTTAAATATAGGAGTCCATAACTGGATAACACTAGTCGGAGTTATCATCCTGTACTGTGTTTTTCCCCCTAGATAGCAATGTCTGATTCTGCAGGAAATCTGGACTTTTCTCAGGCAGACCCATCAGTCTTACACAGCCATGTTAACGATCAGCAATTCTATGAGTGTACTCAGCTTTGATGGATAAAGTGGGCTACATGTGTCTTGGAAATCTGAATCAAGGTAGAAACAGAATTGATATTTTTGTTATTAATATTTATGATAAAATGTAGAAAGATACCTCTCAATGATAAGGAGAGGAAATCTTTCATAAATTTCGAAATTGAAACTGTCTCTGTTAACTTTGGATAAGGTGTACATCATAGATTTCCTTTCTAACCTTTTTTGGCTTAGGCCATCACTTTTCTTGCTGAGTAATTTTATTAAAGGCTTTGGACGAGCTCAGAGCATTTATCTGAACTCACTGTCTCCTCACAAGAATGCCAAAATTAAAATTCTATGAGTGGAATCCATGTTTTGTTCTTCGCAAATTTTCTTTTCATTATTTTCTAAGGCTTTGTAGAAATATTTTTCCCAGTGCTGCTCATGGAGGCTTGTTCCCCATCTTTCCTGACACTAATTGTCCCAGAAGGCACTGACGCCTCTCATCTGAGTCATTTATCTCACCAGGGGGCTTAATTGATTGAGACAAAGCTCGCTAAATCTGAAGCAGTTGGGTTTTGCTCTCCCAAACCAGCTATGCACTCCACTGTCAGAGCTACCATGATCAGGGGCACAAAAGGCCCCGTTGTCAAAAGCAAGCTTGGATCTCATTTCTATTTTACCACAAGCACACAGAGGCTGTCCTCCCCTCCCCCACTCCTAACACTCAGCCTCCTGACTCCTGTTGCTTACATGCTACCTCACACAGTTTCACACAGAAGTTTTGCACAAAAATTATTTGCTCCTCTTTCTGCTGTTTCATAGTTTTGTAGGTCACTATTAATAACTCCTTGGGCAATTTCTTTGTCTTCTGCATCTGTCTCATTCTTATCTGAGGTTTCTACATAATCTGACCTACTACTTGTTAAAATTTCATACCTAAAATGTTCTTTCGTTTATACAATGCCTTGAGGTATTAGAACTTCATTGTTTTGAGCCTCTTAATGATTTTATTATCTATGCTATATTGTTTTCCTTTCATTTTATAGTCATACCTACATATAACTATATAAATATCAATATGTATATTTATTTTTTAAAAGTTGTTTTTATTCTCATGTATGTGTGTGTGTGAGTGTGTGTTGTGTGTCTGTCTGTCTGTCTGTCTGTGTGTACCACGTGTGTGCAGGAATCTGCTAAGGAGTGAGAAGGACATCAGCCCCTCCTGGATCTATTCATTACAAACAGTGTGAGTTGACAACCAAACTCAGGTCTTCTGCAAGAGCAGCAAGAACTCTTGGCCAAAAAGCCATCTCTTCAGCATCAATATATATGTTTCTGTATGCTCTTGTATTGTATATATTGTACTGTGTGTCTACATACATTAGTCTAATTTAATCAGCTTGAGCTGCCACAATAAAATACCATACAGTGTGTGTGGCTTTAAAATTTTCTTAGTTTGCGAGCTTGGAAGCCCAATATGTTAGTATGGTTTGGGTAAGAACATTTTTCCCAGCTTGACCATGGCTGCCACCTCACTGTGCACAGATTTATTTTTGTGCATTTTGTCTCAATTTAAGGCAGCGTGCTAATATATTTACAAGATGATGACCATTCTGTCTTTTAAAAGCCCAGAATTGAATGTTTGGATAGATAAAGTATCCATTTCTTATGAAGTAAATAGAAAAACCATTCAAATAACAATTTAAGGTCACCAGAGGAAAAGCAGTGCATAAGAATGGGGGGACTGAAGGTAAACAGAAAAACTCAAAAGTTCTAAACATTACTTTGAACCAGTTTCAGTTTCTAAAATTCCCCATGGGGATTCTCCAAATGAGACAATGCACATGTAAAAGAGTTTTGCAAAGGCACAAGTCTTTGCACTGTGTTTTTACTGTTTGTATTGCTGACTTCTGTTATTTTGTTGTTCTGTGTGTTGGCCCAGATTCTCATCCCTCAGGGCTAGGAGACCAGATTAACAGCAATCTCCAGAGAAAAGACCTCCAGGGACCCAGAGGGTGGGGCAGAGAGGGCTGGCTGCTCTTGGGAGCTGGGAGGTTGTGCCTGTGAGTTCTTGTTGCTTCTGATTCCCACAACAGATAGATAGGAAAACTGAACACATTCCACTGGATTAATCCAAACACTTTTTTCTTAAGTTCCCCGGAAAGAAGCAGCTTGAAGATGGAGTGTTTGGGAAAACACATCAGAGATGAGGGGAGCCTGCAGCCAGGGAGCAAGCCAGAGAGAGCTAAACACCACCATGTTTTCAGTGATCTGTTAGGGAAAGGGGAAGGAGATTTACCCAGGGAAAGGAAGTTTATTCTCTTGTTGAAAACTCCACACTATTTGTCTCCTATCTGGATTTTTTCAGTGTTATATATTTTTAAGCAAAATTTAACTAACTAGGAATATAGGCACCGGAACTAGCAAATACAGATGGAATCTTGATTTTATAACTTACTATGTGGTTTTGAGCACGATAGTTTACATCTCTTGTCATATTTGTTCATTTGTAAAGTGGCTACAGTTAGTTCATACTATTGATACAATCAACATTACATAAAATAATAAAGGAGGGAAAATCACTTTGTACAATTGCCCACAGCAAACTCTCAATAAATATTAGCTACTTCTAACTTCATGTGGCTACTGTTTTATTCTTGCCTGAATTTGGACCCTAAAAATGTGACCATGTAAACTTTGTGCCTTAGCTTTTATCTTTAAAAGGGATATAATAGCATATATCTCATAAGATTACTATAAAAATTAAATAAACTAATATCTGTAAAGTCCTTGAAAGTATGCCTGGCCCACAAATAATATTTTAAGTATCCTAGAAAAGTGAAAAAGAAATAGTTTAGGGTTTCTATTGCTGTGATAAAGACCATGACCCAAAGTTACTTTGGGAGGAGAAGGTTTTCCTTATCTTACAGTTAGGCAGTATTGCACTAGCGAAGGAAGTCAGAGCATTAATTCAAGGCAAGAACCTGAAGGCAGCAATTGAAGTACAAGCCGAGAGGAATGCTGTTTACTGGTGTCTCCTTCTAGCTTGCCTTCTGCACTTTCTCATATCATCTAAGCCCACCTGCCTGTGGGTGGTGCTGACCCTACTGAGCTGGGCTCACACACATTAATAATTAACTAGGAAAATTAGGGGAATCTTATGATGGTGTTTTCTCCAGTTAGAGTCCCTTTTCGAAAATGACTTTAGCTTATGTCACACGGACAGAAAACTGATCAACACAGTTTGCCCTTTGTTAACTTAACACACATACAGACCACTATTAAGCCATAAATTTTTCTTTATTGTTTGTTCCCAATATTATATATTATATATAATACTTATATATAATTATATAATATAAAAATTATGTAACATAAAACTATATAAGATATACTATATAAAATTATGTCAAATATATAATATATAGTTATATATTTAAATAACTTATATAATTATAATTAATATGATTAAAATTATAATATATAATATAAACTGTCAATACAAAAACATAAAATACATTCTAACTTCAAAAGTACCATTCAAATGCTTTAAAAGTTTAAGTTGTTTAAAAGCCCAGTGTCTCTTTGAAGTTCAATGTCTCTCTAACATATCCAAAGTCCCATATTCCAAAGTCGTTTAACTGTGGGTTTCTGTAAAATCAAGCAAACAAAAAACGAGTTAAATATTTTTTTCCTTCAAGAGGGAAGAACCAGAGCGTAGCCATAGTCAGATCAAAGCCAACCAGAGTCGTGCAGTGCAATGCTTGGTTCCGAGCATCGGGCGGTCGCATTCTCTGGGTTTCAGCAGGTCAAGGCAGCTTCAGCCATCCACAGCGCTCTGAGCTTCTAACCGGCGCATCCTTCATGCTCACCCATGGGACTGGCATCTTCAAACTGCTGGGGTTCTACTGGATCCGAGGCTTGCAACTTCACCAATATTTTCTCCTGGGCTTACTTTTAGGGACTCTGACCCTACTACATGGTGCCATGCCTCAACCTTGCCCCATGATCCCTTTGGTTCCAGGATTTCTACTGCACCTGTGGGTGTATCTTCACCAATGGTCTTTCCTGGATTCTCACGGTCCCAAACCTCAGCTGCTCTCCATGACCCCTTCATACCTTCAAAAACAGTATCAACTTGAAAACCTTACCAGATTTAGTTACCAGTACAACTTACGCTTTGGCCCTGTCTGTCCTGTGGCTTATGTATGCTGAGCCTAAGAAACACCTCCCAGAAGATTTCCCCCATGCTGATTATGTAGCCCAGCTGACCTGTCTCAGTTGTTCCTGGAAAGCAAAGGTTTCACCTCAGTGGTTTTGCTATTGTTAATTACAGCCAATTGTTCCATCATAGCTGACAGATTCACATATTCTTAATTCGAGATATCACACAAAAGACCTGAGTGGAGTCTGCTTCCCTCTGAAATTTCACAAGTTAGTCCTTCATTATGTGCATTGTTCTCAGAATCGTTTTCTTACAACAATCCAAAGAGCCAACTGAGCTCTGAGAACTCAATAACTTTTTTAGTTTAAAGTTCCAAACTCCTTTCATAATTCTCCCCAAAGCAAAATGGCCATATCTGTCACATCAATAGCTACTCGCTTGTACCAATTTCTGCCTCAGGGTTTCTACTAGATATGATAAAGACCGGGACAGAAAGGTACTTGGGGGGAGGGAAATTTCGGGTTTACTTCATTTTAATCCTGAGAATTCATAATTCTCAGGTCACTGTTAGTGAAGGAAGTTAGCATAGGAACTAAAGGCAGGAGGCCAAGGGCAGTAACAGAAGCAGAGGCCACTGGGAGAGCACTGTTTACTGGAGTGCTCCCTGTAGTTTGCTCAGCTCACTCTTTCATACCATTTAGTACTGCCTGCCCAGGATGTGGTACCATCTCTAGAAGTTGGGTCCTTTCACATCAATCATTAAACAAGAAAATATTCTACAGACTTACCTACAGGCAAATCTTATAGTGGTATTTTCTCAATTGAGAGTTCCTCTTTCAAAATGACTTTAGTTTAGTCAGGTTGAGATAAAACTAATCATTTATATATATAATTTATGTTTGAAATTTTTTCAAAGTTATAAAAACATTTAGCTAAGTTTAATTTAGTTAACTACCTAGTCTTAAAAAACAGATTGCCACATATTAAAATAACTTTGATAATGAAAAATCTTCATTTTTAAAATAGATTTTAGGAACTGTATGAGTGTTTTGCTTGCATGTACGTACATGCACCAGGTGCATGCCCATTGCTTGTGGCATTCAGAAGAGGACATCAGATACCTTAGATTCCTTGGAACTTGAGTTACAGTGAACTGTTAGCCACCATGTAGGTGCTGAAACCAAACCCTCGTCCTCTGTAAAAGAAACAAGTGCTTTTATCTACTAAGGCATCTCTCCAGTCCCATAGCTTCAGTTTTAAAAACCTTAAAATACTACATGTGAATAAAAGAATTGAGGTTTTTCATAAATATTAATCTCTGTGTCAACATTTCTACTGCTTATAAAGCTTGCTGGTAAACCTTAAGGCAATCAAAAGATTTGCCTCAGCAAGATCTAAAATAATAACAAGAAAACAACTTGGGAGAATTGACTATGTATGCTGAAAACTGAATTATGTAAATTGATATACAAACTTCAGGAAAAGAAGTGACTCTATTATAGATTAGAAACTCCGCTTACCCATGTAAAGCAAGTATAGAACGTTGATTGTCTGGAGTCTCCAGCTCTCTTCATGACCAGGTAGGTAGTGGCTGGCAGTGGGGCATTTTCAGAGGTTGGCTATGTAGGCTCTTTAGTTACATCATTTTTTTTTTTGAGGATTACATGAATCTCTTCCAGACAACAAAACTTGCACTCATGATTTTTTGTTCAGGAAGGTGTAAAGAAGTCCAAGATTTCCGGGTTTAATATTATTAGACAGCTTTGAGAAAGTCTGGGTTCCCCAGCTTGGAGGGCTTGAGAATTTGGAATCAGAAAATTAGAATTAGACTTTTCTGGGAGATACAGAGCAGCAGGTGTGGGGTGTGTGGGGTGTGTGTGGGTGTGTGTGGGTGTGTGGGGTGTGTGGGGTGTGTGGGGTGTGTGGGGTGTGTGGGGTGTGTGGGGTGTGTGGGGTGTGTGGGGTGTGTGGGGTGTGTGGGGTGTGTGGGGTGTGTGGGGTGTGTGGGGTGTGTGGGGTGTGTGTAGGGTGTGTGTGGGGTGTGTGTGGGGTGTGTGTGTGTGTACCTGAATATATATATACACACATATGTGTGTGTGTGTTTGCAAGTGTATGAACACAGATATAGGACATACATGCACGTATGCACATTTGTGTGCATGTGTTCTGATGTTTGTATAATATGACTTCCAATTGCTCTCCCCTTTATTTGTTGAGGATGGGTCTTTCTGACTCCAGAGCCCATCAATTCTGCCTATCTATGTAGCTGGCTCTGGGGCTGTCCTGCCTGGCTTTTATATGGGTTCTAGGGATCTGAACTTCAGTTCTCATGATTATGCGGCAATCCCCTATCACTGAGCCATTTCCCTAGCCTCCCTATGGATGGTTTCATTATTCCCATGGAAGTGTGGCAAGCTGCTTTTGAATTGTAACATCCTAACTTCTTTGATAATGGGAAGACACTTTTATGGCAGGCAGGAAATTATATGTGTACATACAGGGATATATATATATATATATATATATATATATATATATATATATCATGATAGGATAAATGGGCATAGTATTAAATTACTCTCTAAATTCCTATCTCTATAGCCATAGATTAGTGTAGCTCTCTGATCTCATTGGAGAAATTTCTTCATGCAATAGATGGTGGTTAATGCAGAGGCTCACAACGGTCTGAAGTCCCAAGAATAAACATTAGTGCAGTGCGCAGCTGCAAATGGAACGTCTGTCACTCTTGCTATGCCAAAGCTTAGGGACCTGAGAAGAAAAGAGGGCACACACATTGTAAGAGCCAGGGATCAGGGATGATTTGAAAAAAACAAAATTAGTGTCTATGAACTTGAGAGAATAGCTTCACTCATAAACTCATAGCAGCTATGGCCAAGAGCAGACCAGCAAAAGTCAAGTCAGTCAATACTCTAGCATGAGGTGGGAAGGGGTTTACAATCCAGATCCCTAACAGAGGAGTGATTGGCAGCTCATGGCTTGTAGCTGGAGGAGTGTCAGGTTTCTTTAAGGCCATGTTTCCGGGTAGGTGTATGCTATTCCATTGGACAGTTCACAAGTGTAACTCCTCGGGCAGCACAGGTTGCACTTGGTGGGTCAGTTTAAAGCTATGGGTGAGAAAGGATATAGGAGTGAAGGATAGGACTGAGGGGTGAATGTTATACAAGTACATGGAATGAAATTCTCAAAAATTAATGAAACTATTACATTAAGGTCCAAATTAAATGTTGAATTTTCATGAACTGCAAGTCTTCAAGCAGGTGTGCTTGGAATGACAGAAATTGGAATTATTGGATAATTATTAACTTTTGAGGACCTCCATGCTTATTATTATTAGGTAGCCATCAAGATTTCATCTCTGCCCATCTTTTTCCTGTTCTGTTCTGGTGTGTGTATATGTGTGTGTGTGTGTGTCTGTGAATTCACACAGGAGTGGAAATACTGGTCTATACATGGAGTTTTACAGCATCTCTCGTGTGTTTTTGGGTAGTAGTCTCTGCAAATTCTAGAGGAAGGGAGGAAAGAGACCATTGTATTTAGAGTTCTCTTCTTCCCTTCCAGGCTCTGGCAAGCCTGAACTTACACTGATCAAGAGTGAGTCCTTCTCTGCTCCAGCTCTCTATAGCTCTGTAAAGCTGGTTTGACTGTTTGCTTTGACAGGCCTGGGCCTGATCCTGACTCAACCTGCTGCTGGTCTCTGGGTGTCTTACCCTTTCTTATTGGCTGCTTTAGCTTTGCATGTGTCTTTTGTAAACATTCTTCCAGTTGCAATGTGCCAACTGGTTCCTCTAGTATTTGGGATGATTGTGCCTAATAGTCTGTGTTCAGTACTGTTGTACAGCTTCAAAGACAGTTTAATATAATATAAATCTAGTTATATTGAATTTTCTGATATTGTCTTTAAATATTGATCAAAACAAGATTTAAAGGAGCAACTTTCCCAAGGGAACACAGTGTAAATAGCAGAGTCATGATCCACATTCAGCCAGGCTGGTGTTGCTTGTAGACTCTTAAGCATCACTCTGTTTGCATCTCTGATCAGAGGCACACGTAGATGAAGGTTTGCAACTTTGGGAAAAAAAAACTTTCAAGATCAACGCTTATGGAGGAATGCAGACAGAGGACTAGGGAGAAGTCAAAGTGCCATTGGTAGCAACCAGCTTAATCTGAACCCCAAAGAGCTCTGCAGCAGAGCGGGCTCCCAACTGTGCCTGCTGAGCTAGTGTATTGCTTCAGTATCTACCAATTGGTCAAGGTCATTGATCTCAGAATCTTTTCAGCCACAGCAAGTCCCAGAGAGACGGGTTGTCAGGAGTAGTGAGCACTGGAGTGCAGTCCTAGTGTAAGAGGGCGACTGTGCAGCACACCCTGGCTTCTGCATACTGCTAGCAACACATACAAGTTCATGGGTTCATAGCCTACTCAAACCACATGCCATTTCTGGATGACTTTGTTACTTACACTTTGTGCCTATGTTTCTGTGTCTGTTTCTCTTCCCTCTCTCTGTCTCTCTTTTGTCATGTTACATCGTATCACATCACATCACCATGGATATCATTGAATGGCACAGAAGTAGGAGTTAAAGGACAGGGCTCTAATTCTTGCTCTGTTATGTGCTAGATGCCTTTGTTCAATTTACTCAATTCCTTAAGATTCCACTTTCTTTTTACATGATTCGAGGAGCTCTGATTAGATGGTCTGTATGGCTACTTTCAACTCTGAATTCTATCTCTACTTAGTTTATTAGCTTTCCAGAAGTCAACAATAACAGAATCAAACACAATTGGAATGTTTTTTAAGTAATGCTGGAGATAACTTTTTGCAAGTTTTAGTGGCTTTCTTAAGCTCTGTCAGTAAATCCTGATGGAACACATGAAAATTCACACAGCTCCAATATCATCCACAGTCTTTGAAGAATGAAGCTGTCCCTTTCCTCCCTAGAGGTCTTTGGTTTACACAAAACTTTAGAATACTTGACACTTCTTATTCTTTCTGAGCACAGCTCATGCATATGTTTTGTTTTAGGAATTGTTTGAAATAATTACATTGAAGGCATCATTGGTACACTTTGAGGAGACAAGGTGTTAATTAGAATAGATACATTTTGAGAAAAGAAAAATGGAATGGGAGATGATACTCATATCTTTTATTGGAGAACTAAAACTGATTTTCAGATTATAAAGCCTAAGGAAATAAACAAGAAAGAAAACAAACAATTAAGCAATTTCAAATTAAAGAATAACAACAAAAGAAATGGAAGTATTGATGGAATTTAAAAATAACTGAATATGTACACAGTACTGTAAACTTTAATTAAAACTCACACAAATATACCTTAACAACAGAGTAAGAACTTTAAAATGGAGCCAAGTAAATACAGAAATCTGTTAAGATTTATTTTGTTGAGCTGTGGCAAATGATTCAATAAAAACAGTGAATAACTATATTGTCAGTCACGTCTGGCCTCAACTCTACGATTTCCCAAAGTAAGCCTTGTGGTCGAAGCTGGCTGCTTGAACCATAAATAAATAACTAGACATACCTTCACTCCAGCTTCTATGCCTGACTCTCCTTAAACCCTATCAGCAACTGGAGAGAGCCAAAGAAGCAATTTTAATAAATATTTCATTCCATGGGAGCCCATTTGCTGGTATTTCAAATAAATAAGTACATTTTCTCACTGCACGGACACTACAAGGAAAAAAGTCTCCAGTTTGCATTTTCATGCTTCCCCTTACTGTCTGAGGAGGTCAGTCATTTTTGTTTTCCAGTGTACAACTCGATTATTTATTGGAAGAAAATGTTTTAAAGCAGGAAAAGAGGGGGAAAAAAACAACCAAATAATTTATTGAAGATTGTCTCTTGGCAGATTAATCCCTACCACTTGGCCTGGGTTCATTCCAGAATGAGCAGAGTGGTCAAGCTTAAATTGTATGTCCGTAAAAAGTTGCATAAATAACCTAAAGTTCTACGAGTCTCTTTGCACTTGGCCATCTCCCTGACCTTCAAAGAAAATGTCAGAAAGGTAGGAAAGAAAAATATAGCCTAAGACTGTCTACTTACGGTATTTTCTAATAAATAACAGGTTTTTGCTTCTTTTCATCCAAACACATTTATCAGTTAGGACACCCTAGGTTAGGGAGGAGAATTACTGGCCCCCCCATGCCCCGACCTGAAGTAATCTGAAATTACCATTAGAAAGGTTCTAAGTCACAGTTAGAAATAAAATTCATACTCAAAAATCAGCTCTCACTTCATTTCTTCTTATTATTATATTTTTAATTATCCTCAACTCAACTGTGAACTGGTCCAGTTTTGAATTGTCCCAGCACTGAGAAGCCATAGTAAAAGTGACTGAAGAGGCAGTTTCTGAATATTTCTAGTGCCCATCTGCTTAAGCCATGGCTGAGCCTTGGTTTATAGTTCTCAGAGCACAAGAGCATTCCTACAAACCTTGTGCTGTCACTTCTTGCTGAACAATTTCAGTCTAAAACTCGAGTGTTATTCTTTCTTAATCCTCTCTGGAAGTTTAGGCTGGTGACAGTGCCAATACTTAAATTTCCCAGACCCGAAATCATAAAATTATCTTACACCTTTGTTCTAATTCATTATGGTAAATATGCTGTGTGCTTAATATATCTGCTGTCTTAGTTAGGGTTTCTATTGCTGTGAAGAGTCACCATGACTACAGCAACACTTAAAAAGAAAAACATTTAATTGGGCTGGATTATAGGTTCAGAAGTTTATTATCATGGTGGGAAGCATGGCAGCGTCCAGGCAGACATGGTGCTGAAGGAGATGACAGTTCTACATCCTGATCCACAGACTCACAGAAGGAGAGACACTGAGACTGGCTTGAGCATCTGAAACCTCAAAGTCCACCCCTACTAGGCCAACCCTACTCCAACAAGGCTACAGAGTCTCACAGTGCTCATATTGGTCCCTTATGAGCCTAGGGGACCAATTTTCATTCAAACCACCACATATGCCAAGTCCATAGTTTCTCACTTTTGATAAAAGAAGGAATTTTTCAGGAAAGAGTTTTGGATGTCTAAGTCTATAGCTTGCCTGCTAATACAGGGTCTAACATTTGCTGTTATTTTCAGTTTTTAAGGTGGAGCATAATCATATCTGTTTGCTGACCTTTTATAAGTTTTCACCAGAAAAAAAGTTAGTGTAAATTTTAGTTGACCTCCAGTATGCATGGTAGAAATGGAAGAGGTTAATTTAATAACTTTGCCATCACTTTGGCACCAGCACATGGAAGCTCTATTCTCTGAGTACCATCTATTCTCATATCTTTGCAAACTGGTCTTAGGACGTCTTCTTGTTCTTGCTGCCTGGAGAGACCACCTCTGATCATCAGGTAAATTATGTTCTCTGAAGACCACTGACCTCATGGCTTTCTCAAGAGACCAAGAGACAGAAAGAGAAGACACATGTTACTCCCTAGAATTACTGCTAAATGACACTTCCAACATGTATCTACTCATGGTTCAATGTATTCAAGATCTTTCAAGAGACTACAGAGAGAACTTATTCACATCTATGTATTCCTTGCCAGGCAGTGCACATCTGCTTTGGGCTATATCACCAGAGCATCATAGATCTAAAAGTATACTTAACATTCCCTACCTCTAGACTCCTTTTTCCTGTGTCCCCTAGTCTTAACGACAAGCATTGCATCTATTCATTTCTTCAAGGCCACATCAAGGGTGGTTTTACCCTGCCCTGTTTATCAAGACACCAAACTCCTTGGGGTTGTCTCCTACATATTTTATATCTATTCATTTCCCCTCATCTGTATTGTTACCTACCCTACTTCGGGGTCACACTGTTCTGTTCTTGCATTCTATCATAAGTTTCTTTAATCATCTACCCAGCCTCTCCTCAATCCCCTTTCTCTTTGCTATGCCTCTTTATTCCAGGCCAAGTTTACATTTCCGAAATGCAAATCCTTCTATCTCATGACCTTGCTTTCAAAATACTGGCCAAATTCCCTAAGTCCTTTAGAGGGCTTAAATATGGTTTATGTGGTTTGTCCACTCTGAAACTAGCATTGAAGTTTGATCCTTGCTATGAGATATTAAGAGAAAGGACCAGGAAATGTTAAGAGGTGACTAGGGTTCTGCCCTAAAGAATGGATTAGTACACACATATCATTAATAGATTAAGGTGCTATCTTGGTAGTGAACTGTCTATAAAAGAAAAAAAGTCAACCATTAGTTTGCTTAGGCCTGAACTATCTTGGCATTTTGCCAGCAAGATGGCTATCACCAGATGTAGCCTCTTGATCTCTCACCAGAACCATGGGCCAAAATAAACCTCTTTTCTGTATAATTTACCCAGTGTGTGGAATTGTGCTATTAGTGACAGAAAATGGATTAAAGCAAACTTATAAGGTCAAATTTCTACTAATGCCTATAGCTCTCCTCTCCCCCTCCCTGTTATAAGTGAGAAGCTTATAAACTTGAGCAATTTCTTCCAGTTTCAAGAATGTTCCTTGAGTGTACATTGTGACAACTTCTAGGCCTTCCTGGGTTACTTTATTTTTATGAACTTGGTAAACTTGATAGTTTTCAGTCACTCTTTGGATTTCAGGGTAGATGTTGCTTCTGGTGAATTTTTGTCTTTGCTTGACCAAGTTCTGAGAGCATTGTATACTTCTGCCCTGATGATAAACATTGTATGGTACTGCCCTCCACTTCCTCCCTACTTTCCTCAGTAGCACTCCTCAAAAACAGGAGCTATGTCTAGCTGGCTTAGTATTTGGCCCTGTCCCTAGGACACAGAAAACTCTCAGATGACATTGCTTATGTTCTCCCAGAAAACAGTGATACAGTTATATAATTATACTAGATACCAGCAATTCCACACCCTTATCCTATTCTCAATTGTGAGATATGGTTGTCACTATTTTCTCTACCGAATGGAATACTAATATCTATCTTAAACTTTGCCAAGAGTTGCTTAAAAGTAAAAAGCGTCATTCACACCCTGTAAAATGCAGAATTCCCTGAAAATAAAAAGGACTATCACAATGGCCATGTCCTTGCATTAGCATGTATGTTAAATAATTTAGCACTGTTATTTGAGCTTTGCCACTAAAATTCTTATCAGATGATAAGCATATGACTGTTTAAGTGTGTGCAAAATTTTAGTAGTTTAAAACACAACAGCAGCCATTTATTTAGCTCATGATTTGCCAAATTTAGGAAGCTGAGCTTAACTGGAGCCCATGGTCTCTGCTGGGCTCTGCGGCTAACTGTCCATCAGCAGGAGTTGCTGGCTTAGGATGATTTCATGTGGATAGCTCAGCTCGACTCAGCTTCCTGTGTTCTCTCATTCTTATGTAGGCTAACTTAGGCTTGCTCACATGATGAGGGGAGGGCGAAGCAGGATTCTGCGAAAAAGAAGGGAATGTCATCTTTCTTAAAGTCTAGGACTAGAGCTGCCATGGTGAAGTTTCACGACATTTTAGAAGATAAAGCAAGTCTAGAGTTGGTCCATTTTAAAGAAGTTTAAATAACTACCCTCAGTGGGGAGCTCTCTAAGGCCTTGAGAGGTGTGGGTCCTGGGAGAGCAGCCTGTGTCCGTTTAGCTGTAGTTCACCACACTCCACTCCAT
This sequence comes from Mastomys natalensis, assembly GCA_021653895.1. NCBI lineage: Eukaryota > Metazoa > Chordata > Mammalia > Rodentia > Muridae > Mastomys > Mastomys natalensis. The sequence continues at coordinate 597,152 of JAJTUV010000871.1, forward strand.
CAGCGCTTTCTTTTAATTATTTCCTGTCAAAATCTAAGCATATTGCTTCTGAATCACTTATCACTTATCACTGAATCACTGATCACTTATCAACTCCTCATTGTACATAAAATAAATTCCATGCTCACAGCAAAGACGCCTGTGAAGTTCCCACAGTGACCTCATCTACCTGGTCCTTTATGTGGTAGGGGTAGAGCATTCTTACAGTCCCCGGGCCCCAGTTGTGTTAATTCTGTCCTCTGTACTTCATGTGTTTGCTCTGTCTGGAGAACTGCTCCCTCTTCCTTGCCCAACCAATCTTACACATTCTAATAATAACAACAATCTTACTTACTATGTGCCAGGCACTAGCTGCTCTAAGCACTTTATATGGATATAGGTTTTCCTTTTGAAGAAGGTACTATTTTTTTTCTTGTCACAGATAAGGAAACTGGGGCACTGAGAAGTTGAGCAATTTGCTTAAAGTCACTCAGCTCCAAGTCTGGTTCCAGGCTGGAGATCTGGAGTTTGTGCCTTTATCCTCTGGGGCCTCCTACCTTTAAGACCTAACTTAGTTCTCTCCATTCTTGCACACACATTCACATCTAACATATTCAGTGATTAGTTCTAGTGTTGGATGCTTTAAAGGAGTTAACAGTTTCTTAAGAGCACAGACAATGTCTTACCTTTGAAACCATCAAATGGAGCACACTATCATGTCTGGATTGCCCTCTTCCAACTTATCAAGATGTACCTTTTGCACCATTAAAAATTTCTGCTGCTTTCTGGAAGAAAAAAAAATCAGAGCAAAAACCCCAGAGTCTATGAGTCCTGACAGCATCTCCAAGAGAGAAGCGGCGAGTGGGAGCAGCTAGGCTCGCTTTGCAAACAGGAAACTCAGGCATGTGGAGATGAAGTCACCAAGCACATTGCCAGCATTCTTTTTTGGGGTTTTCAATTCCTAGTTTGTGTTCTATCTACCAGAAAGTGGTGTTTGTCTATGAAGTGCCACTGATGGTTGCTTAATTTCTCCTAGAACAAAGTTAACAAACATAACAATTAAATTAAATCACCCAAGAGGGACACAGCTTTCCATTGTAAAGTTCTGAGGGAACAAACTTTTGGGGAAACTTTTTCCCCTGGGGTGCAGTGCCTTTCTTCCCTTTCAGTAGAATATATTGTGTCTGATGGAGCAAAAAATTGTTTTTAAGAAACCCTGCACCAATCTGTCTGCCCCAGCTCAGACACATGTCACACTGAAAATTAAATTCACAGAAATGAGAAAAAAAATCAAAGGAAGCAAAAGAGCATGTCTTCTGCTTCCCAGAACTGTTCTCTGGGGTATTTAGTGGCCTGTTGGGTGACAGGATGATCAGGAGAAAGGATAGGGACAAATTAATTTGTCATGCCTTCTTGCTTACATCACCAAAGCACTGAGAAAAGGAGCATTCTACACCTTCTACCTACTGGGCTTTAATCCTCAAGAAGCTTTATTAGAACCCAGACAGTTAAGGCAGGTTTCTTTCTCTCCCTTTATTCCACTTGAGTTTGTGACTACCATTTCCTTCATTAGCAGCACTAACTTCTTGGAAGTAAAGCTTGCTTGAAATGGTAAGTACCAGGAGATCAGGGAGAAAGAAGGAGAAATTAAAGGAGGCTTAGGAATAGTACCATTCAAACACACGGGAGAGAGATTTGATTCTGAGGCAAGAAAGATCTCTGTAGCCGTTTAAAATGTTGCTTCTTCTTAAGTGTGTTTGTTTATTTGCTTGTTTGGGGTGTTGTGTGTGTGTGTGTATTTGGTTTAAAGTTTATCATTTTTAAAATAGTAATCTTTAAATTTCCACATAGTCAGCTGTCCTACCCAAAGTATTTTGATTGTCCTTTAATCAGAAATACAACTTTAATATGAAAATTTCAGATGAAAATTATTTTGCATTGTTTTGTTTTATAATGCTTTCTAATTTACAGCCTTCCTTGGGTTATAGCTCTCTAAACATCATTAGCAAACACACTGGGTACTTGACAGAGATGTTGGCATGTCCCATAAGCCACACACTTAAAGTTGGATGTGGCTAATGAATATGATCTTGCAGATGCTGACCTTTCCTAGTAATCTATTTTTCTTGAAATGATTACATTTACCCTGAATCTGTGACTCAAGCATTTCCGCGGTGTGTGTGTGTGTGTGTGTGTGTGTGTGTGTGTGTGTGTGTGGTGTATTTAGGATCACCATCATCTTACTGATTTGTCATTTCACACTGAGGAGTGGAGAGCTTGAGGAGCTGATTGCCCAGTGCCTTGGTCACCAAGCACGCCCTTGAAGGCGCAGATGAACTGGCAGTTAAAGCTTCCAGCTTCTCTCCACTGGCTCAGATTCCTCCGCCCGATCCCGTCTCACCTCTATTCTCAGAATGGCTGGTTTGTTATGAAACTAATTCTTTTCTAGGCCAAGTTTCCTTTGAACAGGGTGCAAAGGCATATGATCCTGTGGATTAGAAGTGGGTTGTCATCAAAATGATACAGCTCTGTTCTTCTCTGTTCCTTTCTTGGAATGGCTGAGAACAGACTTGTGAAGAGAAAAACTTGTTGGCGTTTGGGAGCTGCCAGGTTTTAGAGAGCCCAATTATGTCTTTTTTGAACTAGCATTTCTTTAATAGAGTTTAATTTTAAAATGGTATTTTTTTTCAGTTTTTGACATTTCTTTCAGTTTTTAATTTGAAAAGATAAAGATATGTTTACTCATTGGTGAAATAAAAAAGGACTTTGTGAGTAAGCAGGGTCAGCTGCCCATCTGTGTTCAAACCTATTGGCTACCAAAGGGCTTGTGCGTTCTGAGAGGTGCCCTTAATACTGCATCTCGTTCTCGTGCCTTTGCTTTAGCTCACTGAAGCCAGAATGCACTAGCCTTGACTGATGGCATATCATCTAAAGACATCTAGTTTTTAAGGTACAATTTCCCTATGCAAATTATTCCACTTGTGTTTTGTAGGCACTAATTCTCCCGGAGTCATAGGACAGTACTGGTAAGTGTGGTCTAGTGCATGGACGGGAGAAGATGGCTCGCAAAGGAGCACACTGCATAAAGAACAATGGAAAAAGTTGCGTACTTTAGAAAAACATTTGGTCTTTCATAGGAGGCTACCAAACATCATTTGCTCTCCTTCTCCACCAGAGCTGGAGTAGGGAATGGGAAGTATGATATGACAGATCCTCCAAGTTGAGACTTGAGGCAAGTGAATGGCTCTTGAGAGAGGACGTGATTTTGTGTGGAGGATACAGAGATATCACACGAGGCTAAAGAGATGGCTCAGCAGTTATGCTACTTACTCATCCAAAGGACTGGAAGTGTGTTTCTAGCACCTAGTCCACAGCCTACTGTGACTCTAGTTCCCAGGGATCTGACACTATTTTCTGTCTGGAGGCATAGACATATGATTATATATATATGATCTACACCATTTTTAAAACATGAGAAAACTACACCTTTGGTGACATACTTGGAACATTAATCAAACTTTGCCTGATTTAATGTGAACATATCATATACATGTGATATAATGAATGTCATATAACGATATGACTATTTTTATAACTTTTTGATTATTCATCTATTTTGACTTAACTCTAAGTGCCACTGCCGTTTTAGTGCCAGACTCCCAGGGAAGTAATTGAAACTTGTGGGCCTTGGTCCACTTTCATTTTCCCTGTACTAAGTACCATTTCCTCTCTTCCACCTTTGTTGATCTTATGGACACACTTAATAAATCCATTTCCTGGATACTACATCTTAGAATCATCTTCTTGGTACACTCCAAACATGCAAAAATATCTCCTTTCAGACAGACTGGATTTCCTTGTGGTAAGCATCTACAGCACAATCCGTCCACTTAATTAATGGTCAATGAACATTGCTAAAGAGGGGATGGAAAGACTGAAAGAGCCACAGGACTAGGAAGTCTGCTTCAATATTGTATCTACTAGCCACGACAGGAAAACCACAGCCCTGAAATCCAATAATATGGCTGTTTCATATTACATATACAAGTCCCGAACAATAGCAACACTAGTTGACATACCAATACCAATGAAAATAAAATCTCATGGGGCTCCACCCCTACATGAAGAAGAACAGGCTACTAATGACACTGAAAGTGCGTGGATTAGTCCTCCCCAGAGATAAGCCACCAGTTGGTCATCCAATACCAAATGGCTCTGAATTTATGTGTGTGTGTTGTGGTGTGTGTGTGTGTAAAAAGAACATGACTTTGAGAGGAGTGGCAGAGTACACAGTGGAGAAAAGAGAGGGAATGGTGAAATAATTATATTTGAATTTTAAAAAACTAACAAAAATAAATAAATAAAGCATTGTTTCAGTGTATTACTTTTGCAAATGTCTGGAAGTTTACCTGTTGCGTTTACTCGCACTATTCAACAGTTAATCCGTACTTGAGTTATCTCATTAAAAAAAGACCAAAAGTAGAGGAGATTTGGGTAAAATATTATCTTCTAGATTTATTAATCAAATTTATTCTTTATTTTAAAAATTCAACTTATTTTTATACCCATGAAATTATCATGGTATTTCATTAAGACTCTGTTGTAGACTTTCTCTTTGGCTCTTTCCCCATTTCTGTGCAGTCATAGATCAATTTAATTTGTCCTACATATTTTTTGCATTTTTAGTAAACTTTTGTAAATGAAAGCGAGTTTTCTTATTTTACTCAGCTTTTCTGAGATTTGTATTTTTCCATTGTATGCCTATACAACTTGTATATTCATTGATTGATGGCAGCATGTGTTGTTTCCAGTTTTCCAGTATTGTAAGACTACTATGAGAATTTCGGAACACATCTATAGACATGCTTTTCTTTCTCTCTTTTGTTAAACATATGAAGCTGTTTAATTAGGTTGTAACAATTTAGAACACCAGTTTGTGAGGGTACATCCTGTTTGTCAGGGAGAACTGAGATCGCAGGTAGCCCTGGAGGAACAGCTTTAGTCTTTGGCAAAATCTGCGAGTCCACAGTTTTCTCATCAGTCTTTCGCTGCTCTGTAATCTCATATTTCTGCTTCTCTGTGTCAAAGATCTCGCCCTCCTGATGCCTAGGCTTGTGCAGCTGCTTTCTTCTTGAATTAAGCGTCAGTCAGGGTTTGGAGATTTTAGCCTCGCTGATATCAACTTTTGTAGAGGTGGCGATGACAAACTTCTGGTGTGTTCTGCCAGAGGAACTCTGTTGAAGCCAGAGGTCCAGTGACAAGTAGCAAGTCACTGCCCAGCTGCTTCAGGAAAACCGCTCTTGCCCCTGTGGCGCCTGGTGAGGATGATCAGGACAGTCCCGGAAGTGATGCTGGATCGCAGCCTCCTCACGTGCTGACTGAAGGGCTTTTTCCGTAGGATAATACCTAGGCATTTTTCGTAGCTTCACCACCCGGGTACCACCATTCTTGTCCCCACCACCTGTTTCTGTGACAGTAGCAAGGACCTTCTCCTTTTTCTTCTTTTCAACCTTGTCTTGGCAACTGAATATTTCCTTTTGTCCAAGGCCTTTCTGTAATACATAGTGATCAGGAGTACCTGCCAATTCCTCTAACCAGGACAGGGTTTTGGCTGCAATGGGGCTTCACCTTCCTGACTTTTAACCTTAGGTTTACCCTTTTTGGCTGCATCGGCGACCGGGGGACCAGAGGCAGCAGCGTCACCGCCTGCCTTCTTGGCCGCAGGTTTCTTCTTTGTATCAGGCTTCTCCCTTGTCACCTGCCATCTTTTAAGATGGAAAGAGGACTAAGGCAGCCGCTTTTCTTTCTCTGGGCTGCATACCTGAGAGTAGAATGATTATTTTCCAGAAATTTATGTCCAACATTTTATGAAGATGTAAAACTATTTTTAAGCGGTTCCATGGTTTTATATTCCTACCAACAGTAGTTTCTCCATACCCCTAACATGTCTATGTGTGTGTGCACATATACATATCCATGTGCGCATGGGCAGTGTGCACACAGATAACATACACATGGAGCATAGAGAGCAACTCTATGGTGAATTCTGTTCTCACTTTCCACCTTTCATTTGAGACAGGGTCTTTCATTAGCAAGGAATTTTGCTAAGTAGGCTAGAATACAATCTGGCCAGGGAGGTCCCAAGGATCCGTCTGTCTCTGCCTCCCATCTCATCATTGCAAGAACTACAGGTGCATGCCTTCATGCCCAGCTTCTTACATGGATCTGCGGGTCCCAAATTCAGGTTGTTATACTCCAAGGTAAACACTTTAGTAACTGAGCCATCCTCTCAACCTATCTGCCTTTAGATCTTTTCTAATCCTGGGCCTGGACTGTCTCTTTAGATAGTGACGTTCCCCAAGTCAGCAATGTCATGTTAATGGTTTTAATTTGCCTTTCCCTAATGACTAAAGCCACTGAATACCTTTAGATGTAGTCTTCTATTCACATGTTTTCTTTGGTGAAATATTTGTTGTTATTTTACTTACTATTTAATTTGGTCACTTGCTTATTTTATTATTTTAAGAGTACTTTTAAAATAATATATTTTATGGACAAATAAATACTTTATTAGATATGAGCTTTGAAAACATTTTCACCTATTCTGTGGCTTGTTTTCATCCCTCACTTCCTATACCAATGCATTTCAAAGAATAGAATTTTTCATTTCAGTTAAATTCAATTTATCTTTAAATAGTGTTATAGGCTGTACTTCACATATACTTTAAGAAATTTTTTCATAACCCAAAGCACCAATTATTGTCTTCTAGAAGTTTTACCGTTTTAGGTTTCATATATATTCTTTGACTCATTTATCTTTAATTTTATATGAGTTAATTTTTATGTATTATACAAGATATGTATTGAAATTTATTTTATTTTTGCATATGGATACCCAAGTGTTCTAGCACCATGTGTTAAAACATGGTTCGTCTAATTTTAAAAATGGAACATATAATTCCAGGAGTCCGTAGACTGTTTTAGGATAATCATTCCCAGGGCTTGTTAAGAAGAGTATTCTTAGGTCCAACACTATCCTACCTATCATGTCTGATGAAAAGCATCCTCAGTGATTCTTGTGAATCCCAATCCCTAGGAACAATGGACATGTGTAGCAGGAGGTATTAGAAAAGAGGCGTCTGGCTGGCTCCTGGCTTAGCCGCCATGTTCCCCGCACTAATGGAGCACCAGCGGTGGTCTCAGTGGCTTCGGCCAGGGTTCCCAAGACATTGACGTGGCTGCTGCCTCTGCCCGCCTCCACGACTCTTGTCTGGCCCCTATGCCAACCCCGCTGCCTCCACGGCGCTAGGCTAGCCCCATGCAATAACCACCATCCTCACGGTTAAATATCACAATACCCATTAACCCAGTAAATCAAAACTCTAAAACTTATAACCAATGGATTTAATATATCAGTAAAATCTCAATACCCAAGATGCCCCCACAATTAGACAAGTTAGTCAAACTACCCTAACCTTTTGATATGCATAACTCCCTGAGACTACAAAAGCCACTCCGGTTCATGTCCACTGCCAGGGTTAAGTCCCATACAGCCTCTCTCTCCCCCTGCATCTCTCTTTGCGTCTCTCTCTGCCATCCTTAGCTCCCCTTCCTTTTTTCCTGTCCAGTCACAGGCCTCCCGCTGCAAATAGATTGGACAGGGAAATTTCTGCCACAGACATCATTAGCCATTCATACTTCAATTCGGCACCATTTCTGTCCGAGCTCAGAAAAAGATGTAACTTTGTAAAAGTATAGTGCAACTTTATCTGTTTGGGGAATAATTTTCTTAAAAGTATGAGCAACAGCAAGGTTTTTAAAATGTCAAATATTAACATATTCTCAATATATCAAAAACTTCTACACATCATTTTTAAATAGCCTAAAAATAGGATAGATAGTAATGTCCAAAATATTTTTTTAAAGTACAAGGATTTAATTTTGATTAGTAAAACTATATAGAATAAAAAAATGAGTAAAAACTCAAAGCACACATAAAACAGAAAGGACATCAAGCATACCATTAATTGTGTCAAGGGGCTATTTCTATAATCCTGTAAGACTGTCCTAAAACATTTTCATAATGATGAAGTGATATTTCCATGACAAAATATATAAATACAAACTTATTGTTTTAATTATCTTTAGATGCACAAAATCAACTTTTGGAAAAGGAGCTGAAAGCAAATACGGATAAGTGTGCCAATGGTTCTGTTCTCTGTCATGGTAGAAAAAAGCATCTTTACAATCACCCTGTCTACCTGCAGCGGCACAGTCGGGGCTATAAGTAGCCAGCATCTCATGGTGGAGCGGGTTCTGTGTTAGGTGGTTTTACCTGAAGGTGGACTGATGTAAGAGTTCTGAGCATACTTAATATAAGATCAACTAAATTATGATGCTTAGCAGAGTATACACAATAAATGCAGATTTATTTGTTAGTTCAGTCTCTGGTGAGTTTATTGGTATATAACTTCATCCTTCATAAGCTGGTATTCTTGAATGGTATTTTCTAAATTATCTATAGTGAATGTATATATTCAATTGAAGTAACCAGAAAAACAAAAATAAAAAACAACAACAAATAAAACATACGTTAGACTTTGGCAGGGATTATAAAGATATCTAAGCCAAAGGAAAGGTACTGGGGGTGGTTAAAGACAGGGTTAAGTCCCATGATTTAAATGAAAAGTCAAGGCAAAAGTTTAATGTTTAACCAACTGTTAAAGATGCTTCCATGTGATATCACAGATTGAGAGGGAGCAAAAACATATCTGTGTCATGATCTGTTCTGATCATGTTTTCATTCCACTGAAGACGAGAGTCCCTTCCTTAACTCATAAGGTGAATGGGGTGTTGAGGACAAAGTTAGTCACCAGTTCCATCTGGCTTACGAAGTATCTGTCAGTTCATCTTCTTGTTAGTGTTACTCTGTAGTCTCTTCCTCTAGAAAGTACCGCTCAAATATTTCATTTGGTAACCCACTCATGTTTTCAGGGTTGTACTCTGAACTGAAGTTGAACCCTGACAGTTTAGTTCTCATTACCTTCAAACAATGTACTATTTGTTTTGAGGAACTGCTTTAAAAACCTCATAAATGAACTCTGCATGTTCTTGGGTATCAACTAGCACTTATAAAGACCAGTATTGACTTTTAGTAATTCTAAATAAATAAATGGTAGAGAGACAGAAATGTACAGATTGTATGATTCTGATTGCACTCAGATTAAAAAACAATAAAAAATGTATTTGTTCCTTTAAAGTCTAGTGCCATAAATCAAATTAAAAATTGTAAAAAGAGTAATGGAAGACAAAAGCAGATTATGACCTATGAAAACATATTAAATAATCTAAGAAAAGTAAATTATATTTGTAAATTAAGCAGGAAAAATATCAAAAGTGCTATGAATTTTATTCTAAGAAATTTTGGCATAAACTTGTTATTTATATTGTTTTATCTATAGTTTTGTCTTAGGTTGTACAGATAAAACCATCTTTGTGGGACACATATTAGAATCCCCAGAACTAAAGTAAAAGAGGAGGCCATGGGCATGCATTTGTAATCCCAGCACTGAGGAGACAAAGGCAGGCAGATTGCTGGTACCTAGTGCTGACCTACCTAGTCTAATTGACAAGTTCCAGGCCAGTGAAAGACTCATCTGAGAAAAGGTAGAGGATGTCTGATAAACTTAAATTTGTCCCCTTCCTCCATTTAGACATGCACTCACTTATATTTGCACCTGCATGTACATGTGTATCACACACATGCACACACACACACACACACACACAGACACACACACACACACAAGCACATGTGTGCATACACGCAGCATCTTGCAAAACCTTAGGTTTTTGATCAGCCATAAAATAAGTACCATCAAACAGTGATTGATCAAGCAAAGTATGCAGAATATATAAAATAAAATAAATAAAAATATATAAATTTGTCTAGGAAATGCTTGCTTTCAAGTTTATAAAGACAATAATACAGCATGATTTAAAACTATAAAAATTAAGTTAGCAACAGGCAAAGTATTTCTTGGAGGAATCCAGAGGAAGTTAGCAAACAGAGTTAAAGATTGATCATCGGAAATCTTACTATTTTTTGTTCTCTTTTCTGAAGTATTGACAATATAGAAATGATGATCATGACCATCCTAAAACAAAGAATTGAATCCTAATAAGACGTGAGAATGGTCCAGGTAAATGGTCGAGATGGACTCACTGGCTTATGCTTCAGAATGTATATTAGACTGCCCTGCTATGAACTACTCACATGCTTGACTTACTTGTATGAACTTGTGTCAACTGTGCTAGAAATGGAATAGAATGACCAAAAGCATGGGTTATCAATGAAGAAGGAAACTTTGGATCCTAATAATGTATAGAAACAGATTTCATGTCCACGTTTTAGGGCCTGAGGGTCTTAATCTTCTCCTGTATTTCTCACTTAGCTTGTAGAATTATTTAATTCATACATCACCTTAAGAATCATGAATATGGAAACCATACTTGGAGTGCTCTACTTTTCTAGGACAATCATCAGCATGCTACCTCAGGCGTATTCTCACCTTGCTTTGAGGGTCTTTTGGTGAAGACAGGCTTCAGTTTCACGGTGGTTTTTCTAGATACAGGATGTGTACCTCCTTTTCCTTACCTAACTCACTTTGCATCTACATTGAGATTCTATATTGAGATGGACATTATGGCTGAAAATACTTCATTTGACACCCAAAAGAAAATTGTCCAGCTGACAATGTTAGCCATTATTTTAGAAATGTGAGCAAATACGTTTGATATTTCTGTTTCCCAAGGCTTAAGAAGTATATGGTCGGATCTGTGCTTATTTCTTATGAATATGTGAATTATCAATCTTAGATTTAGGCACAGAGATAATTTCAAAGGAAATGTTTGTTGTCTTAGACATGCAATTCTGCGGTGAAGCCATGTGCCCAGTGCTTTGCACCTGGTGCTTTATTAAGCACTTAGAGAAGAGACTAATATGGTTTCCAGTAGCGGCTCCACTCTTATATTTGGCAGCATATGATTACATTTTTTTGGTTTCATTTTTATTGGGACTCCACAAGGCACATGTTGTTTTCTCCATTTTATAGATGGTAGAACAGAGTTAAGAGGCTCACATTTTCGTGTTTACTAAGGCCGAGACCGTCATCTCAGTGGACTTTGGCTCCTAGGCCTTTTTTCTTTCTGTTGCTCAAAGGATATTATTTTTTTCCCAATATGTTTTTCCCCAGGAGAAATCAAGTAATTATTTTAATATAAAGAATCTCTTTAGTTCAAACTCAAGAATTCAATACTTTGTCTGATTTTTACTGGCCATTTCAACGCTATAGAAGCAAGAAATTGTTCAGTTCAGGGGAAAATCCACACACTTGTGGATTCCATCTTTTGTGCAGGATTAATAGGTGAGGTTGCATTTGATTTGCTCTATGACTAAACTTTAAAATTGTGATTACAAGTGGATATGCAGTCTCAGTCTGATTCTATGTCTCCTGTAATGCTGCCTAATGTATGATGAGAAACTTGGAAATGCACTGAAAGTAACAACACACCCTTTTATCCATTAACATCAAACTGAGCTCTTCTTTGTTCACTTTTGCTGACCCTTTAACCTTTAAAGGTGAGTCCAGCAGCTGCAGAAAGTCTGAGCTGATTTCTTGCCCCTGGCAAGACTTTTTCAAGTTCATCTTTTTTCCTTTCTCTCAAAATCTGATGAAAAATGAAATGTCAGGAAAACAAGCTCTTGGGCTAAAAAAACTTGTGTCTATCTCTGTGACAGATGTCACTTTGAAAGGTTTCAGGTCACCTGTCAGAAACATGCTATAGTGTGAGCTGTGCTCACATGGACTGGACCTCACACCAACACTGGAGTTCTGCTCTTTTGAAATCTTTGGAAAAAAATGTAAACGGTTTAAAGTTACTGGCTTCTGTCTTTTCAAATTCTGATTAGTTAGATAAAGGAGGTTGAAAAATTGGGAGGAGTAAGGAGGAGAGAGAGGGAGAAGGAGAGGGGAGAGGGAGGGAGGGGAGGAGGGAGAGAGAGAGAGAGGGTGAGAGAAGCTTTTTACGAGGGAGAGCTTGACCTTTAGGTGACCCTGGCCTTGAACCAATCAGCATGCTTGTAATCCAAACACAGATGCCTGGAGCTAAACAAATCTTATACTTGTGAACAGGAATTCAGTTTGCTGTCAAAATACTGTGAGGTTCACCACAGTGCAGCTTTAACAAATATCTTCAGCTAGAGGTTTAATGTTTGTGATTAGTTGAGCAAAGTAATATTAAACATTATAACATTTAATTGTGGTTTAGTCTCACTAAATATTTCCAGCAAAAATCCATGTATTTTGAGAAGTACTGGATTCTAGTTACAATTTGGATATAATTCCCTAATATTTCTTGTTAGAAACAGCACAGATATTATTGTACAGTTTAGTAGTTTGCAATGACTAATAAAAGGGATTGAACTCTTATTTTCTTTCTGGATTAGTTCTACAATGCTTGAATTACTTATCACAGCGATTAAAGTGATTAAGTATTTTCTTTATTTGTTTTACTGTATCATAATCAAGGAAATTTAAGAATTAACACAAAAATACAGATTTACTATTTGCATCTATTGTATTGCTAGTTCTTCAACCTAGAACAGACCTAAATACTTGCATGTAATTAAAATGATATAAAAACAGATTGGGAAAAAAATGTATAATCAAAAAAAAAATTACACCCACAGAAAAGAGTTTTCCAAAAGCAATGTATCACCAATCACTAATTAAAGGAATGAATCCCTCTTTGTTTTTAAAAAAAATATAGATTTAGTTTAATCATTTTGGGGGTAATGTCTTTACTATATAACTATATAAGTGGCATATAGGAAAGCCAGTTAAGTTTATACCTTCAAAATCATGTTTTTGCCAAATTTACTATCTAAGCAAGAGGACAAACATAGGGAAGATTAGCAAACCCATGACAAAAATGTAGAGGCTTTGAGTAAGACTATCAAGACACAGGTCTTTTCTTGCCTTTTTTTTTTTTTTTTTCTTTATTTTGTGCTGAGATTGAATTTAGGGCTTTGTGCATGTGAACAAGTGCTGTATGGTTGAGTATATCTCTAGATGTCTCCAGATTTGTTTGATTTAACAGCAAGTGTCTTCACCAGCTTAGGCATCCTGACAGTCTCTGCTTGACTTTCAAGTCTGCAATGCTTTTCTTTATTTAAGGAGGCCCCACCTTGACTTCAAATAAAAGTAAAATTTTTAAGATGTGTTTGTTGTACCCATGTTTGGAACAAGGTGTGCACATGAGTGTGTGTATAAAATCTTAGGGCTGATAAGAAGTGGAGACTTGGAGTACACTAGATTGAGTTGCAATGAGATGGAAGTTGATTCTCAGCAGCAATTTGTATAATCTTGTGACATTTTTTACCTTACCATCTAGAGATGCACTTTGGAGCATTGCTCCTCCAACATTAGTGCACACACAAGACACTTGGTCATTCCCAATATGTAGGTTCAGATTCAGCAGGTCTGGGATGGGGCTTGTCTATCTGTAGTTTTAGCAGACACCCTTCGCCAGGTAGGTATCACACATGGATGGTTAAAGTTTTAGTCAAACGTTGCTTCTCAGTTTTCCATAAAAGAGTTTTATACTTTAAGGGTCTCATGTAATTTTGAAAGTTATGAAGGATTATTTCACATAGAAAACCCTTTTTGATCTTTGTCTATATACTGGTGACTTGATGTCTTTTGAGTAACTCTCACATTGCAATATAACTGTAGGTTGAACATCTCAGATTGGACTGCCTGCATTACAAAGGTATGCACAGAGAAGAAACCATATTCTGTTTAATGATCTCTGCTTTTAGGTTGTTCATTTTCTCCACACTATTGTTTTGATGGTAACATTTTATTATATACAATTTAATGTATACATATTCATATATATGTATATATATAATTATATAACACCACTCTAGTGGGTAGTTCCATTAATATAGACATATCTTTTCCATGCTATGCAGCGTCCATATTTTCATAATCAAAGTGTTTTAAGTTTTAATATAAATATACTACTTGATTGGGACTGCAGAGTTGGCTTAGTGGTTAAGAGCACTGGCTGCTATTTCAGAGGACCAGGGCTGGATTTCTAGCACAATGTGGTAGTAGCTCATGACTATTTGTAGTTCCAGCCTTAGGAGATACAACACCCTCTTCTGTCCTCTGAGGGCATTAGGCATACATGTGTTCCATAGAAATAAATGCAGGTAGAACACTAATACAGAAAAAATAAAACAATAAGTTAAGAAGTAATATAAAAATATGTTGAGAAGTATCAGGGTGTTGGGGGACACTTAAATACAAAAGAACTCAGAAAATATCAGCCGCATTTAGACCCAGATAACTACAAACCTTCTGGAATCTGCTTAATCATGCCCAATTCCTCAGTGAGTCATGTTTACATCTCTAGATATTAGTTTACTTTTTCTTCTTAAAGAAAATTCTTGATGCAGTGGAAAGAGAAGCAGATTCTTCTACAGAAATTAAAGTGTGCGTGCGGTGCATTCTTGCAGCTGATTGGGGGAGATCTGACTGTTAGTCACACAGTGCTATACAGTCTTCTCATGCGCATCACCACATTTCTAATGTGAACATTCTTGTGTCATAGCATGCAGCTGCTTTAGCAGGACACTATAGCGAGAACATACCAAACATTAGCTCCATCAAGAGAGAATGGACTGTGATTCTCACTACTCATCCTCTGTGTGATGGGTCTATGTGTGGTGGTTGTGATTTTTCTAGTCAGTCTTTTTATAGTTGAGCATTTCATTACAAATTATTTATATCTTTTATAAATATTCTTTAATTTTTTCATGTCAAGTTTTTAGTTTATTTTAGTAAGCATAAGGTAATATTTGTTAAATTTCTCCAAATGCTGCAAGGCTGGTCCTTTCCTATCTTCTTTTAGAAGAGGCAAACCGTGAAGTGGTTGATGTTCCCTGGAGGTGTTAAGACCTTCAATACTACTTTTACAAAGGGTTGTACTTTGTGTCAATGACATCATCTGGTGAGTGGCCTACACCTAGAGAATGAATGCTATCATCGATTAGAGGCGGCATTCAGTTATAGACTGTAACTTCTAGACAACTGAGCTCACTAACATGACTGTTAACATCTTTATTGGAAAACTGCTCCAACCTTTTGGATAACGAGCGGAGGAAGAAGAGGAGTCAGGGGAGGATGTACATCCATTTAGGAATGAACATTTCTGATTGAAATTAATATTTTTGAGCCACACTAAAATTAATTACTCTGTGGTTGTAAGTAGGCAGTGGATGACAGAGTGTTTACAAATTTTCCTGACTACTCGATTAGAAAATGCACAAGTGCAGGCGGCAGCCGAGCATGCATTATTTAAGTGGCTGGTGTCTGGCGACAATCTGGAAACTGCAATTGTTGTAGATGCGTAGGAAAATTCTCACTTTCTGAGAGAAATTCTTTCACCTTTGTGTGCCCACAGCATGGATCTTTCCTCATGGCAGCTGCAGGAAACACAGGAACTCTGTGACCTGGAAAATGTGGGACAACTGACACAAGGTGACCCTGTAAGGCTGGGGTAGGCCCAATTAATTTAAAATTTTGCTTGGCCTTGTCTCTTCCAATTTTCTGAATCCTCTGGAAAAATGATTAATGCATACACTGCCAATGCGAAAATATTTTTGACCCTATTAAAGTCGACCAAGGATAAACCAAGTGTAGGCTGGCATTGTATCAAACTGTCTTTATTAAATTTGATTGGAGGTTTGTATGAGGAAGGGACAGACAAGGACATTATTTTGCACAGCCGCTGTCTTTTAAATGAAAATATCAAGTGGAATACAAAGTAGCGATATGCCTTGGACAGGAATCATTTTACATATAAGAAAATACTACAAAGAACTTTATTTAAAGGGTAAACTATTTGCTAGGAGAAAAATGTGCTTATTGCTCTGCTGGTCATTCACCAGTTAGAACGTTTTAATTTCTGGAAGGTTGAACAGAAACCGATGATGCTTCCTCCTCTATGGATGAGCTTGTTCAATCCCGCCTGCCTTCTCGTATTTGTCATTGGAAAATGTGCAACTTAGAATTATTGTGGGCATTTTTAACCTTAGCAGAAGAAGGTATATTCTAAAAGTGTTTCCCTAATGTACCTATCTTGCACAGTCATTCAATTAAAGTGACTACTTTTTGTACTGGACATATGATTTTGAATAAAGATGTTATGATTTCAACACCAATCCATTGGATCTTTAAAGTTATGATCTTTAAAAATATAGTACTTGTAAAGAATCTTTTAAAATCTCCTCAATTCTCATTAAACAGAGTGAAAATATGATGTGTGTGTATGTGTGCACATGTGTCATATTTATTTAACTCATTAGTACCTGTGCCTTTCTCTTTTTCTCTTTAACAAATGACAAGCAATGGTTAAGACTTCTGCATGTACCCTGGATCCCATCAAAAGATAAGTCTTTTGGTTAAATTCTCACTCCCCTTCCATAATGTCAGCTTCTCTCTATTGGATCATTCATTTCCAGAACTGAAAACAGCGATCTCCTGTTCCATGTTCCTTCCCACTTGCCTTTTACCTCAACTATGCTAATGTGTTGTCTTAGCTGACTTCTTGTTAGCTTCTAACCCATTCTAAGAGATTTCTCTTGCTGCTGCAACCAGGTTGCCCAGCCCACTGAGAGTCTGTGGAACATCCAGTCCAAGGACACTTAGATGTGCCATTTTACTCCCGGTGGCAGGATTTCCTGGAGTGGGCTCATCCCTCCATCCTCAAGGTCTGTTGACTTGGCTTCCAACACACTCTTACATTCTCTGTACATGACTCAATCTCACTCTTCACTCACCACTAACATTTGTATATACTCATGAGTCAGTGCTCAGTTCCTTTTCCCATTTGTCTACATATTGTCTTCCTATGTTGAACTGGGTCCTGTGTTTTAGAGTTGCCTTTGGAAGTTCCTGCCCTAGAAATATCATATACATGCTTCTCTACTTCTCATGTTAAGCATCTGTCCTAAAACGTGAGACTGAATTCATGACTTCTTTATTTTAATTCACATATTTGAATTAAAAGTCCCTCAATTCTTAGCTATAATATGTGACAGGAGTTACAATAGATGCTATAAATATGAAAGTGAGTAGAATATAAATTTTTCTCAGAACTAATCCTTGTGAGGAAATCAATATCACAGCCATGATAAAATGACATTTCTAACAATGTCCTGGAAACAGAAGGAAAGAGATATTTCACTTCTGGATAGTAAGAAAACTCCTAGAGGAAGTTATATTTAAGCTAAAACTTGGCCAAATAGGAATTTATTGGAAGGAAGAAAAAGGAAATACCACTGAAAGACAAGGAAATGGGTACATGGTCAGAGAATTCAAAACCTCAGTACTTTTGCAAACAGTAAGGGAGGCCTGAGTTTAGGGCAAAAGCCGAGTCTGTGCTTGGGGGTGTGGATCCAGTGTAGGAGGACTTTCGTGGAGTTATCATCTTTGATGTTCTGAGTTGCATTTGTGATGTCTCCTGCTGTCTCTACTTAATCCATCCTAGACTATAAGCAAGAGACCCAATGAACTGAGGTCAAGGAAAGCATCAGCAACATAAAGCTGCTGAGATGGTTCATTGAGGAAAAACAGTTCCTATGCAAGTATGATGATCTTAGTTCAATCCCTGGATCCAACGGTGAAAGGAGAAATCGGACTCTAAAATGGTCCTCTGATAACCATACATGTACTTGGGCAGTTGTACTCACACTTATCTCATTCACACACACATACACAAACACAAATGACAAATGAGTTTAAAACTATTTGTCATAATCTAACTCTAGTTCTTTATCTTAAATACTGTAGGGAAACAATAATTCTGAATATCTATGAGCTTTTTGCATATTTAATGTGGATAAGATGTTTACAAGTTCAATATGAGAAGAAAATCTTAATTGGTGATGGGTGATTATAAAATAAAGGTTATTTAATGGAATTTATTGGAAGTAAAACTCTGAAAAACTCAGCACTGCATTAGGAAACATGACAATTAATATAATTTTATTGTAATTATACTCTAAACCTAAGATTATTGGTAATTATTAGCATATGTTTCATGAGTTACATATATTTTAAAAGGGTAAAAATATTCAAACCCAGTTTATGCACATGACTTTGTGAACATTTCATATCTTCTAGAACATTTCCTGGACAAGCATAGCTAAAGGCATTACGTCATGTGTCTTGTAGCATGGAGACCACGTGCACCTAGCTAGCAGCGTGGAGACCACGTGCACCTTGCAGCTGGGGGCACTAAGCAACAAAACAAGATATGGGAGAAAAACATGATGTTTATCAGAGTGTGCTCAGCTGTTGTAGGTTGTTGAAAACAAGTCTCTTGTCAGGGTATATGGCCTGAGATGGCTACAAAGATGATAGCCGCTTTCTGCTCAAAGTTGGCTCCCAACAAGAACAAACAGAGAAACTCTTTTGAAAGTAACCCATGTTGCCGGGCGGTGGTGGCGCACGCCTTTAATCCCAGCACTTGGGAGGCAGAGGCAGGCGGATTTCTGAGTTCGAGGCCAGCCTGGTCTACAGAGTGAGTTCCAGGACAGCCAGAGCTACACAGAGAAACCCTGTCTCGAAAAACCAAAAAAAAAAAAAAAAAAAAAAAAAAAAAAAAAAAAATTGAAAGTAACCCATGTAAGGCATTTTTTCTTATACATGCAATATAAAATATTTCATATATTTAAATTTTGTAATGGAAAATTTGGTTGCGTCATATGAAAATTTTAAAAGCTATTTTCATTCTTTCATTGTTTTTCGGCTTTCACTTCTTAATTTACAACATGAGAGATGAATTGCCTATGAAGTAGTCAGTTTACACACAACCTTTGACCTCATGGTGGATCAATAGTTTCAGGGACAAACCTTCACTGTGGAGTGCTAGCAGGCACCATTGTCTTACTTGAATTATTTTATAGTTGAAACTGGATGGACTCTGATAACTTCTCCAGTAAATTAGTCATTCTAGTAGACTGCCTAAAGCATTTTTGTGAAGGCAGTGGGACCAAGAACAAAGAGACATTAACAGTATAAATCAGACTTTGCCCTGTGACTTCACGAAGTAAGTTGAGGGAAAAAAAGAATGATAAGAAAGTGTACAAGCCTAATTTTCTGAAGATAGAAGCAGTTTATAAAATAACCCTAAATACTCAGTGATTTCTTATCTGCCAAGCACTAGCCCATTCAAGTGCTCATTATCATTTTCTATTAGTGTTTGATATAACAGAGCTAGGTGGACAGCCATTAGCAAATAATTTGACTCCACTGAATGGAGACTCATTTGTCACTAGGAACTTTTACTACTGTATACAAGGATACTTTTTCAATACCTATTATTCTTCCACTCTTTCAACCAAAGGTTAGAAAATATGTTGTTTTTAAAATTCTTAGAAATAAAGAAATCTATGCTTCAAATGTGTGAGTTACTAAATAATCTATAAGAATTTAAAATAGAACGAAAAGTAATGTTGGGCTTCTTGGCTTACCACCATGTCTGCATCACCTTTTGATAAGACCTAAGGTGATGATAGAAGGTTATTGAGGATTTAAAACCACCTGACAACCACAAACACCATCAATAGCTACCACTAACCTTCAAATGCATTAAATGATCAAGTGGGCCCTGGAGAAATCTGGAGGTCTTTTTCTGGTTACAAAAACCCTACTCTGGTACAATGTCAGCCTTGTAGCTCACAGTTGTATGTATCTAAGAAATTAGTGTTAGTGTCTGCAAATGTCCAAGTCTCTACACAACATTCTAATTTGAGTATGTGGTCATATGTGTCATCTAGCATCCTGACTCCCATCCCCCAGAGAAACCTTTATTTTATTGGAGGAAGCAGTTTATAAAATGCACACGGGAAGTCACATGTACAGAAAAGATGGATTTCTTCATTTAAGTGAGATAATAAACAATGTCTTTTCATTTACCAAATGGACTAAAATGAAGATAAATACACATATTTTATTAAACTATCTTCAT
Source organism: Mastomys natalensis (assembly GCA_021653895.1). Lineage (NCBI taxonomy): Eukaryota > Metazoa > Chordata > Mammalia > Rodentia > Muridae > Mastomys > Mastomys natalensis. Next base: position 617,237 of record JAJTUV010000871.1, read on the forward strand.
TTTACGTTTCTTAAAATTATTTCAAAGCCTTACTCCTAGTATTAAAAGCTTTTGCTTTTTATTATGAAGTAAATTCTAAAAACAGTTCTAAATTTGGTATTTAAAAAATACTGTTACAAGGGTTATGGAGGCTTTATATGCTTATAAGTAAGATGGTGTTTGTTTTAAGTCATGGGGCGCTCTCAGGTAACCTTAAATGTATGGGGCTTACAAATGTACAACATAGCAGGAAACAAATCTAACAGCTTGCTCTGACCACTGACTGTAATCTTTTTTTCCTTTTTCTTTATTTTTGTGGTGTTCCATATAAAATAGAGTTGAGAAATCAGAAGGTTTAAAAAAATATTTTGCAATATAAGTAATACAAAATAATAACTGAATAGCAATGTCAGGTAAAATTATATAAACTTTGCAACTTGCACTTTATGTTTCTGAAGATTATTTTTGCCAATGAGAGACTGAGAAATTTGTAGATAAAATAATGCCAAAAATCTTTAAAATCAGTGGTAGGTCTCTTCTTGAAGTAAGGTTCATGGTGGGACATACTCCAGTTAAGGAAGACTTCTGATTTTCCCTAAGAATAACCATTTTAAAATTGTAGAAATATATAAGGACCATTTAAAACCAGTAATGAAAGCAAAATATTGTTATGTATTCCTAGAATCAATTGATGTTATTACATAGGTTTCTTCCATTAATTTATATCTACTAAATTCTTTTAATAAACTTCCAAACATTATATTGGGCTTTCAAATGAATGAAATCCTATTTCATAGTAATGTTGCAGTTTGTGGCTAGACTTTAAGACTCATTTATTAATTGTTAAATTTATGTAGCGCTGTTAGACCGCAATTTTATTGTACTGTTTTAGTAATATTTGATATCAGAATTATGGTGCCTTGAAAAATATTAGCCAGATACCTATATTTCTTATAGTCATAGAAATTATCTGTTTGGGCAGCTGATAATAACTGATGATATTTTCTTTAAAATCAAATGGGTCCAGTGCCGTTTTAGATATAAACTCTTAGGATTTCTCTCCTAAAACTTATTTAGTTCAAAATTTCTGTCGTAACTTGAAGCAATTTTTGCTACAACAAGAACAACAAGAACGCCAGCAACAAAAGTAACGATAACAAGAACCACAAGAACAACAACAATAGCACAACCACCACCAACAACAACAAGAGTAGCAGCAACCACCACCAAGCTATGTATTCCCAGCATTCATTGGCACAGAGTAAATATTCCGATTGCAAAGAAGAAAGATGGATGCATTGCAAGGAATGATTTGACTAAAGCAAGACTAAGATGCCATGTCTGACTTCAAGGACTTGTGTGGGAATATTATGTCTTCCAAAAGGTTCGTTAGTCCCACTCACCTAACTGAGCTGCCTGCAGTACACATTGCCTTCCTCTTGGACCATCTCCCTTCTTACCGAAAGCTTCCTTGGGCAGATGTTGCATGGTTCTAGCATCTCCAACATCCTGAGGTCTCCATTGCAACTTCTGCTTCACTTTCACAGGTTCATGCAGAGACCTCTCAGGACCTCTTTGCTACACATTTTCTGGTTTCAGTAGCTTTCTTAAAATTTGGAGCAGGATTCCATAATCTTCTTAATCTTGCATCTCTTATGTCTGTGAAACTAGTGCCACGTGCATGATGCTGCCAATTTCTGCTCACAACTTAAGGTGCAGTCTGCTCCTTTTGAGCCATACTTGGATCTGCGTTTATGTGCTGCTCATTAGAAAACACTTCCCTGGGCATTTGCTTTGCACCTTCCCTCCTTCCAAACGCATTTTTCTTCTTATAATTGGGGCCTTTAGTGGATGAGACTTGTCCTTGGGGTCCCCATGCTCTTCGATGGGTGGGACCTGTCCTCGGGGTACCCATGATTTTGTCTGCAACCTTAAACGCAGTTACTTACACACATCTCCTTTCCAATCTCACATATTGTTCATAGCTCTGCTCTTCCTCTCACTTTATCTCTGAGTAAGAGTAGGGAATAGGAGTCAGGCCAGAGATTTAATGATACATACCTTGGAGTTTATTTAACAAAAGAAATTAGTTTGTTACTTACCCTGTAAGTTCTCAAGACCTGTACAGTACAACCTGAATGGTCTCTAGCCCAATTCCCAAAGGAGTCCTTGTTTTCCTCTGAAAATACATGAACCAGGCTTCCACTTTCTGTCTCTCCTAGCATTGTGGTCTTTTAAGTTCCCCACAAAATGACCCACTAAATTTTGCTTATAAGAGTATCATGGGGACTTTCTTTGTCAAAAACTCGAAACTTTTCATACTGCTTCAAATTTATACCAAAGGCTTTCATGTGGCCTTTGGTATGGTTATAATGGGATTTTATTATCACCTCATTGCTGGTACCTGGAATATTCTGGATTGTACTTATCCAATTATTATGGCAAAATACCCACTGAAAACAATGTAAGGAATGAGGCTGCAGGGAACGTTTCTACATCATACTAGACCTGAGTGGGACAAAAGTAATTTTGTTTAATTACCATTACTTTTCCTTTGCAATTGAATGAAGTATGCCTGAGTCAATAAGTCTAAGTTTCAATAAATGTCTTTCCACTTGTTTAAAATTATTGTCTTGTTATATCATAGACTAAACTATTTTTGTTGAGAAATCTCATTTAGGTACAGTAAGTTTCTGTTCATTGTTGGGTCATCTCTTAGTTTTTCTGTAAAATTTTAAGATTTTTCCATTTGTCTAGGGTTTGATACTTTGTAGTAATTTGTCTTGAAGGGTATTGTTTTCTTGCATTCTCTTCAGTACTAGTAGATTCAGTGATACATTTTATTTTAAATTACAAAAAATCCTTTTTACTCATTTTCATAATTATTTGATTTCTTACATTTTTCTTCTCTACAAATTCAGAGAATATTAAATTCATATTTTTGTTTTCTCTGGAATGTAGATATTTTGTATGTTATTGCTACTTAGTCCTTTTGATGACCTTTTAGAAATATGTTGCCTTTTCAGCAATAATTCATTCCTTGGCAGTGTTCTCCTTCCATTGACTTTAAAACTTTTGCTTAAAACAATTCTGACAATAATATTTACAATTTCTGAGATCAGTAGTTGTTCCTAATTCTGTATACAAGATACTTTTGAAATCTCTATTTGATTAAGACATACATATTTAAAATCATAACTCCTTTATTTGCTATGAATTATAAATTCTAATTTTAATAATTTTAATTGTCTTTATCACAGATATCTGCTAATGATTGCTCTTTTCCTCATCCTTGTGCTTCTGTTAAAAATCTGTAGCCTGTCTGGAGAGGGAGTTGTGGAAGATGCTAGGTACATGGAATCTCATTCATCTTGCGCTTTGCTAATGATCTGGGCGAAAGTATTTCATACAATGTATTTGATCATATTCTTTCCCCTTCTGCCAACTCCTTCCTGATCTTTTCTACCCAGCCAGTATGTTCTTTTTCTCTCTCAAAAAGCAAGCAAAAAAACAAAAAATGACAATCAAAAGAAACAAACAAATAAGCTCCAACAACAATAACAACAAAGTCCATAAAAATAGCAAAACAAAGCAAAACCCAGTACCTGCCCTGGAGTGCGGTTGATATACCCAGTTACTCTTTCTGGGAGTAAACAATTTTCCCTTTTCCAGCAAGTTTTAGACACAAAGAACTACTTGATTAGGGGTGGGACTTTGTCTCTACATCCCTTTTCAGTGCTGAGATTTTGTCTGATTTGAACTTGCACAGATCTTCTGTGTGCTGTGACAGCCTCTGTGAATTCATTTATGTATCAGTCCTGCTGTGTCTAGAAGTATTGTTTCACTGGAGTCACTTACTACCTCTAGCTCTTTTTATAATTTTTCTACTTCTTCTTCATACATCCCTGAGCCTTGAAGGAAGGGACTTGATGAAGACAGTTCATTTAGACAGGAATGCTCCAACATCTCCCACTTTCTGCATATTGTTCAGTTGTGGGTCTCTGTGTTTATTGCCATCTACTGCAAGAAGAAGCTACTCTAGTGATGGATGAGCAATGCTTTGATCTGTATGTGTAGCAAAATGCCATTAGAAGTCATCTTTATTGGTATGTTCCTTTAGCAGAATAATAGCAGTAATCTATCCTTTAAGGTCATATACTGTCTACTTTCAGAATTTTGGCCACTTTCACAGTATGGGGTAAGGATGCCATCTTATGAAGTAGGCCCTAAACAAAGAAACAAAAAATATTGGTTACTCCCATAATATTTGTGCCACTATTGCACCAGAATCTTCCAGGTTAGTCACTAACACATATTGCAGAGTTTGTAGCTGGGTGATATTATTACTTTTCTCCCTAGAAGCATGTATATAGTACCTTCCAGCAACATGAGTGATAGTTAGTAAGGTTGACGCTTCTACTTGGACTCCAACTTGATTTCTTCAAGTTGATATAAGTTAGTTGTGTCTTCAGCAATAAAACGTTATCATCATGTTGCGGAGATTAACCAATATCCTTGATAACAGCCTGTGATGTTGGGAACTGTCTATGAGACCTTTTGGCCAAAGACATAACAAGATGTAGCCAATTCAAGTCTTAGGAATTTTACTTAGAGGCATAAAATGTCTAGTTGAGGAACTGTTTCCCCATTATATGGTAACTTCATTTATTTATTTTTCATTTATGTATACATTTACATAATTTCAAATTTTCTTAATGACAACATGGCAGAAGATAGCTGAATGCTTATCTCTTCTTTACTCATTTTGGTGTGATATATTTGAAGTACATGAAAAAAATCCATCTTCACATAGATGTATTAAATAGAGGGGTAGTTCAATGTTTTTCTATTTTTCCTTATTTAATGATTTTGTAGTTACTGGAATTGAAGCCAGCACCTGGCATGTAAGTGTTATGTGAGTTCTGTAGTATATCCCTAGCCCCAAATATTCTCCTGTTAAAGTGGTAATTTACTGCAGTAACAGTTCCAATGAAGAGCCTTCTACGACAGTCATAGTCTTCAGTATGATTTTCTTTAACTCTAGTAGCATGTCTTATGATCTGAGTTAATTTTATACTCATGCATGATTTTGTAACATCAGCACCCTTTGATCTTTTGGAATGATTTGTTTACTATAATTTCCAGTGCTCTAAATATTATCACAGTTCATCAAGTACCAATAATTGCATCACAAGAGTTTTCAAATGTTGGAAAGGTATGAAATTCATAGCAGTAACAAGCTTTATAAATTTTCATATGTGTGTGTGTGTGTGTGTGTGTGTGTGTATTTGCTTTAGAGTGCAGATATTTTGCAATAGTTTGTGATTGTGGTGTAAGCCAAACTTCTGACCAGTGTGGAGGCACTGGAAGACTTTCAAGCTGTGCATGTTTGCTATTCAGTCAATACTTTTAGTCCATATGGAGAACAAACCATGAACAAAGTCAACACTAGAAATCTCAAGAACATGTGCATGCTTGGCCATCAAGTGTTTGTACAATTTACAATTAGCATTCAGAAACTAGGACAGGAAATAAAGGATTAATTTGAAAAATGCATGTTAGAACGTATCGGAAGTGAGTTAGAATGGGAGGAGAAGGAAAGCAAACGAGGAAACTGTCGTCATAATTTAACTATAAAATCCCCTAATGAAGGCAGGGTTAGTGGAGACAGAGGTGATGAAATGAAGTCAAAGCACCATCCAGTTAGATGACAGTTATCATTAGTACTGCAAATATGAGCTCGGGCAGTGAGCAGATAAGTAATATAAGAGGAGTCACGTGATTCAGGGGCTTTAATTGAAGGAATTAAGTTAACTACCCCCTCCCCATTCCTGCCAGGTAAATTTTGTTATTAAACCTGAGGTTACCTAGGGAGGGGTGGGATGAAAGAGACATGAACTTCCTTTGTGATGAGTCAGACAAAGGCGGTTTCCTGTGGGCAGATGCAAATAGGAATGTCAGCTTAGGTGAAAGTCCTGAGGTTGTGAACATTCAAAACAGGATGCCTGATGTGGACCTGCAGACCTAAATCATCCTCCATACAGAAACAGGAAATTGGAAAAAGAGGCGGGGCTTAGGAAACAGGCAAAGTCCTAGAGATGGAAGTGAAGTAAGAGGGGACCAGAGCCAGGCTGCTTCACTACGGGAAGCCACTGCTCCAGGGCCAGGTGCAGGCAAAGTAGTGATGTCACCGATGGGCAGCAAGGAGCCATTGCAGGTACAGAGAGAAGTCCGAGGGAGCAGAGAAAGCTGAGGTAACTTGGGTTCTCAGTGTGAGGCTTTATAGGGACATTGTAGTAGGAAACCCAGTTTAGAAGTAATAATGAAAGTTGTAAGAGGGAACAGACATCATTCCAAAAAAAGTAGCAGAAAAAATAATTATAATAAATCCTCAAAGCAAGTGCATTTTTGTTTAAAATGATATTTAGTAAGGATGTGCAATTTTTGAAGGCCTCCATATACTCATATTACTTTACTATGAATAATAACAATGAAAATAATGAAATAATAATGAAAAATAATGAAGAGAATGAAGGATGAAAGAAAAACATGAGAAAAAGAGAATGAAATAAGATGTCTAGTCTATTTTGTTTACAGAGAAAATGCCAAAAGAAAGGTGGGGGATGACCGGCCTTAAATCCTAATGATGAGAACATATGTTTCATGACAGTGAGATTTTAGCTGTCTATCTCTGGATAGATGATCCTTGTTGGCTCTCTACTGGGAACAAGGTTGTCTCTGTACATGTAGAATACCCTGGACACTAAAGAGGGCTGAGGCTGGCTTTATCTACTACTGAATAACTGTGCAAAAGGGATGTCTCCTGACATCTCATTGTAAAGACTCTGGAGGAATGCTTTTCTGTAAGACTATCTACGTAGACAGGGCCTCAGGAAAGAGCTCCAGTTCATGGCTTCAAGTTTCCTACCATGTGATGGAGCTGTCCTCTGAAGCTCATTTCTTTTTTACCAATTTTAGAAGTTTATATATTTAGAAATGAAGGCACATATATTTGTTTAATGAACTTGAATGACTAAATAAAACTATCTCTATTTTGAAACAATTGTGACAAGTAATATTAATTTCCATGTTGTTTATCCATTCTTCTACAGACTTGCTCTTAATTTCTCTGTGGTATATGTCAAAATTGGGACTTTGGGTTATTAGGTTATGTTCTGATTGAGAATTGAACCATTATGTTAGTTTCCTTTCTCAACATCATTGTCAGCTTGTTACAGCTTCATTCCATCTTTTTTTCTCATTTTGTGCTTTTTTACTGGTTAAGAGATAAACAACATATCTATTAATTATAAACCAGGGTTCTAATGATTTGCAGCGATATATATATATATATATTATATATATTATATGTATTATATATATTATATATATATATATATATATAATATATTATATATATTATATATATATATATATATATATGCCACATATATGGAATAAAATGCCTATATATGTATTATCATATATCACACACACATATATGTATATATACAAGTATATATACATATACTTAGTCATAACACTCTATGAAGAAAACCACAGCATAGGAAAGAATATAACTGTAATAGGGTTTCTTAGAGAGGTTTTGTTACAAAGAAAAGAAGAACAAAAAAAGAAAAAAAGAATCAAGATTTAGATTGTGTTTTGTTTAGATGAAAAGTGTAATAAAGAGACTTGGCATTCGTGGGGAGGTGGAGTTGATGGCATTTGAGTGGAGACATGGAACTGAAGGATCATGCCTTGTGACTAGGAAGTGTCAGAGGCTGAAGTGGCAGCACAGTGAAGCTTTACAGAATGGATGTTCTTGGACTACTCAGGGAGAAGGCATGGCAGAGTGATTAGATTTGAGACAGTGGGGAGGACACCATAATGAGTAACATCAAGAAGGTGGATGGTTCTGTTGGCTCGCTTTACAGAGTGAGGTAGGCAGCCACTCGAGGAGTAGATGCCTTCTGCCATCTGATTCATTTATTTATAAGATCATGAAATTGACTGGAGTGTGGGTTTTAGGTCAAAAGCAAGGATATAAGACATGAAACTATACAACTTGTCAGTCAAATGGTGAGCACTTGGATCAGAATGAGAGCTAAGGAACTGAGAGATCAATTCCTGGTTATACTTTCTAAGTTCAGCAGATACAAGTTCGCTGATAGGCCACTTGTGAGAAGCCAAAATAGGAGACAAAGATGGTCCTGAGGTCTTTGTGTAAGCCATTCTCAGGAATGGTGCAAACTGTGGAAGGTTTTGTGTAGTTTGATGGGCAGCTGATCGGATGTGATGGGTGGATTAAAAAGCACTTATGAAGCACACCTTAGGGTGTGTCCCTGAGGACATTGTCAGATGAGTTTTGTTCCTTTCCTGTTATTAAAAATGTATTTTCACAATCCTGATAATAGTTTCTCCCTCTCTACTCCCAGTTCCTCCTCACCTCACCTCCCATTTGGATACAGGTCATTTCTCTCTCATTAGGAAACAAACAGGATTCTATATAAGATGAAACATAACAAGACAAAATAAAATAAAAAATAATAAAGTAAAATAAAAACTAAAACGTCAGAAATTGGACAAAAACTAAAAACTCAACAGGAAATAAAAGAGACCAAGAGAAGGCCCAGAAACAGATTCCCCCTTTTCTTACATCTAAGAATCCCACAGAAACACTACACTACAATATAGTAGAAGCCATAACATACACCAAAGAAATCGTAGGGTAATAATAGAAAAGAAAAATTTATAAATAAAATAATAGATAAAATGTAAAAAAATAAATAAAAAGGAAAAAAGGAAAAGCCCTGTCCGAACATTATAAGGCAAGGAATTGCCACTGAGTTAATTTTTTGTTGGCCATCTACTGCTGTTCATGCAGTCAACTCTTAAGAGTAGGTGGTTTCCCTGGTGAAACTCCCTTGGAGAAAAATAAATTTCATTTTCAAGTGGTTACAAATTGGAGATAGCTTCTGGTTTCGGTTTGGGGCATGTGTTCACATCTATACTCAGGTCTAGGACTGCATCTGATGAAGACCAGTGCAAGTCTTGTGCCTTCTTCCTCAGGCTCTGTGAGTTTCTATTTGAGTAGATTATTCTGATTGAAAGGGTCTTGTGTCCATGATGCTTTCTGTCACTTTTACACATTTTAAACCTCCATTCTTCTTCACATTTTATACCTCCTCTTTCATGGGTTCCCTGAGTTGTAATGAGAGGGTTTTAATGGAGACATTCTGTTTAAGGCATGCTGTGTACATCTCTTTCTCAGTCCATTGTGTATAGAAGGGCCACTGACTTTTGTGAGTTAATTTTGTATCCACCTACTTTGCTGAAAGTGTCTATCAGCTGTCGAAGTTTCCAGGTGGGTTTTTAGGGTCACTTATATATAGTGTTGTACCATCTGCACATAAGATACTTTCTCTTCTTCCTTTTCAATTAAAATGTCTTGATTGCCTTCAGTTGTTTTAAGTCTACCTAAAATTTAAGTACTATATTGAATAAATATGAAAAGAGTGAACAACCTTATCTTATTCCTGATTTAAGTGGAATTGTTTTGAGTTTCTTTCTACTTAAGGTGATGTCGGCTATGAGCTTTCTTTAACTGCCTTTATTGTGTTGAGGTATAGTTATATAGTAAGTACAAGAGTATACATATACTCTCATATCCAAAATCTTTTATCATGAAGAGATGTTAGACTTTTCTCAAATGCCTTTCCTGCATCTAATGAGATGATCATGTGGTTTTTGTCTTTCAGTTTGATTATAAGTGGATTACATCCCTGCATCTCTTGAAGGAAGCTTACTTGATCATGGTAAGTCATCTTTTTCATATGTTCTTGGATACAGCTTATTATTGAGTGTGTTTGCATCAATGTTCATAAGAGAAATTGGTCTGTAAATATCTTTTTTGTTGTTTCTTTTTCTACTTTGAGTATCATAGTAACTGTGTCCTCATTAAAAAAAACTGACAATGTTCCTTCTGTTTCTACTTTGTGGAATAATTTGAGGACTATCAGCATTAATTCTTCATTGAAAGTCTGATAGAATTCTGCACTAAAACTGTTTGGTCTGGGGCTTTTTTGATGGGAAGACTTTTTATTTCACTAAGGCTTACTGATCTGCTTATATTGTGTTTCTGATCTTGATTTAACTTTGGTTAGTGGTACATACTGAGCAAACTATTTCTTTTAGATTTTTTTTTTGGATATTGGTAGAATACATGTTTATATAGTATGCCTTTATAATTCTCTGGATTTTCTTGGCATCTGTTTCTATGGCCCCAGTGGTGGTTTAATGCAAATGATCCCCAATAGGCTCAGAGGGTGTGGCATTATTTGAAAGGATTAGGATCTGTGGCTTTGTTGTCATAAGTGTGGCCTTGCTGAAGAAAATATGTCACTGAGTGTAGGAGAAGCTAAGGTGGGAGGAGTAAGGAGAGGAAGAGGAGGAGTAAGGAGAAGAAGAGGAGAAGGAAGAGGAGGAGCTAGGAGAGAGAGAACACAGAGAGGGGAACGTGGAAACAGATGTGCACATGTCTCTAGCAGTCAAAGGTAGTTGGTATATCTTGGTTGGGTAATGGATTACACCTCTAATTGTATGAGCATATTGTTATTGAGCAATACCAAACATATAAAGTCTTTGATTAATCATTAAGCATTACAGTCTCATTTTCTTACTGGGCCTACATGGATGGTGGGATGGTCTGGGCAATGCCCAGTCTTGTGGAGACAGCATGAAAGATTGGCAGAGCCATCTCTCACATTGGCGTCTCATGGGTGGCAGGGTCAGTGAGTCTGTTGAGCAGAGGTGGTACACCCACCACGGCTCATGGCTACAGGCCTAGGCTAGTAGGGAACATTGTGGCTGATTAAGAAAGGCCAGATTGAATGCCGCCAATTTAAATAATTGCTTCAACAACTGAGGATAGGTTTTGAGGTTTCACAAACTTAAGCCAGGCCCAGTATCTCACTTTTTCTTCTTGCTGTCTGTTGATTCAGATGCAGAACTTTAAGATTCTTCTCCAGTACCACATCAGCCTCTGTACCCATGCTTCCTACCATGACAACAATAGATTAACTCTCTGGACTATAAGCCAGCCCTAACTAAATGTTTTCTGTATAAGAGTTTCTGTGGTCATGGTATCTCTTCATTTACCTGGAATATTTTTTTCCATCCTTTTACCTTGAGATTGAAGAGGTCATCTTAGAGTCTTTGGAAAATTCCACAAGGTCCCTTCCACTCCCAGAAGGGAGAAGTCCTTAGGGCATGTAGGCACCCCTCCCCTCCGGGAGGAAATGACTGAATTACATCTCTCAGGAAGACCACATTGGGGCCGGGGTGATCGCTGGCCATCTGCAGATAGTGGAAGCCCTAGCCCTAGAGCAGTAGACACATTCCTCAGTGCAATAGACCAATCAGTTTAAAAGTCACACTGTTCTGTCAGTCACATTGTGCCTAATGGCTACTGCTCTGAAAACTGCATAAAAACTCAATGACTGGCCTGCATGGGGTCACCGCCTGTTTTATGGGAGCAGGATGACCTCAGCGTGTTAGAACAATAAATCTCTTGCTTTTGCATCGATACCCAGTTCTGCATTGTTCATTCAGGGCGTCCCTGGTAAGCTTAGGCTCCTCTGAGTCTTACAAGGTGATACCTGTCATTTATGTCAAGGTGTGACTCTTAAATACAGCAGAAGGACGGAACCTGTTTTCCCATCTCTTCTGTTAGGCTATGTCTTTTTATTGGTGAATTGAGATCATTGATACAGGGAGATATCAATGACCAGTATTTTTTGATTCACGTCTTTTTTTGTTGTTGTTGTGGTAGTGGTAGGTTATGTGTGTGTGTGTGTGTGTGTGTGTGTGTGTGTGTGTGTGTGTACTTCATTTTTAAAAATTTGCCGGTCTAGGATTATTCACTCCTTGTGTTTTCTTCTGTGTTATTAACTTCTTTAATAGAAGTTAATAATCTCTTTAGAGATTTTCTCCTAGTGGCTTTTTTTAGGGCTCGATTTGTAGATAGATATTGCTTCAATTTGGCTTTATTATGGAATGCCTTATTTTTTTCTCATACTGTGATTGAAAGTTTTACTGTGTATGGTAGTTTGGACTAGCACCTGTGGTCTCTTCCAGTTTTTTAGAATATTTGTCTAGACATTTTTGAATTTTAAAGTTTCCATTAAGAAGATATGTCTTATTTTAATAGGTCTGCTTTTATTTGTTACATGTTTTCTCCCCTTGTGTCTTTTCTTTCTGTACATTTAGTGTTTTGATTATTATGTGCAAGGGAAGTTTTTTCTGATCTAGCCTATTTAGTCTTCAGTTTGCTTCTTCTATCTTGATAGGTATCTCTTTCTTTAGGTTATGAAAATTTTCTTCTATTATTTTGTTGAAAATATTTTCTGTGCCCTTGATCTGGGTTTCTGCTCCTTCATTCCTTTCATTTTTAGATTTGTTTAGCATCTCAGAGTTTTCTGGATGCTTTGTACCAGGATTTTTTAGATAGAGCATTTTCTTTGACTGAGCAATCTTTTTCTTCTATTTTGTCCCCAGTTTGTGAGAATCTCTCTTTCATCTCTTTTATTTTAATAATGAGGCTTGCTTCTGTGTTTCCTGTTTGAGTTTCTAAATATTTTATTTCCAGTATTTCCTCAGTTTGGGTTTTCTTTATTAATTCTATTTTGATCTTTTGGTTTTTGACTGTTTTATTCATTTCCTTCCAAGGTTTCTTTGTGTTTTCATAGATTTTGCTTTAAAGGAATTAATTACTTTCTGCTACATCTCAAAGCAATCAGAGACAAATGACTAAGGTGTCTATTTAACATATCAAAGTAGACACTGGCTGCCTAGCTCTGAGGGAGGAGCTGCTAAAAGAGTCCTGGTGCCTTAGCACTTTCACCTCTTTCACACTCCTAAACCTCTCCAGCCTCTGGGTTTTACCTCCATTCCCTCAATCTTTTTTTCTATAAAATCTGAGCCATTTGGCTAAGAGTTCTCTTGATTCTCCTCTTGATCCTCAGTTCCTCTCTTTGTCCATTTGTCCTCTCCCCTCTTCCCTCTGTCCTATCTTCCTCTCTTCCTCTTACTCTTCTTCTCCTAGTTCAGTCTGGGGCCATGCTCAATCTGAACCCTTCCAGATGTCTCTGTGAGTTTGTTACTCTTAAAGATACAAGAAGAAAGACTACTAACCAAAATTGTCATGGCAAAATAAATTAAAGCAAGCAATTAATTAAAGCAAGGTTTTAAAATGTATTTACACAAGCTGCCTCCACCTAAGGTCAGCATTGGATGTGAGAAAGAGCATTATAACTCAGGGATAGGAGGCTTATAAATGGGGAAATTAGTGGGCAAATAGGCAGGGTGACAGAAGCAGAATATTAGTACAAGTTAGTCATAACAATTTCCTTAAAAAAAACAAACATGATTGCAAAGTAGTCAGAACAATCTTTTGAAACAAAGATAGGTTTGCAAGATGGTTATAATAATTTTTGAAGCAAAGATATAGTTGCCATTTCTTGGAACAGGCAGTGTAGAACAGTTTATAGTTAAAGTTACTGGTGGGCATACTGCAATCCTTGAGAAACAGAGGTTTAGTCATAAACAGGAATCAGCCTAATTTGTCTTTACTATAAGATAGCTTTTAAGCCTAAGATGCAGGCAGGCTGATTCATCTCCCTCCTCATATCTATAATATATAAACTGTCTCCTCAACCATACTTAGAAGTGGTTATGGGGAAAGAAGCCTTCTGCTTTCTTTCTTTCTTTCTTTCTTTCTTTCTTTCTTTCTTTCTTTCTTTCTTTCTTTCTTTCTTTCTTTCTTTTCTTTCTTTCTTTCTTTTATTTATTTTTTATTTTTTTTGGTTTTTCGAGACAGGGTTTCTCTGTGTAGCCCTGGCTGGCCTCGAACTCAGAAATCCACCTGCCTCTGCCTCCCAAGTGCTGGGATTAAAGGGAATTTGAGAAATTCTTAGGTAAATGGATGGAACTAGAAAATATCATCCTGAGTGAGGTAATCCAATCACAAAAGAACACACATAGTATTCACTCTCTGATTATTGGATTTTTAGCCCAGAAGATTGAAATACCCAAGATTCAACTCACAGACCACATAAAGCTCATGAAGAAGGAAGACCAAGTAGGGGTGCTTCGGTCCTTCTTAGAAAGAGTAACAAAATACTCAAGGGAGCAAATATGGAGACAAAGTGTAGGACAGAAACTGAAGGAAGGGCCGTTTGGAGACCATTCCACCTGGTGGAATGTCCATCCCATGTGCAGTCACCAAATGTAGACACTGATGTGAATGTCAGGAAGTGTATGCTGACAGGAGCTTGATATAGCTGTTTCCTTAGAGGTCTGCAAGAGTCTGACATATTCAGAGGCAGATTCTCATAGCTAACCATTGAACTAATCATGGGGTTCCCAATGGAGGAATTGGGGTGAAGACTGAAGGAGTTGAACGTGTTTGCAGCCCCATGAGGAGAACAACAATACCAAACAACCAGAGCCCCCAGGGTCTAATCCAACAGCCTGGGAGCGCTTAGGGAGGGACCCATGGCTCCAGCTGTATATGTAAGGGAGGATGGTCCTGTGAGGTGTAGATGGGAGAGGAGATCCTTGGACCTATGAAGTTTGGATGCATGCAGTGTGTGCGGGGGACTTTGAGGGTGGGGAGGTGGGAGTGGGGGGTAGGTGGGGGCACATCCTCATAGAAGCAGGAGGAGGGGGGATGGGATAGGTGGCTCCTGGGCGGGAGGGGGTGGGGATGGGGTAAGGGGATAACATCTGAAATGTAAAATAAAATATCCAATAAAAAAAGAATTAATAAAAAATTAAAAATGCCGGGCAGTGGTGGCGCACGCCTTTAATCCCAGCACTTGGGAGGCAGAGGCAGGCAGATTTCTGAGTTCGAGGCCAGCCTGGTCTACAGAGTGAGTTCCAGGACAGCCAGGACTATACAGAGAAACCCTGTCTCGAAAAATACCAAAAAAAAAAAAAAATTAAAAATAAAAAAGTGTTTATGTTCTCATTTTTATCCCTCTGGTGCTAAAACCTCCTCAAAGACCTCTATCATAATAGCACAGGTGATTTTAAGGTTTTATCTTGTGCTTCAGTTATATTGCAATACTCAAGGCCTGCTGTGGTAGGATTGTTGATATCCGACTGGAGGTATATTGTTCTGACTTTTATTGATAGTGTTTTTACACTGACATCTAGGAATCTCGGTTTCGAAAGACTCTAATTCTAGGAGTTGATAACTGGTCTTGTTTTTGGTGTTTAGGTGTTTTGTTCCTTGGTTTCTGTTACTTTCTATGGTTCTTAGGAGAGTGTTGTGGCTGTGTGCTGCTGGTAGGAGATTCTTCTGGGATCTTGTTGTGTGTTACCACTGGGAGTTCTGGGCAAAATGTATTTTTAGAAATTGGAAGTTGACACAGGAATGGGGATGGGCTATGGGGTTGGGGTAGAGGGGGTTCACTGGAGGGAGGCAAGCTTGGTGTTCCACTAGGATCTACTTAATCACCTGTGAATGGACTCAGAGAATGAACAGAGGCGGCAACAGGCAGTTTTCCACAAAGCTGGAATTGAAGATGAGGGAATTGGATATGAAGAGAAGGAAGGAGAGTAAAGATCTAAAGCTGGCCAATCTGTTTCACTGGCCTACTGGTTCCTCTGGTAAACTTGAGGGAATGCCTGCTGGAATTAGGGTCTGTAATAAAGCAATGAGTTCTGGAAGGAAAGTTTGGAGGGAAGATCTGTGTTACCCAGTAGAGATGAAGATCTGTGTTACTCAGTGCAGATGAAAGGAAATGGAGGGAGGCAGCAGCAGGTGGCATGCTATAAACCTGTAGATGAGACTAGTACATTACATTTAGAGGAATGGAAGGGAAGGGAAAGATCCATAGTTAGACTAACTGCTTTCCTAGTTGGAGTGGCCTGCATGTTCTCTTTGAGTTCCTGCAGGCTAAGAACTAGTATCTCTTCATCTTTCTCTGCTTCTGGACTGTGGACACATCCCCATTCCTAAGTGTTAGATCCCAGTACCCAGAAATACATTTTACCTAGAATGCCTAGTGATAACACACATCAGGATAATAGCAATGAGAAAGTAACTAATACAAGGAAGAATAAAAATTCAGTTTTATTTATTCATAGTATGTAGACACACACACACAGACACACACAGACACACACAGACACACACAGACACAGACACACACACACACACACACACACACACACACACACACACATATATATATATATATATATATATATATGGAGAGAGAGACAGACAGGCAGAAAGAAATACATACCACAGTGTATAATTTGAAACTAGAGTACAATATTTGTGGAATTGGTTCTTTCCCCCTTCTACCCTTCTTTGGGTTCTACTGAGCTGTGTGATTGGCTTAAAATTTTATTTTTGGCACATTAGGTTTACTATGCTTTTTTGGCACTTAAAGATGTCATTCAGACTTCCAAATATCTGATTATGGAAATGGGAGAAATCACAAAAATGGAGACATGCCTGTGGGAGTCTTCAGGGTGTAGATGGCCTTTGCAGTCACAGAAATTGGATGAGATCATCTCAAATCTGAGTGCATGTAGAGAAAAGAAGTCAGAAGATGCCATACCAAGGCTCCCCAATGTATATAACTTGAGAAGATTGAGACAAATAAACAAGCAGAGTGAGAAGGACCAGACAGTGAAGTAGAAGGGGAACCCAGTAAACACAAAACAAACAAAAGTAGGAAAAGATCATCTGTGTTCAAGCTCTGGCTGTGGAAGTAGGTGAAGATGAACCAGTGTACACTGGTGCAGTGTCACTAATGGCTTTCCTGAGGGAAGGGTCAGTGAAGGGCAGGAGTGATGGTTAAATGGGAGCAAGTTCAAGAATATAGGAGAAGGCACAAAGAACAATTTCTGCTAAAGGGAGCACAGAAATGGGCTATTAGCCTTCTTGGCTGGTTGTCAGGGGTTGGGGTTAACAAACATTAAAACATTCTAGCATGCATTTGTATCTTACATTGATCCTCTATAAAAGTGAAATTTATTATGAAAGATGAAGAGAAGACAATTGGCCAATATCTTAGGGCAAAGATGGAGAGGCCGGGGCTTCAATAGATGACAGCTCACCCACACATATGGGAGAAAATTGTGGATGGTGAGAGGGTGTATCTGTGGAATGTTCTGATTTCTTCCATCTCTCAAGGCTCCAGAGAGCACAAGTAAACTCTGTAAGGAGAGAAAGTAGAGCATGGCCAAGGAGAGTGACCTGGACAGATTAGAATCAGGCAGCTGGATCATTAAAGGACTCATGCTGACATATGATGAAGTCTCAAAGAAAACTATCAAAGAAGTAGATGATTTGTAAACTTTAATAATTTTACCTGGATTCAGAGATTTTGTTTCAAAGACAATTTTTTTTTTTTAGTGCAAACTCTAATTATGAAAGACAATTAATGAATTTTGAATATCAAGCATCATTCTGACCATATGTCGAGTTTTATCTGCTTCAGACGTTAGGCGTGGAACCAGATATCTGAAAGATGAAATTTTACATCCCACTGGTTTCCTCGGTTGGTCCCAACCTCTGCTGCAATACTGCCTTGGAGTGGGTTCTGTCGAACTTCATGCAGGCACAGTCTGTCAGCCCCCACTTGCACCTATGTGGATCTTGTCATTCACAGGTGTTAACTGACAAATTTGGGATATTGGTTGACCATCTTTGTGCTTTGGGTTTATAAATGTGAACCTAGGAAATCTTTTTGGTATTTTTCAGGTTTGATTTTAATGCAAAGAAGGTAGATGCTGGTCAAAAAAACTTTCTTATTATTTGCCTCTCCTGGTGGTTCGAGGAAGATTTTTGTCATCACCATCATCATTATTTTGAGACAGGGTATCACTGAAATTGCCACTGACTTTAAACTTGTTATATAGACCAGACTGGTCTCAAACTCACTGTTATCTGCCTCTTGTTGACTCAAGGCATGTGCCCTCACACTTGGTTTCTGAGAAAACTTTATCCAGATCCAAGAAGTTTCTCTTAGCATACCCAACTGGGCCACACTGTTACATCCTTGTACGGGTTCATGTCTACTCTGGAGGTAGCGCTTACTGACAAGGTAGTAGACAGTGAACTCTCCACTACAAGTCCTGCCTCTGAGAAACTAGGAGACATGAGCATAGCCTACTCTGTACCCTGTCACCCCAAGAAAGGAATACAAATTTATTTTAGCAAGTCACCTCTTGGGTGAATCAGCATAAAGGGCACTTAAAAATTCTATCTTTATATTAAAGAACATTCTCCCCTAGTGTAGATTTTCAGTGATATATGGCTTATTCTTTAACTATTATTTATGAGCTTAGATTTGATTAATATCATATTTTGGGAGACTTTAGACTTGACATACATGCTTATTCTGATATAAAATGTATAGCAAAAGAAGCAAAACAATAATAGCTGGATGGAAATAAACCCCAAAGCATGCACTGACTGGGATACTGTTTAAACCAGGTCTTATTTACCGTTTAACCATCTTTTATTTCTTCACAAGTCTATTGCCAGCATTTTGGTTTACAAATCCAAACTCTTTGCTGTATTAGTCAATGAAGCAAGATCTATTATTCTCTTTCAGCACCTCTCTCTTTTCGAACTGTGATGATTACTCCAGCTTTAGTTAGCATGCTACATGATTTTCTGAGATATTTTAAGTTATTTGCAATAGAAGATTTTTTTTTTTGGTCTTGGTATTTTATTTTATATTTTTCCATTTTTTATTGGATATTTTATTTACATTTCAGATGTTATCACCTTACCCCATTCACCCCACCCCCAGGAATCCCTTATCCCATCCCACCTCCTCCTGCTTCTCTGCGGATATGCTTCTACCTACCCATTCCCACCTCCCCACCCTTGAATTTCCAACACACACAGAGTCCAGCCTTCATGGGACCAAGGATCTCCTCTCCCACCTATGCCCAACAGGACCATCCTCCCCTACATATACAGCTGGAGCCATGGATCCCTCCCTAAGTCCTCCCAGGCTGGAGGTTTAGACCCTGGGACCTCTGGTTGGTTGGTATTGTTGCTTTCCTCATGGGGCCACAACCCTTTCAGCTCCTTCAGTCCTCACTCTAAATCCTCCATTGGGAACCCCTTGATCAGTTCAATGGTTAGCTGTGAGCATCCAGCTCTGAATATGTCAAACTCTGGCAGAACTCTAAGGACACAGCTGTATCAGGCTCCTGTCAGCATGCATTTCCTGATATCCACATCAGTGTCTACCTTTGGTGACTACACATGGGATGGATACCCAGGTGGAATGGTCTCCAGACAGCCCCTCCTTCAGTTTCTGTTCCGCACTCTGTCTCCACATTCACTTCCTTGAGTATTTTGTTACTCCTTCTAAGAAGGACCGAAGCACACCTACTTGGTCTTCCTTCTTCATGAGCTTTATGTGGTCTGTGAGTTGAATCTTGGGTATTTAAGCTTCTGGGCTAAAATCCAATAATCAGTGAGTGAATACTATGTGTGTTCTTTTGTGATTATTACCTCACTCAGGATAATATTTTCTAGTTCCATCCATTTACCTAAGAATTTCTCAAATTCATTGTTTTTAATAGCTGAGTAATACTCCATTGTGTAAATGTACCATATTTTCTGAATCCATTCCTCTTTTGAAGGAAATCTGGGTTCTTTCCAGCTTCTGGCTATTATAAATAAATATTATAAATATATTATAAATACTATGAACGTAGTGGAGCATATGTCCTTGCTATAAGTTAGAGCATCTTCTGGGTATATGCCCAGAAATGATATAGCTGGGTCCTCAGGTAAAGCTATGTCCAATTTTCTGAGGAACCACCAGACTGATTTCCAAAGTGGTTGTACCATCTTGCAATCCCACCAACAATGGAGGAGTGTTCCTCTTTCTCCACATCCTCGCTAGAATCTATTATTACCTGAGTCTTTGATCTTACCCATTCTGACTGATGTGAGGTGGAATCTCAGGGTTGTTTTGATTTGCATTTCCCTGATGACTAAGGATGCTGAACATTTCTTTAGCTGCTTCTCAGGCATTCGAGTTTCCTCAGTTGAGAATTCTTTGTTAAACTCTATACCCCATTTTTTTAAATAGGGTTATTTGATTGTCTGGAGTCTAATTTCTTGTATTCTTTGTATATATTGGATATTAGCCTTTTATCAGATGTGGGATTGGTAAAGATCTTTTCCCAATCTGTTGGTTGCCATTTTGTCCTATTGACAGTATCCTTTGCCTTACAGAAACTTTACTTTTTTATGAAGTTCCATTTGTCACATCTTGATCTTAGAGCATAAGCCATTAGTGTTCTGTTAAGGAACTTTTCCCCTGTGCCGAAATATTCGAGGTTCTTCCCCACCTTCTCTTCTATTAGTTTCAGTGTATCTGGTTTTATGTGGAGGTCCTTTGTCCACTTAGACTTGAGCTTTGTACAACGAAATAAGAATGGGTTGATTTGCATTCTTCTGCATGTTGTCCTCCAGTTGAACCAGCACGATTTGTTGAAAATGCTGTCCTTTTTCCACTGAACAGTTTTAGCTCCTTTGTTAAAATCAAGTGACCATAGGTGTGTGGCTTCATTTCTGGGTCTTCAATTCTATTCTATTGATGTTCCTGCCTGTCTCTGTACCAATACTATGAAGTTTTTTTCACTATTGATCTGTAGTACAGCTTGAGGTCAGGGATGGTGATTCCTCCAGAAATTCTTTTATTGTTGAGAATAGTTTTTGCTATCCTGAGTTTTTTGTTATTCCAAATGAATCTGAGAATTTCTCTTTCTAACTCTGTGAATAATTGGTTTGGGATTTTAATGGGGATTGCATTAAATCTCTAGATTGCTTTTGGCAAGATGGCCCTTTTTACTATATTAATCCTGCCAATCCATGAGCATGGGAGATCTTTCCATCTTCTGAGATCTTCTATTTCTTTCCTCAGAGACTTGAAGTTCTTATCATACAGATCTTTCACTTGCTTGGTTAGATTCGCACCAAGGTATTTTATATTATTTGTGACTATTGTGAAGGGTGTTATTTCCCTAATTTCTTTTTCAGCCTGTTTATCTTTCATGTAGAGGAAGGCTACTGATTTGTTTGAGTTGATATTATAACCAGCCATTTTGCTGAAGTTGTTTATCAGGTTTAGGAGTTCTCTGGTGGAAGTTTTGGGGTCACTTAAGTATACTATCATATCATCTGCAAATAGTGATATTTTGAATTCTTCTTTTCCTATTTGTATTCCTTTGACTTCCTTTTGTTGTCTAATTGCTCTGTCTAGGACTTCCAGTCCTATATTGAATAAGTAGGGAGACAGTGGGCAGCCTTGTCTAGTCCCTGAACTTAATGGGATTGCTTTAAGTTTCTCTTCATTTAGTTTGATGTTGGCTACTGGTTTGCTGTATATTGCTTTTACTATGTTTAGGTATGAGCCTTGAATTCCTGATCTTTCCAAGACTTTTATCATGAACGGATGTTGAATTTTGTCAAATGCTTTCTCAGCATCTAGTGAGATGATCATGCAGTTTTTTTCTTTGAACTTATTTATATAGTGGATTACATTGATGAATTTCCGAATATTGAGCCATCCCTGCATTCCTGGGATAAAGCCTACTTGATCATGATGGATGATTATTTTGATGTGTTCTTGGATTCGGTTTGCTAGAATTTTATTGAGTATTCTTGCATTGATATTCATAAGGGAGATTGGTCAGAAGTTCTTTTTCTTTGTTTGCTCTTTGTGAGGTTTGGGTATGAGTGTGATTGTACTTTCATAGAAAGAATTGGGTAGTGTTTCTTCTGTTTCTATTTTGTGGAATAGTTTGAAGAGAATTGGTATTAGGTCTTCCTTGAAGGTCTGATAGAATTCTGTACAAAAACCACCTGGTCCTGGGCTTTTTTTGGTGGGGAGACTTTTAATGACTGCTGCTATTTCCTTAGGGGTTATGGGACTCTTTAGATGGTTTATTTGCTCCTAATTTAACTTTGGTACCTGGTATCTGTCTAGGAAATTGTCCATTTCATCCAGATTTTCCAGTTTTGTTTAGTAAATGCCTTTGTAGTAGGATCCTATGATTTTTTTTTTTAATTTCCCCAGTTTCTGTTGTTATGGCTCCCTTTTCAGTTCTGATTTTATTAATTTGGATACTGTCTCTGTGCCCTCTGGTTAATCTGGATAAGGGTTTATCTATTTTGTTGATTTTCTCAATGAACCAGCTCCTGGTTTTGTTGATATTTTGTATAGTTCTTTCTGTTTCTACTTAGTTGATTTCAGCCCTGAGTTGATTATTTCCTTTCTTCTATTCCTCTTGGGTGCATATGCTTCTTTTTGTTCTAGAGCTTTTAGGTGTGCTGTCAAGTTATTAGTGTATACTCTCTCCAGTTTCTTCTTTTAGGCACTTAGAGCTATGAGTTTTCCTCTTAGCACTGCTTTTCATGGAGTCCCACAAGTTTTGTTATGATGTGTCCTCATTTTCATTAAGTTCTAAAATGTCTTTAATTTCTTTCTTTATTTCTTCCTTGACCAAGTCATCATTGAGTAGAGCATTTTTCAGTTTCCATGTGCATGTGGATTTTCATTGTTTTTGTCATTATTAAAGACCAGCCTTAGTCTGTGGTGATCTGATAGGATACAAGGGATATTTCAATCTTTTTGTATCTGTTGAGGCCTGTTTTGTGACCAGTTATATGGTCTGTTTTGGAGAAGGTACTATGAGGTGCTGAGAAAAAGCTATATTCTTTTGTTTAAGATGTAATGTTCTATATATATCTGTTAAATCCATTTGGTTCATACCTTTTGTTAATTTCATTGTGTCTCTGTTTAGTTTCTTGTTTCCATGATCTGTCCATTGCTGAGAGTGGGGTGTTGAAATCCCCCACTATTATTGTGTGAGGTGCAATGTGTGCTTTGAGCTTTAGTAAAGTTTCTTTTATGTATGTGGGTGCCCTTGCATTTGGAGCATAGATGTTCAGAATTGAGAGTTCATCTTGGTAAATTTTTTTCTTTGACATGTATGAAGTGTCCTTCCTTATCTTTTTGATTTTCTTTGGTTGAAAGTCGATTTTATTTGATATTAGAATGGCTACTCCAGCTTGTTTCTTGAGACCATTTGCTTGGAAAATTGTTTTCCATCCTTTTACACTGAAGTAGTGTCTGTCTTTGTCACTGAGGTGCGTTTCCTGTATCCAGCAAAATTCTGTGTCCTGCTTGTGTATCCAGTTTGATGTTTGCATCTTTTTATTGGAGAATTGATTCCATTGATGTTAAGAGATATTAAGGAAAAATGATTGTGGCTTCCTGTTATTTTTGTATTAGAGGTAGAATTATGTTTGTGTTTCTATCTTCTTTTGGGGTTGTTGGAAGATACTTCCTGCTTTCTCTATGTTTGTAGTTTCTCCTTGTGTTGATGTTTTCCATCAATTATCCTTTGAAGTGCTGGGTTTGTGAGAAGATATTGTGCATATTTCGTTTTGTCATGGAATATCTTGGTTTCTCCATCTATAATGATTGAGTTTTTTTGGGTATAGAGTCTGGGCTGGCATTTGTGTTCTCTAGGGTCTATATGATGTCATCCAGGATCTTCGGCTTTTAAGTCTCTGGTGAGAAGTCTGGTTAATACTTTAGGTCTGCCTTTATATGTTACTTGACCTTTTCCTTATTGCTTTTAGTATTTTTCTTTGTTTTTGCATCTGATGTTTTGATTATTATGTGACGGAGTATTTCTTTTCTGGTCTAGTATATTTGGCGTTCTATAAGCTTCTTGTATGTTTATGGCCATCTTGTTCTTTAGGTTAGGGAAATTTTCTTTTATAATTTTGTTGAAGATATTTACTGGCCCTTTAAGTTGGGAATCTTCACTCTCATCTATACCTATTATCCTTAGGTTTGGTCTTCTCATTATGTCCTGGATTTCCTGGATGTTTTGGATTAGTAGCTTTTTGCATTGTGCATTTTCTTTGACAGTTGTGTCAATGTTTTCCATGGTATCTTCTGCACATGAGATTCTCTCTTCTATCTCTTGTTTTCTGTAGGTGATGCTTCTGTCTATGACTCCTGATCTCTTTTCTAGGTTTTCTATCTCCAGGGTAGTCTCCCTTTGAGATTTCTTTATTGTTTCTATTTCCATTTTTAGGTCCTGGATGGTTTTGTTTAATTCTTTCATTGTGTTTTCTTGCAGTTGTGTTTCCTCTTTAAGGGCTTTTACCTGTTTACCTGTGTTCTCCTGTACTTCTTTAAGGGAGTTACAATGTCCTTCCTAAAATTCTCTATCATCATCATGAGAAGTAGTTTAAATCTAAATCCTGCTTTTCCGGTGTGATGGGATGTCCAGGGCTTGCTATGGTGGGAGAACTGGGTTCTGATGATGCCAAGTAACTTTGGTTTCTGTTGCTTATGTTTTTGTGCTTGCCTTTAGCCATCTGGTTAACTCTAGTGTTACCTGCACTCACTGTGTCTGACTGGATTCCGTTTTCAATTATCTTGCTTGTGTCAGAACTCCTCAAAGTTCAGATGTCTCTGAGATCTTGTGATACTAAGCTCCTGGGTGGAAGAACCCCTGGCACTCAGGCTGCCTCTGGGATCCTGGAATCCTGCTGCTCTGAGTGCAGTGGTTCTTCTAGGATGGCTCAGGATACGGTGTCTCCACAGGAGCAGACCACCTAGTGTCTGCCCAGCTATAAGGACCAGGCGAGGTGCAGAAGGGAAGTGGTGTTCTGGAGTGGTGGGGTTTGGGTGGCTGATGGGTCCTGAGCACCCCTGGCTCCCAGTTTTAACTCTGAGGTGTAGGGAGTGGGAAGGAGTTCTTACCTGCTGCTCTGAGTGCAGTGGCTCCTCTAGGATGGCTCAGGATAAGGTGTTTCCACAGGAACAGACCAGCTAGGTGTTTGCCCCAGCCAAAAGGCAGAAGATGTTTTCAAATGTCACATAAATATAGTTAATTATTTTCTGGTATCATGTTCTCCTTTACCTCCCCCCCCCCCAAAAAAACGTAAGCTGAAGTCTCTTGGGACCAACTGTAAACAATTGTGCTATCAGCCTTAATAAGATTGACTGATTTGCTCAAAGATTTCCAAAACTCAAAGTATGTGTTCTATATTTAACTAGCAAAATGTAGTGTTTATTTCTTGACACTGTAGCAGGTCCATGTGTTCTCTTGTGTCTTTTTGTGTTAAGCTGGTTTACAGGAGAAGGAACATAACAGGAAGTGACATGACAGGAGTACAGCAGTGCCATGTATAATTTACAGACTGCACTCCTGTTAGAAGCAGACACCTACAATTAATTCACATCCTGGGAATTTAACAGGAGGCTAGTGAACAAAGGTAGGAATGCTCATAGCCTGGTGGATTAAAGGTCTGATCCATTGGCCCTAATCCATTCCAGGTTATGGGAGGATGTTACTCCAAAGATCTCAGAGCTCTACATGACCTGTTTATGTGTTCATGTATATGAGATTCTCACTTGATATTGTCTAAATTTGGTTAGTGTCATTGAAAGACAGCCTAACAAGCAAGAGTTTAAGAGAAGCATTTTCGTGTTTGAAACTTTAGTAATTTAGTTATTTATATTGTTTAAATCTCAAAGCAGAAAACTTAATCCAAATTTACTTCTGCCATTTCTATCTGGATGTGTTATATAAAAAATATATTTTACCAAAAATAACCTTGTTACTATAGCACCATTCACAAAAAGGGAGATGTTCCATCATGATGGCCCTTTCATTGAATAAACTGAAGAGAAATGTGATTTATATGTAGGCGAAGAAAATCATGCCATTTTCAGCAGGAATAATGTAGCTAGAGATTATTGTATTAAGTAAATAAGTTACACTCAGGCAAACAATAAGTGCTCATCTGTAGAAAACAAAAAACTGATTTCACAGGACGAAGAGTGGTTGTACAAACAGTAGTGGTTACCAGAGGCTGAAGGTCAAAAAATAGTAAGAAGGTGGAGGAATTAGTTCTGGTTTTCTATATCAAAGTAATATAATTATTGGTGTTGACAACTATGATATATTTCAAACAGGAAATATTTGAATATGTAATTCATCGGACATAGAAGTGACTGACACTTGAGGAAATGAAAGATTACTTTGATCAGATTATTACAGATGTAACAATTCATAATGTACTGTTATTATAATATACACTATAAAGATACACATTTATTTTAATGATAATGATATATATGAAATACATACAAATATATACACAGACATATATATGTATACCTATAAACATGTAAACACAAACCATGACTGGCATTCATTATTTTCAATCTTGCAAAAGATGAAAGTCACATTTTATTTATCTATTCTACAACAATTTATTGAACATTCAGTTTTATTCCTGAAATCTATCATGTATTTATAACATAATTGCTTTCCCATTTGCCCAGTGTCATACAATTCATTTTGGTTACATTAATATATAAAATAAAATTCTAGTTAATATATGTTTTTCTGGATTTGTATTAGTTCCTTGACCAGGAGTCCAAGAAAGGAAATCAGTTGAGGACAGAGACAGATGTAATACCTGCAACAGTCTGGTTGCAACTCAGGACACAGTGTCACATGTGTCCACAGCATGATTGATCCACTTACATCTCTCTATCTTCATTAGACACTTCTAAGCCTTTGCTCAGCTTAAGTAAATTCTAAGTATCCTATTGATGTCATTTGTATTTATGAAATTACTAGTAAAAGATGCATATTTTCACTTTTCTTATCAACTTTCTTTCAAATATTTCTTCATAATTGAGATACTAGTTTTTAAAATCATCTCATCTGAACTCTCTATATTAAGTCACTACCCCTTTTAAAGATGTAGCTGTGACACAGTATGCATAAATACCTTTGAGGAGAAATTTAGATGATATGACTCATCTAGTCATCAATTTCTTACATGTTGTGGATTTCAACAAGACTGGTAATGTTTTAGAATAATTTTGTAAAATTTTGTTATTAGAATAGTTTTACACATTATCCTTACTTAAGCTGTGTTACACAGAATCATCATAGACAGTGGAGTGGCTATAATATTTTAAAATTCTCTTTCAAAAACAATAAAGTGATACAAGCATCTAGATTCAGTGTTACCATATTGCTTTGTTTCTTTGAAAAAGTAAACAAAATTTAAAATATTTTCTAAAGTGTAGTAGCTATAGTTATTTTTCACTTATTGTAGGAGAAATACTTTGAACTCTACTTTCTTAAAATAGTCACAACCTGACTTGTTTCTTATTATGGTTATATTCATAGTTTCTTATGAGAGAGAATGACATTTTACCTAAAAGCGTTTTTATTGCTGATAAATATCTTCACGTTGTTAGTTCTGTAAAGGTCAATTCCCTTCCATTCTACTGACCAATGCTTGGTGTCAAGGTGCTGTAACATGGGTTATAAAAGTAGAGAAAAGTGAATGGCTGATAGCTCAATGTGATTGCATAATAGACGTGCACCCTGGGTACAGGGCTGTGAGCTCACTGTGGACATTCACAGCACAGGTTTTCAGGAGCAATATCACAAATTGCCTTGGGGATTTGAAAAACAAAAAGAATTCAGGAAATCTCTACAAAGACTTTTCCCTCTCTTTTTGCTATGAAATGAAAGTATTTCATCATGATGTCCTGCCAAGATTTGTCCTCAATAAATTCTATGTTCTTCTTTTTACTTTCTAAAATTCTGTAAAGTGCTTTGCTATTGATTTTGAAACATATACTTTCTCAAATAATTCTTCCTCAAAGATGGTTTGTTTGATGTGTGCATACTTGGCCATTCGTCATTTCCCAGTGTCCTCCCTTTCTGTTGCTGCTCTGGTAAACGAGAGCTCTATATTGCGTGACTACTCTAGCTAGTGTTCAATGATGTCGAGATTACAGGTCTACCCAACACATATTAATACCTGCACATTTTTATCTTTATTCTTTTTGTTCATTTTCCTGTATTAGATGCTGCGGAGAGAAACATTGGCAATGCATTTGTTCTAGTAGTTACACAATGTCATGCTGTATTAAACTTATTTTTCTGACACTAAACTAACAAAAGACAACATGCTAATTTTTATGTGGATGCAATTGCACACAATTGCATGATGCCATTTCATCCCCTTTCTTGTGGAGACCTGCATAACGACCCCCTTTATTACTGATGGGTTTCTAATAATGGTGTCCATGTGGCCTTGGAACAACAGTAGAATGCTAATTTATTCCCCAGTGCTACCTAGAGGCCCTGACTTGGGTCCAGCACTGGTGACACCCTAATTTAAATACTGGGGAGGAACAGGCTGATCAGGTGGCTCTGAGCTAGCACAATAGGCATAGAGGGGAAGCCCAGTCCCTGATCAGGGCAGATCAGGAGGATTCCATGTGTAATTGGCCTCTGGGGAGTGTGCAAGTCACTCTTGTACACCCCCTTCCGACCTCCTTAATGCCTTGCCAGCTGGAAGGAAAAGTCCCTTCTTGTATTGCCCACAAAGGAAGTGGAGGCTGAGAGGAGAAGAATTGGAGAAATGAAAACAGAGGAAAGAGACAGCTCCATAAGCAAGGAGGTGGGTGTCGATATTGTGCATCTAGAAGCCTGGGAGTGTGTCATAAACAAACAGGCTGCAATGGGCAGTAGACAATTATATCCTGTTACCTCATTTAAAATGCTGACTAATTACACAGAACAAGAGGAAATTAGCACAGGAACCGCATTCCTTGCCAAGTCCACATCAAAATGCTCTGAAAGAAAAACATGAAATCAATCTTCCGTGGCTTTAAAGAATACATAGTTCCCAAAGCTTAAACATCTGGACAAAGTCCTCCAAAGTTTAGTAAGAATCACAGTATGTTCAGATCTCAGGGATTACACTTGTAAATGAGTCAATCCTCTGGGAAAAAAACAAAAAACAAAACAAAACCTTAAAACCCCAGGACAAGAAAAGGAAAATACCCCAAATCAAACAACTTGGTGTTTGTCACCTTTTGTGATCTGAGCTCTGAATTTAACATTTTCTCTTTACCCCGAGGTTGTTTACATCTCTAACCCCATTTTATTTTCTTTATGTCAAATAACATTTTGCTGAAGTGAGAAAGTACTGACTTCAACAAGACTGTCTCCTGAAATCTCTCTCAGAATCCCCTTCTGTATTGCTTGTGTCAGGACTTACTGAAGGTCCTGCTGTGTGAGGTACAGGCTGAAGAAGAGTGGGAGCATCTCTCTCTCCTAATCTTTGATTCTTCATAGCGTTTTCTGAACACAGGATTATTGAAATCTAATAATTCTCTTCTAATACACAACTAAAAAATGTATCACCACTGAAACAAATAGTTCTCAAAGAAATTCAAAGTTATTTAGCAAGTGCTCCCCTAAAAACTAAAATCTTAAAGAAACGTGCCAAACCTTTGTTAAAAAAAAATATGCTGGAACTGGGAATGTAATTTAGTGTCAGAACACTGGCTCTGATTGTGCAAGGCCCTGGGACTGATTCTCTGTGTTGCAAACAATCACAACAACAAACAAGGAAATGTTGACATCTGAGATATGGGAGAGCCTGGGTAATTTCCAACCAGCACTATGACTCTGGGCGCAACTATGTCAATGTGAGCTGACTGATCTTCAGTGGGGGCAGTCATAGGCACTGTCTCCAAGCTCTGATGGTAGAGCTTCTGGGCTCCTGCTCTCAAGGACAGGATGTCTCTTTGTTTTAAATATGTTTGAGCTAAAGAATTATGGTCCTAATGATGCCGGTTTAAAGCATTGAGGTACTTGGAGGCTTATAGCTCATCTCTTCACCTACTGAAGGACATTGTTTTTGTTTTCACGTTTTGGAAATTATGGATAAATCTTTTGTAAACATTGTGGGCAGGTTTTTCTATAGACATGTGCTTTTTATAGTTTTATAGTAAGAATATGCTTAGTATTGTAAGAAGTCTCCAAATTATCTTTGCAAGCGGCTATACTAAAGTGTACTAAAGTGTTTGTGTACACTAAGCAATGGAGTGTAACACTTTAACTCACTGAGTTTAAAAAAAGGGATAGAAAAGCCAATCGAGTTAAAATGGTATAAAACCCTAAAGGTTAACATTAAAGTACTTAAGTGAAAGGCTAATAAGAAATGGGTTTTTAATGTATAGTTCCAACTGGAGCATTGTAGAAAAGGCTTTAAAACTATGGAGCAAATAAGTCAGCTGTATTCAGAGCTTGCAAGGGGAACTGGTGTACAGGTGGAGCTGAGGGAAATTTTGGGTTGTGAGAATACTCTGTATGATAATATAAGGATACTGAAAGAATACACAAGCATATTCTCACTCACAGTCCAAACCAATAGATTGGACAGTTGTGAATCTGCTTGTGAAGTAAGAACTTTATGTGACAACAGTGTGTCAATAAGGTTAATTCATTTTAATAAGCACACCATTCTGGTGCTATGATAACAGGGACACCGGTGCATACATGGTGGCAGACGGAACATGGAAGAGGCATTCAGTTTTGCTTTGTACTTAAAGGGAACTCTAAACAATTGAGGGGTGGGGGCATACATGTATATACTCGTTCAAGCATGTGTGCATCAGTGTGAGGGTATGCATGCCTATGTATGCATTCATGTCCATACCAAAGGGTGGTGACAGCTATCTTTCTCAGTCATTCTACTTTATTTATTTGAGCCAAAGTCTCTCACTAAACTTGCAGCTCACTAATACTGGTTAGGTCATTTGGCAGCAAACTGTGGGGATTTGCTTCTTTAGAGCCTGGATTAGAGATGTGCTGTCGTGCTCAGCTTTTAAGAAGGAGCTAGGGATCTTACTCAGGTCTGGACATGTTCAACAAGCACTCTGCTAATTGAGATAGTTCCCTAGCCCCTAAAATATTTTTATTTTAAAATAAAAATTACTGACCTATATTACTGGGTCGGGCCCAGCTCCAATAGTCTATGGTTCTGTATAAAATATATTCCTGAAAACCTATGTGAAGAATATTAATACATCCAAAATAGAAATGATCAGATTAGATTAGATAAAAAAGGTCTTGTATTTGTAAACAAAATTGAGAAAAAAAATTTCCTTTATGATCAAAGCAATCCAAACAATACAATACAAAACAAAACAACACCACTGTCTTAGTCCCTGTTCAATTGCTGTAAAGAGACACCATGAACAAGGCAACATTATAAGAAAGCATTTAATTGGGGGCTGGCTTACAGTTTCAGAGATTTAGTCCACTATCATCAGTGCAAGGAGCATGGTGGCATGCAGGCAGACAAGTACTTGAGAGCTATATGTGAATCTGCAGGCATCAGGAATAGAAAAAACCCCTGGAACTGTCATGAGTTGTTTTGTTTTTTGGGTTTTTTGTTTTGTTTTGTTGGGTTGTTTTGTTGTTGTTTTGTTTTGTTTTTGAGACCTCCAAGTCAACCCCAAGCAATACAGTTCCTCCAACAAAGAAAGACACAACTCCTAATCTTTCCAAACGGCTCACCAACTGGAGACAAGGTATGCAAATACATAAAATTAAGAGCCTATGGAGGCCATCCTCATCCAAAACACCACACCAAACAAATAAAAAGTATTTCCTAGGACATTAACTTTAAATGTCCTTTTGAATGATGTCAGTGTTGATATCTTTGTTTTGCTGTTTTAACGAAATTGTTTGATGCTGGCATAGTGCAGGAGAGAATCGTAAATGTCAACCTTTCTCATATACAAGTTTTCTGCTGTCACATTCTGGAAGAGCAACATTGCTATAAGTTCATCACAGCAGTAAAAATACAGAAGTGTGTGAGAAAGCCAGTACCAAATTAAGAACTAAAGAATGTAATGGTGGTAGTAGTTTTGGAAGTCCTGCTGATAGATTAAACAAATCGCTTATATGCCCTCATCCCTCAAAACAATAGGAACAGTTATAAGCAGACACCCTTGGCAGGGGTGGCCTTAGTACAGCTGAGACTAGACAACACTTTTCAAGTTCAGGTTTCTTAGTTCACACACTTCTCTCTATGTGTCTACTATGAAGATCACATGGAAGAAGTTCCTATCAGGAAAAGTGTGGAGCCAAGATGGGGATGTCCTCAAGAGGAAAGAAAAGTGAAAGAGAGGAATTTGTGTGTCCAGACCACATCTCTCACCTCAAACAGCTGAAGGGATTGGGGAAGGGTGACACAAATCCCAGAAGAGGAACAGGCTGAGCAGGGGAATGGCCATACATATGCAGTGCTTAGAATGCAGGAAGAAACATTCTTTCAGAAAGTCCTGACAACAGGAAATGGCTAGTGCAGAACTGGGGTGGCTGGGTTGCTTGTTTGTGCAGCTGAAGTCCCAAGATGTGATCTTAGAGCTCTACTATAGGAGGCAGAGCTAAGGCCATCATCACAGTCACTGCAAATCCATCCAGAAAAGCATGCCACAGATCCCTGCAGAAGGCAATTGTCCACGTTGAGTATCAAATGAGTGTCACATCTAGAACTCTTGGGCCATGTACAGGCAAAGAGAGCCAACAGACTGCACTGCCAATGGGAAGGTAGGAGAAGCCCACTTCAAGTACCATTGTGGGAAGACACAGACTTCAGTGTTCACTGCTGGGCTGAGCATTGGGCTTTGTAAAGATGAGAAACCATGGATCAGAGATGAGCAAGACTTTTCTCTCTTCACTCACATGGGACTTAGAAGCTGTATGGGGACTCACAGGTGATAATGAACTAATGAGCGCTAGAAAGAGGTCAGTTGCTTGACACTTTTTCTGGTTTTGTCAAACACAAAGCTATGCCCTGGTAAAGTACCCAACACAGTTGGTGACCATATGTCAAGCTAGAAATGGCAAGATTCGTAGGAAAATGCTTCTTCTTGATACATGATGGCAAGGAAGAGTTGCTAAATCCCTCAGTAATTGCTGCCCTGTGGGTATAGACAAAAAAACACCTTGGTGCTTTTCCCCATCATCAAAACGAAACAGATTTTAAAAAGTGTTCCACATGAATTCACTGTGAAATGTTTTGTACCAGTGTTATAAACGAAATGTTGTTGAGATCTGAATTAAGGTCCAGTGTGGTAACTGAGACTAGCATTGGAAGCAGTTATTCCCCTCATTTCAAACTGATCTCGCAATTATTTAAAAAGATTTAAAAGATACTGAGATTAAATTAGTGTATGTCTTTTTTGTGTCTGTCTATCTATCTGTCTGTCTGTCTCTGTGTATATATTGGTATGTGTATGTATGTGTGTGTGTGTGTGTGTGTGTGTGTGTGTGTGTATGTATGAGAATTCAGGGACCCAAAGGGACTACATGTGTCAGATCCTCCTGGAGTGTCAGTAACAGGTAATTGTAGCCCTTGATATGGTTGGTAACTGAACTGCGGTCCTGTAAGAGCAGGGATTATTCTTAAACCATTGAGCCATCTTCTGGCCCTAGACTTCACTCTTTCTATACTAGAGATTATAGTTTAAAGCTACAGATCTGGTTATCTGAAGGCAGAAAAATGATTTGCATGTCTACTAGTATTGTAAATTTCTGTTTTGTAGTATAATGTGTTGGTTAATTGTAGCTTCAGATTCCCTGGGTTTAAATTCCACTTTTAGCCTTCATTGGTGAGACTTTACCAACCTTAACTAAGTGATTTTCCTTTCTTATATATAAAGCAGAAATATAAATCTTGACATTTCTTAAAACCAGGCATTGTATGAATACTTAGAATGAGAACAGAGGCAGTGGTTTAAGCTTTACTGTATGGATAGGAAAATGCTTATCTTTCTATCTCAGTTTTTCAAGTAAAAGACCTGCAGCCTGAGGCTGAGGTAAAAGAGGTGTTCCTTTTTTCCTTCTTTCTGACTTTAGACTGAGTCTTGCTATATAGTACAGTGATATAAACCCACTGTTATCCAGAGTTACAACCTGCTTCTTCAGATTCTCTTTCAGCCAAGTAGGTTCTGAGGATAGTACTCAAGTGGTAAGCCTTGGCCCGAAAGCCCCCTTACCCTTGAGTCATATTTCATCTTGCAAGCTCAAGACGATATATTCTTATTTGAAATTAAGGATGATTTTTTTTGAGGTGGGGTACCTGGAGGAGGCGGAATCAATTAGGATGTAAAATTAAATGAATGGATGATAAATAAATAATAAAAGCCTGCATCTATATGAAAGCACACAGCAAAATAAAATGTAGCAAAGGAATCAAAATGTTAAAAAGGATGATATTATTGATAAGAGTGATATAATTAGTTATATAATTAGATACAAGAAGTTTTAGTGGTTGGGTGATATGATTCATGTATTATTTTAGTTGTTAGTTTCTATTTTCTGTTATAACATATGACTCTTCCAGTAGGCGTGGTCATAAGGAAATGTGACCAGTATCTATTTGTCTCTACTATTTGACTTGTAGTAAATATTAAAAAGCTGTTAGCTATAATTGAAAAATGCCTACAGATTTCTTTTAATCACATCTTGATTACTTTCTTTCTTACATTTTGTTTACAAGATAAATATAACTAACAAAAATATTAGAATATTTATTGAGAGTAAGAGTTTAATAATTGAATATAAAAATTTGGACATATTTACAGCCCCAAATTTACTGTCTTCTGGGTCACCTGTCATGGTAGTCTAAAATTAGGGGGCTGGGGTACTGTTCAGCTGGTCTAGGTACTGGTCTGAGGTACTGAGGTACTGAGCTTTAGGCTACACCAGTTCTAGCACAGAACAAGATAGGCAACCTACCATTAAGTGCTCAATTTTGCACTGAACAACATGACCACACCTTTTCAGTCAGTTCTTTTTATTTCAAAAAATACTTTAAGTATTAATTTCTTCTTTTTGCTTTCAAACAAAAACAAAAACAACAAGCAAACATGTTTCTTCTACTGGACTAGTCTGACGCAGATGAAAAATGAGAGTATTTCAAAGCAGAAGATTCCACAGTGTTTGAGCATACCCATGGCAGAGGCACTGCCAGGATTATGGCATTGCAAGTGTCAGAGAGGAACTAAGATACAGTTCCTCCCCAGAAAGGTTAGGAGCAAGCCACTTTGCCATTCCAGTTAATAGACCTGTCTCTGTCCCTCCAGGTAACAGATCACCATGTCATTTTTCAAAGTGCATAGGATACTCTGTAGCTCTAATGTGCTAAATGTGGGCAAGAGATCGTTGTGTTTCCTCTGAGTTCCTCCTTAGGGCTTTCACACACACCCTTGATAGATTCTACATTGCATAAAAGAATGTACTACCTTTTCTTTGACAGTACTACAGTGACTAACTTTTCTCTGTGACACCAGGAAGATGAGGCAAGAGTAGAAAGGAAGCCAACCTTCTGTGCTTGTGGCCATCTTTGAGGAGAGGCAGGGCTCAATCTATCTTCTTCATGAATATTTTGCTCAGCTACTACCTTTTGTCATGTAAACTGCACTTTTGAATAGGAGTATATAAAAGAAGAGGAATTGAATTTGATTCCTGTCGTAGATGTCCTCGTTACATGAGTTCATGAGGCATGTTCTGGTAAGTGATTTTTAGGCAAAGCTATTTTTGTATTGAGTATGTAGTGGTGCTGTGTGCAGCTCTACAGGCAAGGGTTGGCTTGCAATATCTAGATACATTGTGAGACATCCTTAGGAGTACAGAGGGAAAGCAAAGCTTTGTAAGTAACGGACATTCTAAACACTAGAAGAGAAAGAAATTGATGTAAACCAAAGGCAAGATTTCTATAATTTTTGTTGTTGTTGCTTTTGTTTTGTTTTCAATGCTATCTTCTTGTTCTTTGTTTATTTGTTTTTAAATCTTTTTTCCTTGTCTTTTGGATATCTAGGTGGGAGGTGACAGGCTTTGTAACTAATGACTTAAAATGCCAGACTTCCCAAAATAGCCCTATTTGATGCAGTAGCGTAGGCAAGGTAGCACATATAGTTTGATATTCATTCATGGTTTTATTGGACAGAGGGAGAAGGAAAAAGAATATAAATTTCTTTGTGGCAAATGAGAAAGAGAGGTAGAAAGAAAATATTTGTTAGAGCACTTTGTATTCTGTGTTTGCTTGTTTATTAAATTCCTGCCTCTCAATGGCTTAAGTTTCAAAAAACAGGCTCTGTTTGCTCCATCCAAAGTACTTCTAGAATCTAACATCTTTGGTGCTCAATGAAAACTCCTTGAATGAAAAGTAACACAGATACCTTTTATCTTATTCATTGGCTTATGCATGTGTGTTTGCATGTATGGGAGCTGTGGTAGGAGCAAGAGAGGTACAAAGACAAGACAGAAAGAAAAAAAGACACCAGCTAACACTGGTTATGATGCTTTTAGTGTCCTAGCAAATTTTCTTACAGAATTTTCAGGCTAAAATAAATATATAACAGTTCAATTAAATGTGCTGGTCTGTATAATTTAATAACTATTTATTAATAACTGATGAACATTTAGAAATACATATACATTGAATTTCTATTTCATTCTTGTCCAAATTGTATGCAAATGGGTTATGTCATTACAAATAACTGAAACTTTGGATTCAGATTAGACATTACTGGTTCCTCCTCTTTTGTACTCTATCTTCATGAGGTAAGTGGTCTTAGAAAATGCTGAAAACCTAGTTTCAGAAGAATGTGCTATAATTAAAAGCAATTTAGGATAGTCTACTGTTGAAACTATGAGCAACTCCATGCTGGGAGTTTGTAGGGCATTTAACACAAATACAATATATCTCTGTTTCTAAAAATATATCCTATGGCAAACTCATCATGAGCATTTTGGAAATACATCTTTGTGAAGCTTGGAAAACTCAAGGTTGTATTTATTTTTATTTCAAAGCCTGAAAATATTGGCCGGGAAAGCAGATATGGTAGCACAAACTTTTCTAGTTAGGGTTGTTATTACTGGAATGAAACACCATGGCCAAAAACAAGTTGGGGTTGGGGAAGGATTTACCTGGATTATAGTTCCACATCAAAGTCCATCATTGAAAAAAGTCATGGCAGGAGCTCAAACAAGACAGGACCCAAGAGACAGGAGCTGATGTAAAGGCCGTGTAGGGATGTTGCCTACTAGCTTGTTCATCATGGTTTACTCAACTTATTTTCCTATAGAACCCAGAACAACCAGCCCAGGGGCTTGCACCACTACAATTAACTGGGCACTCTTCATCTGTCACTCATAGGGAAATGCACTACTGATGGATCTTATGGAGGCATTTTCTCAATATTGACATTTTCTCCTTCAAGATGACTTTAGCCCATGTCTTGTTGATAAAAAACTAGCCACCACACATTTTTTAATCATACTGTGGACTTCCTTTTAATTTCACAAAATTACCA
This sequence comes from Mastomys natalensis, assembly GCA_021653895.1. NCBI lineage: Eukaryota > Metazoa > Chordata > Mammalia > Rodentia > Muridae > Mastomys > Mastomys natalensis. The sequence continues at coordinate 654,523 of JAJTUV010000871.1, forward strand.
CTCAATAAAATTCACCATTATATGTGTTTTGGCTATACTTTAACTAATTTCATCAAAAATAAATTCATTTCATTTGCTCAGCACTAATGAAAAATCTTATATCATCTGCTTTGAGGCTAAAGGAGCATTTTATAAGAGGGAGTAGAAAGTGTGAGATTCAAGAGACCTGGGAGAAAGGTTATGAAATGCTATCTTCTGGGCAGCACACAACCACTGTGTCATCTCACAGTGAGATAGCTCAAGCTCCCAGCAGTGGGGGATGCCTGAACTCACACAAGAACTAGCATGTCATCAGACAGGCACTGATGGAGGAGGGCCTTGCGGCTTACTATTGAATTAGTTGCTACTGATTACTTCAGGTAAAGTGGGAATCGGTGTCTGTGGTTGTTTTCCTGCTGATGACCACACCAGGGTCCAATGGGTAATTCTGAACCAGTGGCCACACAGATGGCTTTGATTAAGCTATAATTATTGGTCACAAAACTGATCCAAAAGTAATGAATCCTAGAAAGGGACAAATAGGGGAAAAGTAGGATGTTTGTATGAGAGTGTGTGGGAAGGATGTAATCAGAATGCATTATGCACATGTGTAAGATTATTTAAAAATCAACCCAGCAACATCAAGCATCAACATCAAGCATCAGTCCCACACACCACCACACCACCACCACCACCACCACCACACTCATCACCACCCATCACCACCACCACCACCACCACCACCATCATCACCACCAACCACCACCACCACCCACATCACCACCACCACCCCCATCATCACACCACCACCATCACACCACACCACCACCACCATCACACCAATCATCACCCACCACCATCACACCACCACCACCACCATCATCACACCACACCACCACCACCATCATCACCACCACCACCATCCCATCATCACACCACCATCATCACCACCACCACCACCTTCCATCATCACCACTCCACCACCAATCATCACCACCACCCTCACCACCACCACCACCACCAATCATCACCACCACCACCATCACCACACCATCCACACCACCCCCTCACCACCACCACCATCCCACCACCACCATCACCCACCACCACCACCACCATCATCACCACCATCATCACCACCACCACCATCACCACTATCACTACACACCCCACCACCACCACCACCACCACCACCACACCACCATCACACCACCACCACCACCATCATCACCACCACCACTGCCATCATCACCACTACCACCACCATCATCCACACCACCATCATCACCACCACCACCACCATCATCACCATTATCATCACCACTATCACCACCACCACCACCTCCACCACTATCATCATCACCATCACCACCACCACCTCCTCCACCACCACCATCACCACCATCATCACCATCACCACCACCATCATCACCATCATCACATCACTACCACACCACCACCACCACCACCACCATCGTCATCATTATCATCATCACCTTACTTCCAAAGCTATGACTCTAAAGCTATGACAAACCTTATGTCTTTGCTTAAGAGACATTTCAGATAGAGTGGAGCATGATGTCTGGCTGTGGCATGGGTGATGTGCTGGTTCTGCTCACTATCAGTATCAAAGGACATGCAGCATCTGCAACACATCACAACCTTTGTGTCAACCTACAAATTATCCTTTGGAACTGAGGAATTTACTTAAAAGGCTCACAGTGAAATCCTCTGACAAATAGGTATAATCTAACATCCGCCGTCTCCCTAAATGCTTTATTCTTGGCATTTATAAATGTTCATTGCTAGCATGCATTCGTCAGTAAGTTTGAGTTTTCAAAGATAATTTATAATCCTTATCATTCCTCTTCTGAATCCAGCTAGCCACCATTCTTTCTTAGTTGAAATGGGAGGTCTCAGAGAGTTAAGTGAGTGTCACCCACACAAAAAGTCAACATGCAGTATTTCTTTAAATGTGGACTACTTGACAATCTCGGCTCTCCATTTGCAAGGCCCAAAATTTAAAGCATCCGGCAATAACAGGCATGCTCTGAGATGGAAGCTGACTGTAAATGGAATCCTGCCAAAGTGCCACTGCAGTCAAAGTCCCAGTGAACCAAGACTGGCAGAGGCTAATTTGAGAGAACTCTGCCTCAGCCTCCTCCTCTCTCTCCTAATGGTCAACTCAGCTCCAAACTATTCCACTTGTCTACTATTTTGTAGGTAAGAGGAGAAGGGTAGAAAGAAATTAGGTGATTTCTTCCCCTTTACTATGTACAGAATCTCCCTGTGGTTCTGAGCTTGCTGAGAACAAGGCCTTGATGCATAACATCAAAAACAGATCTTCAGAGTGAAACAATCCATCAGACTTAAGGTGCTATTAAGTATGACACATAAGATTTCAACAATATATAATATCTTTATAGACATCTTTATGTATGCATTATGTAACTAGCTCCATCCCTGCCTGTACTAATCAATGTCTTCACTGGTTATCTGTAGTAAAATGCTTCAAGGTTAACCATGTGAAAGGAACTTAGCACTTGCATTGCTAGGGACAGCAATATCACTGAGAGTCATGCTTTTGGTTGTTCATGTAGCAACACGTATTCAAGGTCTATGGCAAATATGATCCTAGTGACAGTACATGAAGTGCTCATGAAATAATGCACAGAAAGATTCGTTTACTACAAGTAACCCAGCTCTTTGTAATCTTCCTCCTTCTCCTCTTCATTCTTATATTTTATTTAAATTACTACCTGAAATATGTGTAAAAGGATAGCCATGAGTGCTGGTGAAGAATGGCTCCAGGTATTTAATTTGTAGTAGAATTATCTTGAGAAGACAAGTAATTAAGAAAGATATATTACCCAACACTATGGAAATATGGTAAAGAAAATATAGCCCTTAGAGTTTCTAACTCTGGGCATGTAAGACTGGTATACCTTAAGAGTTTACTGTACACTTGGTGAACTTGTTACTATACATTAAAAGTGGTGTATGGCTCATTACAGATGGATATACTGCCTGTATCCTAGGTATATTTTTCTCTGTCATCCTCAGAAATGAGCTTCAAGGTAAATGTGTCAGTTCTACTAGCTGTATAGCAATGAACATGTACTTGTTCTATGACTACAGATTACCTGGTACTTCAAAGCAGTCCTCCATATTCCTCATAATAGAGATGCATATGTGGGTGTAGGTACATCAGCATAGACAATGGTCAGAGAAGCCATAAATGGAAAGAAATGTACATAAATGACAACATGAGAGGAGATGAGCTTCTTTTAAAAAGGGTGAAATTTACACCCGCAGCTAAGAATTCACATCTAGAAAGTGTTAAATAACTCTGAGTGTGTGATGATGGAGGGGGGGAGAGGAGGAAGGGAGGAAGGGAGGAGGGATTATTGGTTTATTGCGGCGTCTCCCGAGTTCGATCTAGCCTCTGCTTGCTCACAGCGGTGGGGTGGGGGGTGGGGGGGAAGAAAACTAAAAAACATGCTTTCTTATGCAAATCTTATTGTTCTCTCTCTCTCTCTCTCTCTCTCTCTCTCTCTCTCTCTCTCTCTCTCTCCTCTCTCTCTTTATACCTCTGAGATGCCTCAGTGTGTGATTCTTCTAAGACATCAGTCTTCTGAGCAAAATTAATATGGTGGGTATGATTTTTCTTCCTCTTAATGCAGGTGTTTTTGTAGTGAGTGGTTGTCAATGAGTAGTTACTCTAATCTTATAGGATCCAGCGTGTTCTGATTGTATTTTAAGCTCCTCCTTTCAGTTCACACTGTCAGGCTCTCAGGCCATCTTCCCTGAAAGACACCTCATGTTCATTTTCAATCACTGTCTCTCCATGATCTCTCACATAGCATCATTTACACTACTAATTTCACTTTAGAGCTGGCATCCTTTCCAATGTCCCTTGGAGTGCTGTGCTAACATGTTAAAACATTAGTCTTTATTAATGTAAAGGAGACAAAACTCTAATAATCACATACCTCTTGATTTGCTATAGTTGCAAAGGGGGATCACAATCCTAGAACCTGAGAACGAACAGCTCCTGGAAATCCAGATGGACTTGGAACTCTGCTGTAAGTTTTCCTTTATACTGGCAGGCAGATTTTTCTTTACATTGCACTCCAGTTCAAATCCCTGCTGTAGAAAATGCTCTGATGTCTCCAAATAATCAAAAGAATTTTCCTGACCATAGGTGATGGATAATTTACTTTCAGCAAGGATTGTTATACATTTAGTTCAAAAATGAAGGGATCTGTGGTTAGTATTCAGAAATGTCAAGCTTACATGAGACTGTACATGAGGGAGATAGAGTATATCTATCTGTAGATATGCTTTCTCTGTGTAGTACTTTCAGGAAAGTTCTACGTTTTCAAAAGGCTCACTACTCTACTTACTGTGCACATAAACGTATCTGATACTTTAAATAAGCTACCTAATTTAGAAAGAATTCATATGAGTTTCACATATGCATGAAGGCATTAGCATAAGGCTAAAATATTGAGCCATGTAAAAGCATGGAAGAGATCATTAGATCTGAAATCTAAGCCAAGGATATTTTCTACAATTGAACATTAAATTTAGTTCCTGTGCAGGTCACAAAGGCCAGAAAAGAAATTCTATGAGTCATGTAGTATTCATTTCCTAATAAAAGAATGTATGACCAATGGTAAGAAGAAAATGTTCCCGGAAATAAAATCAAACAAAAATCGAACCGTGGATTGCTATAATAAAGGAAAGTGTCTTTAATAACAGTCTTCAGAGAAGATGCAGAATATTTATTCATTTGGCTGTTTCTTATGCTCATTCTCAGCGAACAGCAAGAGAATAATGATGCTATATCATAAGCATTTGATGTGTTTTTATAGGGATTGTAGAAATAGTCATTGTGACCAATGGAATCTGGTATTTTGTTGCAGCTGGAAGTAGGTAGATGGGCTTTTTCAAGTGCCAAGATTTCTTACATTGCTCATCTATACAGTCCCCGTTCATAGTTCATACCCTGCTGATAAGTGTTCATGCCACTGCTCTGCAAGGCTATACACACTGCTTTGTTTTTCAGCAGTCTGGAAGACCCCCTACCCTTCCAACCTTTCTCTTCCACCATGACTGTAGCAGAACTGTGCACAGTAACCACATGGAACACACCATTGTCACCAGTGTCTTCAATAGACGCTTTTATACATTCCTGTTGTGGCATTATGAGATAGCTGGTGGAAAATTTCTTTCTAAGCAGCGAATTGGGAAATAGCTCAAAATTTAACAGCCATGATATTTTATTTCAGTATATTTCTTACTTCCCCATAAGAATGGCACCCCTCTCCTCACTAGATTCAGTACTGAAGTCTCTCTTCCTGTAGATATTTGCCTATTTTCTTATCTAGTAGTCTGTGAAGTCCAGAAGGGCAGTGCCATGTCCTCTTCCTGTTCTTCATGGTACTTAGCACAGTCCATACACTTATTAAATATCTGTTGAACAAACACACGAATGGGACACATTTATTAAATGTCTTTAATGTCTTTAAAATAAGTGCAAATAGGTGATATACTTTGTGAATTCTTATCTCTGTTGATTTTAATTAGATTGAACAAAGGAGGACTACACTTTGTTGTATGAGTAGTTTCCATATTTAATTTTAAATGTGTAGATTCTTGAAAATGAAACCTTAAGAAACATCAGTGGTTAGCATTCTATCTAAACTCCTACCCCTAAGTTATCCTGGCAACAGCCAGGTCGGCTTGCCCACTATAAAAGAGACTGCTTGCCCCCTCCTCCATCTCTTGTTCTCGTGCTTTCTTGATCTCTTGTTCCTCTCTTGCCTTCTTGCTCCGTCTCTGTCTCGTCCCCGATTCCCTTTCCCCTCTATCCATGTGTTCATGGCCGACCTCTACTTCTCTACTCTCTCCCTCTCTCTGTCTTTCTTTGTCTCTACTACCCTCTTAACTCCCTCCCCATGCCCTGAATAAACTGTATTCTATACTATACCATCGAATGGCTGGTCCCTCATGGGAAGGAATGCCTCGACATGGGTCTGCTGAGACATCCCCTTCTCTCCATACCTCACCACACCCTCATAGAACATATCTTTATCTCCTTATATTTTTAAAAACACATTAAAAACTTTGGTCCCCAAAGTTTGCTGTAATAATATATTGCCCAAATCAGCATGCTTCTGAGAGTGAAAAAGATATTTTCTCCTTTTATTGAAAATAGATTCTTGTCTCATACATATTTTCTGAATATAGTTTCCCATCCTTCTACTTTTCCAGTTCCTTTTCACACCCCTCCTCCCTTCTGGATCCACAACCTTTATGTCTCTCATTAGAAAAGAACAGGCTTCTAAGGGGTATCAACCAAACATGACAAAATAAAATACAATAAGAAAGCAAAAGTTATTGTATTGAAGTTGGACATGGCAGTTCATCAAGAGGAAAAAAAACTCAGAGATGTAAAGAGTCAGGACATCATATAGTAGGGAACCAAATACAAACTATCTATATTAATATATATTTTTATTATATGTCGTACACACACACACACAACAGGACCTCATGTAGGTCCTGGGCTTATTACTTTATTCTCTGTGAGCAGATGTTACTTCAGAGGACTTTGTTCTCCTGGTGTCCTCTATCCCTTCTGGCTCTTAAAAATCTTGCCATCTATTTCATGGGATTGTCTGTGCTCAGAGACTAGGAATTTGAATCAGACTTCCATTAAAATATCTTCCTGCTTAATGTCTGGCCGTTGGTCTTTGGATCTATTCACATCTTTTGCTGGAGAATCCTTTCTGGTGATGACTGAATACAGCACTCATCTATACAGCAGAATATTATTAGGAACCATTTAGACCAGTAGTTTTTGGCATTATCCTAGGTCTCTGGTTCTTGATTATTCAAGCAGTGTCAGATATGATTCCTTCTCATGGAGTGGACCTTAGGTTAAATCTGTCATTGGTTGGATACTCCTACAAGATCTGTGAGACCACTGACCTAGCTCTGTAGGCAGAAAATAAAAAAAGGACTCTTTCAGTAGTTATATCAGGGCTGAAGGAATTGGTGAAAATTGTCCTGAGACAAATATATTTTCATTTTCTGGATGATTATTTGGTAACATTAAAATCAGGCTTTCAGTTCCATTAGTGGCCACTGAAGGGTTAGACATAACATTGAAGTCATTTTACATTTTGACAGATTGCTGTTTTAAAGTATAAACAGATAAGGATCTTTCCTATATTCTTCATACTACATCAGAGTGCAATCACAGTTTGTAAGCATAAAAGAGAATAAAAAAAAGGTTACCAATTCTTCTAGAATTCATAAGTCCAAAACATATTCAGAAAGGAGTTCCATCAATCCATAAATCACCAGTGACATGTTTAGAAAAAAAATGACTTTCCCAGTAGATGTCTAGAACTTCAAATTCTAAGAGTCAACATTTTCTGTGGAGTACTCCTTAGCACATTTTTCTGGAAAAATGTTTGATCTCAGAGAATGTAGGATTAGACATAATGACTGATATGTAATGAAGTAAAAGTTTTAACCCTTGGAGGGAGCGATTCTGGCTCTCTAAGTCATCAGTCAATGCTTATAATATGAAGTATCTAGATTTATCATAATAATATTCTTGTTTGCCTTCTGGTGCTCAGTTCTCATTATGTGTTTGCTCAGGGCCTTGTCATCAGCCTTATAATCAGAATCCTAGATAAATCTTACTCCACAACTCTTCATAACTAAAGATAGAGAACAGACAGTTATTGGTGGGCTAAAGGAGAGCAAATGTCTATGGTAACACTTTTTTCCCCTAATGAGGGACCAACATATGTCTGATGTGATCAGCAGGGGTTTTTTTTGGGGGGGTGATCATTAAAGAGGTGGAAGGGAAAGGTTCCTCCCTGGCTTCATAAATCATCCAAGGGTCTGCATTCTGTTCCTCTTCATGCTACAGTTTGGAATGAAAACCTTCTTGTGTATGAGTTACTTTTCTTGAATCAAACAAAATTATTCCATAATAGAAGTGGAAATGGCAACATATTTTCACCTTTAAACTTTGTTGTAAATTTTAAAAAAAGATTATCATGGATTCCTAATTACCTTATTACTGCTGTATGGGATTATTGAAGAGATGGTACCTAGATGGGTTGCTTCTCTGTGTTTGGAGGCTTGCATAGTGCCTTCCGGTACCATGAAAGCTAACATCCAGCATGGAGGCAGTCAAGTCTATTCCAGCTCAGGATTGTCTGAGACGTGTTTCTGAAATGCATGATAAGAAAATTTCTCTTTGCAAGAGATGGCAACCACTACAGAAAACCAGAAACCATGAAAATATAGAATCATGGAGTCCAATTCCAAAGGATAATCTACAAAACATCCACATATAGGGCTTAGGCAACATTGTGGAAGAGGGGGTGGAAAGATTGTAAGAGCCAGAGAATCAGGGAATTTGCTGTGAGATTGTGTCTCTTAGTAAGATCAGAATCTACACTCATACAGTTTTACCAACATGACTTCCTCAGTATCATCTGAAAATGGATGACATTGATGGACATGGTAAAATGGATGAAGGAAAGCCCGTGAGGCCTTAATCTTACAAACAACTCAAGGAAAGCTGAGAGCAGGAGAGATGGCCTTCCCCAAGGAAGAGCATAGCAATTGGTTGTCAGTGCCAAACATTCAGTCTTGAAAACATACATATAAGTAACATTATGCAGACTGAGTAGTATATACTTAGGAATTTACATGTTGAATAGCAATGAAACTTGACTTTGAAGAACATGGAGCAATTTATGGGAGGGCTTTTGGGAGAAGGGAAAAAAGAGAAGGAAGAAATGTTGCAATTACAATCTCAAAATTAAAAGCTGTAAAAAAGATACTTCTCAAAAGGAGAAAGAGAGAGAGAGAGAGAGAGGAGAGAGAGAGAGAGAGAGACAGAGGAGACAGAGACAGAGAGAACAGAGAGACAGAGAGACAGAGAGCGAGGTGAGTCTTTGGGAAATGCTGACAAAGGGAGCGCAGGGATGGAAGAGGTTAATGAATTTTCTACATATAACTCAGGTGGAATATGCTGTTAAAATAACTTGGAAAATGGGGATTCAAAGGTTTCAGAGGTTAATAGTTTCAAGATGCAGTCTCTGGCTTCTCCTAAAAAAACCAAAATAAAACAAAACGTTTTATCATGTTATAGAGCCCATCCAACTCATCTTCCCATCCCTTTGTATCCACTGTTGGTCTGGTGTGAGGTCTCTGGCTTCTGCTACACTATCAATACTGGAACCTTACTGTGACTCTTCTCTGATAGCCTGTCGTTTTCCTGTGTCATGAAGATCCTTTAGATCTGCAGGATCAGCCCCTTCATTCACTTTGCAGTTTATAAATTAGGTAGACATTGAGTGGGGCAACTCAAAGCTCTCACTATGGACTTGAGTAGTAGATGAGTTGGTCAGTCAACCTGCTCTCCTGAGCTCACACTACTTTGGTGTGCTTTCCAGCACTGCCTTGGCTAGCTCACTCAATGCTGCAGCTGGTAGGGGCAGGGCCAGTTCTTTTTCTTGGTGCCCTCAGGGTAGTTCACTCAAACCTTCGTTATGAGAGCTGGCTCTACTGTGCTGCCCAGTCGAGGTGAGTCCTGCTCTCATTCTGAATGTTGCAGCCAGTGAGGGGCTGGGCCAGCTCTCCTACTCTCATAATCCTGGGGACAAGTTATCATGCCTGCCACAGGTGACAAGAGGCGAGGAAGGGAGGGGATCTCTCTTACATTCATATCACCTCACAGCAGATGAGGGCACAGGTTAATTCTCTCGTGCTCATGCCCTGGGGGAACAGCTCACCCTAGCTGCGAAGGAAGGCCACCTCCATTGTATTTCTCAGGTAGGTGTAGTCTCCTCCCTTTGAAGTAGAGCAAAATAGAGTTGAGCATAAGGAATAAGTTAAAAAATGTGGTGATATTATGGTCATAATCAGTCTTTGAGAAGATCAAATTCACACTTTGATGTGTGAATATTGTCTATGGTCATCAAAATTCATGTTGAGGTTGGTTACCAAAATAACAATATTGAAAAGTAGTGACAGAACTATTCTGTAATGATTCATGATTAGAGTCATAGGATTCTCTTTCAGGAATGGTTTATTTCACTTACTGAGTGGCATAGCTCCTGGAGTTCAGCTTCCCTGTCCTTCCTTCACATGCCCACCTTCTCTCCTTTTACTGTCATATTACTCATGGAGCCTTATGAGGTCCTTAGCAGAGTGGAGCAGATGTGACCTCCCAAACTTCCAGTCTCTAAAACTATGAACTAAATACATTTTAAAAATTACATAGCCTCAGGTGCTTTGCAACAGCATTAGAAAAATAAAGCAAGAAGCAACTCTACATTGCATAATGCATTCTACATTATATTGGGTCCTGATTTTTTTGTTAATAAATAATGATTTTTTTTAAAATGTATCCATTTGAAGTGATATTCATCTAATTTGAGTTTATTTTTATTACTTGGACTATCTGTTGAAAAAGTCATCATTTCAGTGGGTTTTTGTTCATTCATTTCAGCTGTTTGTTGTAGGAGACATGACAAGATTACCTATTTTTACCTATTTTTCATGTGGACATTTGATAGCTTGTCCAGCAGCATAGACTGTGTTCATGGGAGCTGTGATTAAACCATAGATTTCCTGTTCGCTCTCTGCTACATCTGCAGTAATCAGTCCACATGCCCCAGGTTCCTAATATCATCAGTTTGCAAGTGCTTTGATGGTGGGCATGCAATTCCACTATTTTCTAGAATAAAAGCCTCAGATTGGCATGCATTGCTCATGAAATGTTTGTGGAATGTTGCAGAAGCTATGTAGGTCTTTTTGTTTATAGGAATTATAGAACACAATTCATTTGCTGGTGAGTTGGCTCAGACACTCAAAGCTCTTGCCTCACAAGCATGGTGACTTGAGTTCAATTTCTAGAATCCCACAATAAAAGGAGAAAAAAGAAAACTGACTCTCCAGACTTAATATTGTTCTGCTTACGAATGTGTGCTATGCACATATACACATACATAAATACATACACACATACACACATACCACTGTTGACAATAACAGTAATAATCAAATATATAAGAATAATAAAAGTAAGTGAAAAATTAAAAGATAAAGCAATTTACAGTGAAAAACTGCATTCTTAAAGGTTTTAAGAGAACACTCGGTTCATGTTTGAATTTCAAGTGAGGTCACAAAAGTATCGCAGAGCTCTAGAGGAATAGAATTTGAGAAGTTTACAATAAGCTCCAAACCAAAGCTGAGATTATCAGGTAGACAAGAACTAAAGGATAAATATAGTTAGAGAATCTTAGTTTGAATAAGTAACACGCTTGCTTTCTTGTGCAATTTAATAGAGGGAGTGATTGGATGAATGCAGGTATACTTGGAGGGTTGTTTTGTTTTGTTTTTTGTACTTACCAAAGTTAAGAACCTTTCCTCCCTGTCTTGGAGTGTGCCAATGGGAGGAGAGTAGTACAGAACAGCATTTTACTGGGACAGGAGGATCATAGATGTTGGGCAGACAGACAGACACACACTGAGACCTTTTGGGTACCCAGAAAGCCATAGTGGGTTTTCTGATGGCTACCACAGAAGGACACTTATGTCACATACCTCAGATAAGATTTTAAATCTTGGGACACTAAAAAATGTCTCTGCTACTATGGAAGAGGTCTCCTTCCTGTGATTTCTTTTGCCAGTGGACCTTAGGCAGCATCATGTTAGACATGATCAGAGCTTTAGGAATGGTGCAGATGATGGGAGATGAAGGGAATAGAAGACATATTGGATACTCTCTGTAGTCTATAAGAGGTCACTTAACTCATCTAGATTACATGAAAGGAAATTTGTCCATCCTTTGATACAGTTGCTTTGACATCATCCCTGGAAATTCTCTAGTGAACACAAGTTACCATAGATGAGCTATATCTCTTCTGTTTATTTCACGTCTGGAAATCCACTGGGCTATTCTCTCTACAGGATGGGGTCTCCATCTTGAACATTTTGCTTCTGCATTATTTTAAGTTACTCTGGTAACACTCAGGAGTTCCAATAAATATTATTTAATAGATTAATACAATTATGCTACATATATCATCTAATATTTGGGATTCCATTATAAGTATAGTAATAATCACAAAAAATAATATTTAGAAAAAATAAAATTCTAGAAGATTTATTCTATGCAACAGTGTTTTGTTATTAGTAATTTTACATTGTGTCAGTGGAACATTTTAAATTATTTCCCTTTTGGCCAAGAAAGCTATTTAATTAAATCAAATAAAAACATACTGTAAAAAGTAAGCTAGTGACTTATCTGAGAATGAAAATATATTTAATGGAAAGCTTTTAATGTTTTGAGATATCATATATACATTAAAATAATACAGGGTCAAGTAAATCTAAAGTATTTGTCTCAATAAGATATTTTCAAAATGCATTTGTTTCTGAATTTTAATTTTCTCATGTAGGTCAAAAATACTTTACTCATTGATCCGCTAAATTTATTCTGACAGCATAATAATGCATTTATTTGGACATTTTGTAAGGTGTCAAGTTCTATATAGATATTGACATATAAAAATTCTTCATTCATATATTTGTTCATTTGATGTGCTTTGACATGTATATGGACACTGGATGCAAGTTTGACAGAAGGCTCAATAATGCAAAAGACTTGGCTTGCTTCCCTCTCAATATGACTTTTAATTAGTGACATCAGAAGTTGCTAGCTGAAGTAGTGACTATTACAGAAAAACTATGCAAGTGAGACAATATTCAAAAACTCTCTGGAAATAAAAATATGTCTGAATCCATTATATGTGTATCTGGAGGGAAACAGGTTTCAGGAAGTTTGGGTATGACATAGCTAGTATGCTGAAGATTAGGACCGTGAAGAAGCAACATGGCAGTGTTCAGGAGATTTGTTCTGGTATTTGAAGGTCTACATTATGCAAAACAAATTCGAATAATTCTGTATGATTGACTATACAGATAGAGTAGTAGCAAAAAGAGAAATTATTAGTGCAGAAAAATATTCTATTCAGAGTGGGTAGCCTGAGAAGCAATGAGTTGTCTATGACTGGAGAAATTGAGGTTCAAATGCACTACTTTTGGCTTGAACTCGAAGATGTGTAACTTAGTGGATTTGTTTTTTGGTAAGGCTATGTCCCTCTGTATAGTCCATGCCTCAGCCTCGTGGATGCTGGGATGACAAGCATAAGCCACTTACCATGGCTTCCATAGATAACAATCATAATATTTATTCAAATGTTTATTACATTCTTTTCGTTTAGTTGGGGGTGGGGAATGCATATGCCATGATCTTGCAGGCCAGAAGATAACCCCTGGGAGTCAAATTTCTTCTTCTACTCCTGTATTCTGGAACTGAGGAGTGTCTTCAGGCTTGCAGGCAGGTTCCTTTGGCTTTTGAGCCGTATCACTGACACCTATAAATTAATTTTTAATGCTAAGTTTCTGATGCAATGATTCTGTTCTGTAAGTGGTCCCATTCTGTCTCATTGGGGTGTAAGACTCCACATATCCATCCTTTCCTTTTTAGACTCCCTTTCCCAGCTTCCTTCCAGAAGCCTTTGGAATAAAGTGAAACATCTGGTTCCTATGATGTCAATCCTGCTGTTAAGCAGGGAGAATTTCTTCATCATGATAAACTTTCTATTTAAGGATAAACCAGGGGTCATAGATTGTTCTAGTTTTTTCTGTTGCTCTGATAAAATACTCTGACCAAAAGCAACTTGCGGAGGAAAGGTCTATTTACTTACACTTTCAAGTCACAGTCTATTACTGAGAGAAGTCTGGGCAATAACTCAAAGCAGAACCCATGGAAGAGCAGTGCTTGTTGGTTCCCAGGTTCATGCTTAGAAAACTTTCTTGTGTAGCCCAGGACCACCTGCCCAGTGTTATACCACCCACAGTGGTCTGCAGACTCCTATGCCAATTACTAACCAACACAATTCCTCCACAGGCATACTCATCCGGTAGTCTAATCTCTAAGCAGTTTTTCAGTTGAGGTGGCCTCTTCCAAGGGGACTTTAAGCTGTGTGAAGTTGACAATAAAACCTAAACAACCATACAGATTCATGATTTTCCTTATTGTCCTCATGTTAAATTGAAGCAAAGTCTTTTAGATGTTACTCTTATTATTTCAGTTCATTTTCTAAAGGTGTAAGGATGGAATAAGTGTTTTCCTTGATATAGCAACCACTCTTCTTCCTCTGTCCTCAGTCAGACAGTTTTAAATTTTGGTGAGGCGTGTAAACACCCTGTGATGGATGACATTAATAAATAAGTATTACACTGGCTCTGCTTGAGCAGTCCCTCTTCATCTTTATCTTTTTGTTTAAATCCTGTGGGGTCTCAGAATGCTCTTTATGGAGATCAAGAAGATTAAGCAAAATTAGCTCTCAACCACATAATGGGTTTCCCTCTCCTGGCATGTGTCTCCCCCTCTCTGCAAGAGGTGACCCCCCTGATATCAACAGGAGCTTCACAGATGGAAGGAAAAATTATGTTCTGGGAGAGCAGGGTGCACACGGGGTTTCTGTTTTTCTTTCATTTCGAGCAGTGTGTGATGTGAACTGGAATCCAAACTGAAAAGGAGAAGTAAATTGGCTGGTGTTTAAGAATACCTTCAAATCCATCTGCCTCTCAGGGCAAGCTGACCTGCTCAATTCCAGAGTAAGGGATATTGTCCTGGTATTGAGGACATCTAAACCGCAGCTGCATAAACAGACGACACCTTAAAGGAGGCTACTGGCAGGGAGAACTATGCTTCACCCATGTCAAACAGTGAAATTCATGCTGTTTATAAAGTTCTCCAGAGAGAGACTGGCTCACTCATGGGCAGAGTCAGCAGCTGCCTGCATGGAATAATTTGAGGATCAGTGAGAGGCCCCCATGTTTAAAAATCCATCTCCCTCATCCATCTGCAGTGGTGCCTGAAATTTCCACTATTACTGTCATTTCTTAAAAAGCTTTTAAGAGGACATATGCCCTATTATCTTGAGGGAGGTAACATTAATTAACTATATAACATATTAGAATGGATGAGTTTTCTTGTTAATAACCCATTACAACCATTGACATCCAGTAAAGATCAGGTCTCAGAAGAAATAGAAGCAAGGGCAGGTAAGATTTAATGAAGAAGAAGACAGTAAGTCACTGTGCGTGTGGAGAGACACTTGCTCTGGTCCAGTTGGGAATGGGTGCTCAAATTTAGGGACCATATGCAAAAAGAATACCCTAGTTGATTTTTGTTTGCAACAATATTGCTTACCCTGGCCCTAGCCTCCTTAAGAAGTTCATCAGTCTTGATTATCAAAATTAAAGTATTGTCAATAGCCAGTGATCCCATGTGTGGGCACAGAATATTTCTTTACCACTATACCAGGAAATGAAGAAACTGTTGTTATGATTTGGATGGCAATCTTTCATTAATTTGCATTTTTAAATGGGCTTACAGTATCCTCTGTCTAAATAATCACATGTCTCCAGAAATGCAAAAATATTTACCCCAACAATAATATAAAGCAATTTCTAAGGCTTGATCATAATCATAACATTTTAGAGCTTCAGTTATGGTCCAAGATTTCTTGTTTCAATTACTTTACTTTAAGAATGACAAAGCAGGACTCACTGTCATAAAATATCTTTATTTTTCCTTAGTTTATTGGAAAGTATTCATATACAATGTAGTGTGTTGGTCTTTACAGAGATGTAATGGCAAGCAAAACAGATGTGTTCTTCATATATCTTTATCATTATGTGAAAAACCGACTAGTTAACCAGATGATCACATAAATACATGTTAAATAAAAGTTGTGATAAGTATTATCCGGACTGATTCAGATTACAATAGGAATTGTATTACTTTTTTCTGAAAATTATGTTTGAATGAATATATAAAAATAGAACTAGGACTTGTCAAACAGAAACTAAAGGTTACATGGGCCTTGATAGCAGGCAAAGCACGTAGACAATGCATATTGCAGGAAGACGGTGGCGTGGACAAGGAGTTAGCATTGGCCTGTATAAATAGGAAGCTTTAACACAATTGTTAGGAGCTGGGGAAGTAGCAGAGGCTGGTCAGAGTTCTTTTCTAGATTTTGGAGCTTTGTCCTAGGAATAACACAGGGAAGGACACAGAGAACGATATGGTGGTTAGTTGACAAAATCACTGAACCAGCTAAGAACATCAGAAGTAGTTTTCTGAAAGCTAGAAATTACCTTTTGTAGGTTCCTTGATTAGTGCTGGCCTGTGCTCTTTTTACTCACAGGGCCTTAGGTGTTTTGTGAACTTTTCCTTGTCCATTGATGCTCATCTGTAGATGTACCTCCTACAACTAGTTTTGATCCTTTGTCAGTACTGATTTGTATCTAAGTGCTGATGACAACTTGTAATTTAGCCTTGACTACTATGACACTCAGATTCTCTTGACACTGTATCAAGTGGCTTAGAAATAGTCATGTGATACCATCACAGCAAATCACACTGCTCAGGACTTTCATTCTAGTTTCTAATACAGAAACCTATGATGGTTAGGGAGTGTATGGTATTCCATTTGACCATGTATCAGGTAATATAGTCTACATTAGGAGAAAGGGAAAGAAGGGATATTGGAATAGTAACAGGATGAGGAAATACTGAGTGCAGAGTGAAGGACAAAAGAGACAGGGAAGACGATGCAGAAGGTAAGCCAAGGTGACTGCAGTTGAGAGGAACCTCAGGAGGAGGAGAAAGCAGTCAAAGGGATGTGTTTATCAATTCCAGTCAACTGATTTTTCATGAAACAAGAGCTCTGGGTAAACTTACTGTAACTTTTTATTTTATGTGTGTCTTACCTTGTGGTTTTTACTCTCCTACTATAGAATAGTGATAATAGTGATACAATTATATGTGAAAAGTTATAACTCAAAGAAATAGATTTTTCTTCACTCTACTGTTGCCAGATGCCTTCACAGAGTGAAGAAATGACTCCTTTCTTTTAAAAAACTATTTATTACTGATACAAAACCCACATGTTTCATTTCCCCATGTTCTCTGTTAATTCACAGAAAAATATCAGTGGTAGGATCCCTTTTTGTAGAGATAAAAGCCAATAGTGTATGAAAAAGATATTATCACCATGATATTAAAAAATATGAACAATGTATTTAACATCACAGACAATATATACACACAAATATATACATATCTTTGGTATCATTTATTTCTTGTAATGTTAATATTTCTAAACTCTAACTGAGCAAAGGGCTAACACCCTAAACATGGTTTTAAGCTATGGACTTAAAATCATGTATAAGGCCAGTGAGTGATACTAGGAATCTTGCTCGTATATTCTTTGTATAAAGTCCTTAAGAGTTAAAGAACTCACAACGTCTTTTAAAAGATTTCTGTGCTTTGAGACCCTTGCAATTAAACAACTAATGCCCTGTCGAAATCATTCCTCCTCCACTGACCATTAACAGTCCAAAGTGCACCTACACTTTTCTCCCCCAGTTTTGATGAGACCTCTGGAGTTGACGGTCTACATGAAAGGACCAACATTCTAGTATTATCTGACTGTCAAATGACTTGGAAAGCACATGCCCCTCCCAATTGTTCAGTATCATGATGTGAAGCCAGGATGTACTCTGGAACTTGTATGATTCAAGCTGCTTGCAGTAGGAGGTGGTAACAAATATAGTCAGAGAAGTTAATAAGAAAACACCTATACGTTCTCAAGTGTCCTTTAAGGCTTTGTGTGTTTCTACATGCTCAGAGCCCAACTGCTTTTGCAGTCCTGGCGTTGACATACCTAGATGAAGACCAATGCAATTTAAACATTTTCAGTCCCGAACTTTCTCATTTTCAAGTATAACAAAATGATTACAGTTTGGGTAGAAATTTGAGTCTCAAAATAAGTTATTTATTCATGTAAAATATGAAAATGTGTGGCCTAACTAATTATTAGGTGCCCTGCTAGGTAGTTGACAGTGACGAATAAGGTAGCTTGGAAACAGAGATGGACTAGACTGGCTTATGAAGACATGCATTCTGCTGAGTTCAGGAGTTTTAAGAGCTCATGCTGCACTTGTATGGTTCTCAAGTTGTGGGTCCGCTTAGGATTATACTCTCAGCGTGTGCTTTCTGCATACAAGTCACAGATGGTGGTTGCAAACAAGTCGTTTGAAGACAGCATTAACTTATTAGAATGTGAATTGCAAACCTTCTATGTTTCTTTGTTCTGAGACAGAGAAATAATAGCAAGTTTAGAAGAGAAAGTATTCTCTTCTCAACCAGCAGGGCTTAGGTGTTATTTAGGGTCCCTAGACTTGAAAGCAACAGGACTGACATTCAATAAAAATGTATGGGGGGAACATTGGGTAGTTTCCATGCAGAAACAGAAGTTTCATAAACCATGTTCAAAAAATATAAAAAAAATAAGAGTTAAGGAGTATGTAGAAGAAAGACCAATAAAAATATCATGCATCAAATGCCTAAATGAAATCTAGTATTTTGTATACAAATAAAAAATGAATGGAAAAGAAGTGTCATTGGCAGACTTTGAACACAACATTCTCCTTTGGCTGCAGGAGAGTGGAGCAATGTGATATATATTTCTACTAAAGAGTAGGAGTACATTTGCTCTAACTGATTACTAAGAGACCTGCTAGTAGCAGATGGTGAAGAATGAATGAGTAGTTTCCATCTATATGCTTCTTACCGTTAGAAGGGTGTGGAGTTGATGGAGAAGCACAAAAATCATGATGCAGCCAAATGAGGTGTCCATGCATCCTCAGAGTGCTTGTGCCTGATAGGGCAATTTAGAAGAGTAGATACTGGGTAGAAAATGGATGAGCAATCACTGTGGACTGCTCAAGAGTAGGAAGGTATGGAAACATTTGATACATTCAAACATTTCATAAATGTAGTTTGTGCACAAACCAGAAAGAAAGCCACTTTCTCAAACATAGCATGCTGAGGTGCTCCCCGGAGACATGCATCCCAGTCACTGGAGTCAGAACTTTTTTCCAATTATTACATTCCCATGTCGAGCAAGTCAGAATTTTTTCATAAGCACTTTTTAGAAGATCAATTATGGGCCTAATGCCTTTTCATTTTCCTCAATGCTATCAAATCTATTCTTATTTAGTTCCCAAGAGTATTTTTAAAGTAAGTAATATTTTCCTATTCAAACTGAGGATCCTTTTACCATTATATAAGAAAGATTATTGATCATTTATCTTGAATATCCTGTTTTAAATGTATAAATGCTTGACTTCTAGAGAGGCCTAGGGGTTTGTTCATGATCATCTACCTTTGACATGCACATGAGTAATTGCCCAAGAGCATAAATAATTAAAGGAAGGTAAAAACATCCAGTTGGGCAGGCTGCATTGAGCATCTAAAACATGCAAAATCCCAGCTTTGGGGTCTCTCCTTGTGGAATAAGCAATAAAAATGGAGAAAGACAAAATCTGTACTCTCTTGCCATGTGTGCTTTAGACACATTTTGAATAGTAGTAATTTCTCATTTCTGTTACTTCACTGGTTTGGCAGTTTATCCCAAAAGTGAAAACCTCAGACTATGAAGAGTCCAGATCTGGCCCAAGTCCTGCCTTTGTCACTTCCTATGGGTAGATACAGACAATTTAACCAACATTTGTAGACTTCTTTTTTCTTTCATCTAATGAATATCATAATATCGTGTCTGATATACTATAATATAAAATTTGATATTAATTAGTAAAAAAAGTACAAGGATTAGATAAAAATAGAACATTGTTTTTGTTTCAATTTTGTGGTTCTCCAGAGAAATAGGACCAGTAGAAGTGGCTCTATTTGAAATAAGTGGTTTGCATGATCGGGGAACTCGGAAGACTGCAGACTTGGACAGCATATCTGTGGACTTCTGTGTGATCCTTTAGCTGATTGGATGAGGCTCAACTACATATTGGAGATTTTTCTGCTTTACTCAAAGTCTCAGTATTGAAATTAATTAGATAATTTATTTCATTATGGATAAAATAATTTTATTATAATGAAATGAATAAATTAAATTAATGAAAAATACTCCACAGAAATTTTTACAGACTAAGTGAATGGCCCTGTATCTGGCTCAATACCTCAGCCAAGCCAAGGTGATCTATAAAGTTCACTATTCTATTTCTTCAGCATCTTGACTGTTTTAAAGGTGGTGTTAATATCATGTCTACTACTAGCAAGCCCATCATTTCAGACACAGAGCTTAGGCTAGCTATTATTTTGACAGCCGTGGATGTAGATCACATTTCTTTGTTAATAATGAAGTAGTAACACCCTGTGGTAGGCTTAGTTTATCTATGTTCCTTCACAAACTGCTTCTGCTATGGACGTTCATGGTCTCTCACACATTCCCTTTTTCCAAACCAATATCTGCTACATTGCTCCCACACTAATTAAGGAGTCACCTACACAGCCATCAATACTCACAGTTAACTCACTCATATTTCTCTGGAGTGGTGACCTTCCCCTCAGTGACATGTACTGACCTTTAGTGATTATTAATATTATTCGGATTCTGGCTATGGAATCTAGATTTGTTTTGGAATGAGCCCAGTGGGAAGCCATCAGGTGGTTTAGATATTTCAACTGGGCTTTAGTGGTTAGGACAGATCTGAGGAAACTGTAATTTTAGGCTACCAGTGTTCTGTCAGCGGTGGTTGAGACAGCTGAGGAACACCATCAATATATTGGCTGACAGGCTGTAGCACAGGGGACACTCCAGCATGAACACTTGGTTGTTGAAAGTGGCATAACCTGCCTTGTGGTGGTACATGTTATTAAAGCTGCTGTTTTAATGTTCTTTTCCAAGGACATTGTCTCTGGTGTTTTTATCATCCAGGGAAATGTGTGGTAGTAGAAATTATCACCTTCCTGGTGATTTTCTTTGGAAATGGTAAACTTTTAGCTGAGTTTACTCTCTCTTCTATTAGGGGTGGATAATGAGAATTCGTGAGGATTATTAAGCACTCCTAGCTTTCAGTAGGAACTTATTTAGCACAGATGTTTCTATAATTGCAGTACACTGGGAAAATTCACAGTGCTCAATGGCCCAAAACTCATTATTACTTATTACTTCTACCTGTGTATTGTGGCGCCAGTGAGCTAGGCTGAAATGTTTCATTTAGCAAGGGCAATAGCCGAGGATCCCAGGTACTTTAGAAAGATTACTAAGAAGAAGAAATTATGTTATGTTGTACCTAAACTCTTACTATTCACTCATTAATCAGTATATCAACATTCTTATATATTAAGGGTCCAGGTCACTCTACCCTGTTAATTTTCTCCAGTCAAATCTCTAGTTTATGCCTAAGAGAGAGAGAAAAAAATAACAAACAAGTAAACAAGCAAACAAACAAACATCCCCAAAACAACACCGTAGAATTTTAAGAGAGTTCAGAAACAAACAACATAACTAACCATTGTGCTTCCTTGGCATAGCATTATGGAGCATGTACAACTAGATTTTCTCTCATTTCTTAGTAAAACATCTATCTTACAACACTGTGCTTACAGTTTTAATAAAGACTTGACAACATTTAAAGACAGGAGGTCAAAATATGTTTTAAAAATCACTTATAAAGGGCCACTTACTAGAACATAGCATTTTTCATATTATTTCTTTTCTGTACTCCTTTTTAAAATTTTTTATTGGTTATTTTATTTATTTGCATTTTAAACGTTATCCCCTCTCTAGTTTCCCTTCCACAACCCTCCTCTACCTTCCCCTGTCCTCTCTGCTCTTTTCTGTATTCTTAAACCAAAGCTATAAATTTTTTCCCACTATGTTCAGTGTTTCTGTAAACAGCAGAGAAACCATGTAGAGGTAGCTTACAACAGGCTGAGGACTGACTTACCAGACTTATCTCAGACATTAGTCAAGGTGTCCTTGTTCTGAAGATGATCAAAGATTGCTCACGATGTTCCAGGCTTTACATGAAGCACACCCAGTTATATTTTCCGAGAATCTTAGCTTTGACAGTGTTGAAGTTGCTGGTCACTCCTAATTGCTTAGGCTTACTATAGGTTTTTTGTTGTTGTTATTGTTTGTTTTTGATTTTTGTTTTTTATATTGAAGCTAGTGTCTCAGAAGTTGAAGGGTTTCCAGGCACATTAAAAAAAAAGATAATTTTATCTTCTACGTCACAAAAAGCCCAGAGAGTGAACACTTCATGCTAATATTAAAAAAGAGATGAGAAAATAAACATGAATTTAGTGGCATTTTCATACACAGGAATCAATGTAGATGTTATTGTAGCCCAATATATGTGTTATCAAGTTTGGGATTATATATGAAATATGTAACATCTGTAAAAAGATGTAGCAAGGTTGTAGCATTATGCTGTTTTTTGCATTTTTATTCATAGTAAAAATGAGTTCAGGTCTTTTTTGAGCAATGGCAAAACAAAGATGTCAAAACAATCCACTAGATTTGGATAATTTAGACTTTATCAGAATAAGCTTATATTTGAATTTAAAAATTAATTTATTTTCACCTTTCATTCAATTTTTTTATTGGATGCTCATACACACACACACACACACACACACACACACACACACACATCACGATAAAGAGCCTATGTGCTTGAGAGAAAGCAAGGTGTGTTCATGGGAAGTTTTGAAGGGAGGAAGGGGAAGGGGGAAATGATAGAATTATAATATAATCTCAATAAATGATAGCTAGAGCAGCACTAACCTGAGTATGCTCAGTTGTAGAAAATCACACAGATCCGCCGCCATGTTTCAAACTTTTTCCACAGAACTTACGTATGTCATATATAAGTTACCAAAGGCATGTTCAATTCTTCAAGAGCTTAGCTAATTTCTTCATGTGGGTTTATTTTTAACTATCTCAAGGAATCTCAAGGTTAAGGTATTTATGAAAATTACCTCGTTAGTATTCAAACTTTTTCATTTTCAAGCTTTTTATTGAGATCTAAAATGTTTAATCTACTTGATCATGAAAACAAACTATTAGGAATCAAACAATAGCCTCTGTGTTGTTTGTAGTGTCTAGCTTTAGATGGAATGTGGGAACATAGACATTTAAAGTAAATATAAAAACTAATTAAAAGTTTATACGAAGGTTATTTGAACATCCACTTAGTGTCATTTTGACTCTTTGCTGGGGAAATCCAATTTTTAAAACAGAAGTGCAGAAGGAATTCTGACCTTAAATTTTGTTTGCATAGTTCATTTCTCATTCATTTGCAGTGATATTTCTGAAGCTCTAAATCAAATTCTTCTTAGAGACAAAAAATAAGTGACAGAGACACAGCTAAGACTGGTGACACTTGTACATGATGCGCCAGCCTCAGATGGAGTCATCAGCAGTTCTTTACTGTCGATGCTGAAACTCTTCTTGCCCATTCCTTCACTGGAATTTCACCTGGCAAAGAGCCGAAATAATAACTTCTCTGCCAATTAAGGTGTTCTACCTGGGGCCAGTCAGAGCTTAGTTTGGGGACAAGGTCACTTGCTGGGATGGAGTTGTAGATCCCCAATTACTGGTAGTTCCACTAGCTCTTCTAACTTGCCAAATAATGAGGAGACTTTGAAGGCTAAATCCAGCAGTCGCTCCTAGCGGGGTTAATGCAGAGTGAATGACAACGATACCGAGGAGTGCGAGTCTGACAATGTCTGTCAAGCTCAGTTCATAAGGATGACGAAGTTCACTGCTACTCAGTGGTACTTAGAAAAGGTATTGGTCTTGCTCTTATCAGTGAGAAAAGACTACAACCCACACTTGGTAGAAGTTCATTAACTCTTTCTTGCCATTCACACGTTCTGGGTGTGAACTTTGTTATGACAGAAGATGAATGTGGTATAGCAGGGCAGCCTGTATTAGGACCATGATGCTTTACTCTGTTTCTTGTGTCTTAATTTTCTAGTAGGTGTCTCATCTCCCAACAATTCTAAATTCTGAGTTTACTGATGAATAACAGCATTTATAAACCACTATTAGCACTCCTTATTAACAGAGCTATAAGAATAATAATAAAATTATTCTACCACAGGAAAGCCAGAAACGTTTTATGCAATGGTAGTTTTTAATGCTGCTCTTATTAGTAAATTATAAACTCAGTGCTGGACCAAAAATCACTAAGCAAAGAGTTCTATAAAATTTCCTTTGATTGACCATCTGAAATTTGTAGGAAGCTGATTAGGTAGCCTGAAATCTGCTGTCTCTAAATCTACATCTTTCTTGCTTCAAGTTTCTTGTGGAGAGTTAGAAGATACAAAAGAGATATAAGTCACAGTTTTTTCATTTTTCAATTTTGATAAGTGGGACAAAACTTTAGAGGAAAAACATGATCACTTCAGAGGGTTTTAAATAGTAATTGGAATATTATTCAGCCTTATGTGCACTTATATCTACTCACATCCTACTTGCCAATTGTCAATGGCAAACTATGCATATTAAACAAAGGATGGGATGATGCTGTCCACTGTCTGCTTCAAGGCATTTTTTTTTTCCTCTGTGGACTCTTCTCTTTTACTTAGCCACATCCACTGTTTTTATTTGTTGACAAATCTTATTTTCCTCTATAACCATTTCCAGTTCATATTACTAAAAGTACTAGAAATGGAATGGCAAAATACCCTTTCTTGAGAAGTCCCAAGACTTGTTCATAATATACTTTGTGTTAACGGAGGGTTGAGTTTTCTCTTCTGACTTGCTGGGACCTGTAAGAACTGGGTCTTTCTCCTGGACTCTGTAGAACAGTTATTTCCTCCTAAGGGTCAAGTGTGCCATGTGGTTCAGCCATTGTCATTCTTTCACTGAAAGTTTCTTGCTGTTCTTCTCAGGGCATCAAATGTCACATCTACTAGCTACATTGACAGCTAATTTGCTCTTGGAGGCCCATGCAGGTAACACATACAGTTTAAGTTGCAGAGAGTTGTGCTCTGTTGAACATATGAACCAGATGGAGTTGGTGGTTATTCATGGAACGTGATAGTATACAAACCTTGGGTCATCCAACCTTTCAAAACTTTCCCCACAACCCCCTACCTACCCTGTGTCAGTCACCATAAAATCACATGAGGCACATGTACCTAGGCAATTCTGTTCAGATTTTCACAGCTTAGTTTTTTGAGGTGTCTAGTCTGGAGAATCAAAACTTTTAAGATGAATGGGTTATGGGGGTATATGGCAGTCTCAATCACATCTCATTTGCCACAGAACTCTCTTAAAATAATTGCCATATTTGTTGCAGCTAAAATTATGGGAAACCCACAAATATTTAGAAAAGTAAATAAATGGATTTCTAGCAATCCATCTATAAGAAGGCATGAATTGGAGTGATTTTTTTTTTTGAGTGGTGTAGTATCAGAGTGGGTATTCAGTGATTCAAGATAAAAGCTCCCCCATGGACTGTTGTAGGCATGGTGTTAACACTGTGGCAAATACCACTTCACTTAATTCTCACAGCAATCTCAGGAGTGATACAATTCTTAGTCCCATGATGTAGACAGGGAAGCATAGCCTCATTAGTGTTGTACGTGCACAAGCTCTCTCAGTTTTAAGACTCCTGTTCTCATTATGGCTATAGTGTGTCCACCCTTTTAGTTAGCTCATGAACACTTGTGTTCATGTTATTTAATGATATTCTGGCTTCCCCACCTGATCAGTTAAATGGTATGTTTTCTCAGGCTGAACCATGACTGGACCTTGAGTTTCCATGGTTCCAACTCTTCTTTGATATAAAGCAATCTTTTCAATGACATTACAGTATCAACTCTGCTGATGGGTTAATTTACTAGAATTATTTTGTGAAAATAACAGAAATGAAAGATATGATATGTTATTGAAAAATTATAAAGAGTTAGATTATCTATCTGGGTCTGTAGCCCAGTGCCCACCTAGCATGCACGAAACCCTGGATTTTAATCTCAGTATTTGGGGAAAACTGTTTTAGTGAATTTATTCTAGTGTAGAAAGCATTTTTTAATTTTAATCTTCCATGTAATTTGTAAGTTTCTTTCTTTTATGTTACCACCAGTAAGAAAGTAGAGAAACATTTAGATTAGTAGAGGTTAGGAAGAGTGGTATGTGCTCAGGAAATTGGGACATTCAAAGACATTTTATGTAACTATTTATGAATAGAGTTATGAAATGTTTTCCTTCTTTCCATTAAGCATACATAACATACTATAATTTGTTTTACTACTTAGCTAATTTTCTTCTGATATACCAAAAAGTAAGAACATAGTTAAAATAACACCCATAAAAAACCAGAAAAAAGAACATATAATTTATTCAAATAAAGTTGACATAAATCAGATTTAAAATCCCAATAGTCTCTTCAATGTAATATTCATTGTTACAGTTTTCTCTTTAATGGAATTTCCTGGTCAGTATTGAGTTACCTGGGAAGAGAGAACCCCAGTTGAAGAGTTGCCTCCATTCTATTGGCCTATAGGCAAGTCTTCAAGATGTTTTCTTTAATTAGTGATATGGCAGGACCCAGACCTCTGTGGGTTGTGCCCCCTGAGTAGGTTTCTAGGTTTTAAAAACAAGCAAAAAGAGGAGCTAAGTAAACCATTTCATGGTCTGCTCATTCTAAGTCGTTAAGTCTCTGACATTTCTCTGTGGGTGGCCAGTCCGGCCCCCGTCTCATCTTCCCCAATTTCTGTTAACCCATTGAGCGTTTCTGTTGACGTCTGTGCTGGACCATTCCTCCACTCTTCTCCGCTGGGTTGGCCAGTCCCGTCCACATGCCCCCAGTCTAGTCCTTCGGGCCTCTCAGTGGTCTGAGAGCCCAAGGGCTTGAGACCAGTTTGTCCCCGGCTAACTTCTGGCCCGGGGATCCCCAATCCAAGAGCTCTGCACCCCCACAGAACCAGACTGAGTAAGAATTCCCCATGCTGGGCAGGGCCCCGCCACACTCTCCTGGTGTTGCATGGAATAAACTCAGCCAAGATCCCGTGCGCTCCTGCCATGCTGAACTACATCCAGCCTACTGCCTTGTGGCAGACACATATGCACCCACAATGCAACAGAGACTCATGCCAGCGAGTGCCATGTGGGCCTACATCGTTCCCTATAGGTGGTAGAGGATGTGGGCAAAGCCACTCCAAGAGTACTGCCCGCTGGTGCCTGCCAAGAACCTCTCCAAAGAACCGTGAGTAACTCCAGCCTAGTTCACAAGACAAGGCAAGTCTCTTTCTGTGTCTCTCCCTCTCCTCCATGTGTTCTCCAGCTCAAGGACAAGATGGCGGTGACTCCTTAGCCTCCACTCTGCCCTTCCCCCAGCTCCACAGAGAGGGCTCCTTCATAGCTAACAACTGTCTTTAAGGCCACAGTGCCTGCTGTGATCCTCTTCTAAGACTCTTTTCCTTGAGTGAGAAACTCCTCGAGGCTCAAACTGTCCTGTCACTCTCAAGAGCACCGACTTCAGTCTTTAGCACACTGCCTGCTAGCATTGGTTTCTTTCTTCCCACGTGTTCTCCAACTCAACAAAATGGCGGCAATGCCCTAATCTAACTGTGAGCACCACCTGCCAGCTTCTCCCAGGAGAAGCCAGTCTCCACGTGTCTCTCTCCCATAACTCAAGTCTCTCACACAAAATCTTACTCTTTCTATAACTCTAGCTCTCCTATAAAGCCCCTTGTTTCTTGCTTTGAGCTTTTCTTTGAGGTTGGCCTTTTACTTCTCTACATTTAAGCCTACTAAGAAAAACAAATGGGGAATACCCTGGCCTCTGCTAGAGCACCCAGCCACCACAGGGCAGCCCAGCCACAAAATAGGCAGAGCAGACCCCTCCCCCACTGCTTCCTAACCTGCTATTAATGTTTTTTTCTCCCCAACAGGAAGACCTACAACAACGTTCATGCTTTTCAACCAAAAATTTTCTTGTTTTTATTTAAACATTTCCTCTCTCGCCCTAACAAGAACACCTAAAACAACATTGTTTCTGCTTTCAAACCAACATTTTTTCACATTTTTGTTACTCAAAGGTGCCTTCTAAGACTAAATTTCCTCAACACCTTTGCTTTTCTAGAATCTTAACAGCACACCATCATGTGCTTGCTCCCAAGTAGCCTAATGCTTACTACACACCCTTTGCAGACATCCTGCTGCCAGGGTGCTGATTCCTGTTGTGATTATCCTATAATCACAATGCTACCTCCTGGAATCTGCCTAGGAGGCCAAGCTGTCTTCTTCCAGCCACACCCCTGACTGAAGACTCCAGAGACAAAGCTGAGATCCAGAGACACATGCTAAATCCTACAGAAGACAATCCAGACCTTCCAGCTACAGATAAACTCTTTCGCCAAAGCCAAATAGCTAAAGTTACAAGTTAGTGAGGAAAACTTAATATCTATCTAGATTAGTCAGACATTATTACCCTCAAACCACCTGTATTCAATTGATTCAATGATCCTTTGCCTTCCCAACCCCCACCCTCAACTCCCCTTACCCTGTGACTTAATTGTGCTAAACCTTCTGGCCTAAATAGTGCTTTTTTTGACTTCCTCATCTAAAATTTTCACCACAGATGACACTTTTTTAAAAAGTAAAGGGGAGGAGGAGATGTGGGACTAGTAAAGTTATCTTGGTTCTTGGCTGGGCCTGGGTCTGGAACCCTGAGACTCCAAGAGAGAAACAGCAGGAGTTCAGCCATGTCCCCAGAACCCAGGGTCCTGACAAGCAGTATAATCTCCATGGACCTACATTGTTCAGTCACGTAGACCATTACAGCCCCTCCCAAAGTGCACAGGTAAAGGGTGTGACTACAGGCCTCAGGCCCTAGAGATTTACATACTAATGGAGGTCAGAGGGCGGAGCCAATTAAGCATTCTTCCCCAGACCCTTCCCATTTCTCCCTCCCTATTTAACTCAGGTCTGCCCTGAGGTTGGGGGGGTCTAAATCCAGATCCATCCACCACCAGCAATGAAAA
The DNA here is from genome assembly GCA_021653895.1 of Mastomys natalensis. Taxonomy (NCBI): domain Eukaryota; kingdom Metazoa; phylum Chordata; class Mammalia; order Rodentia; family Muridae; genus Mastomys; species Mastomys natalensis. The sequence continues at coordinate 683,492 of JAJTUV010000871.1, forward strand.
TAAACCCTTTTAGAACCAAGGACTTCCTCATATCATTGGGGCCTGCCCTCACCAAAGCTTCCAGCCTTTGGAACCTTAGACTTTCTCCTGTATGTGGACCCGCCACCTGGAAGCCTCCAGGACTCCTCCACTGGGCCACTTTTCCACACGCAATAATGGACTGTGGTGGGGATATGTAAGTCCAAATGATCCCTTCCTTACACAAGAAACTTTTGGTCCTGATGCTTATCACAGAAACATAAAATAATCTAATACAGGAAGTATATAAGGAGAGAACAAAATTCATTTTCCTTTTGGGAAGTCAGTGGCGGGGGTCATTAAGAGGTTTGCTAATTGGTTTGTCATATCTATTACTAGGCCCTTTTTTAAGAGTAGACCTTTCTTATTGCAATGTGTAATATTTCATTATATCAACAAAAACCTGACATTTCATTCAAAGGAAAAATGTTATGATCAGTAGATAGTTTCCCTTCCTGTTTTTATTTGAAGATTTCTACTAGGTTTTTGACAAGTACCATGAAGGAATTTGCCTGCTGCATGAATAATTTCATAAACTGCAAGAGTTAATTCTTAAATAGTCTTAAATTAAGTAAGCGTAACACATTTTAATGTAATAATAATAATAATAATAATAATAATAGACATTCTAGTCCACATAAGTGGTCTAGAAAAGCTCTCATCAAATAAGGGCAAGAAAATGCATCATACATACACACACACATTCAAGATATAAACTCAATTTTGAGTCTTGTTTCTTAATATTTTGGGACTTTTTCCTCTACAAAGTGTAAGTTCCCTAAGAGGCAGGACTACTCAATATCATCTAGCTTAGGAATTATGTGACATGAGAACTGTTTTAGTTCTTCTAATCCTACATGAACAATGTCCAAGAACACACATAGTAAGTTACTTATTTACACAGAGGTTATAAACACAAAAAGGCAGGATGTAGGGAAGAATTTGCAAGAATAGAATCGCCAAGGCCCTTCTATACTTAGAGAAGGGAGAAGATGTCAGGAGCAGCCCTACATATACACTAAAGACCTAAAATCTGCCATAGGCCTAAAATCAGCAATAGGCCTGACATACATGCATGCTAACACAAAGTCTTGGGTCTCTGTGGAAAAACACTGAAACAGAAGGCTATAAGCTATTGTAAACAGGCAGCTTCTGTGGAAATTTACTAGACCGAGTAGTCATAGGTCTTATAAATAGGCAGCTTCGATGGACAGTACCAACTTAGATAAGGACAAGTGAATCATAGGCAGAGCCATAGTGACCTGTTCCTTGAACCTACACTCAGCTGATACCCTGTTGTGAAAGGTATCTGTACTCCCCCTGAACACTTATGCTCTGGTGCCATTCCCTTCCACACATAGCTTCTTAATCACTTGATATCTTCCAGTAAAATGTTTTTACCCACAGGGCTAACCTCTTTGAATAAGTATAAGATATTTCAGAAATCTTTGAATATTATGTTGAAAAAAAAGTCAGCAGACATTTTCTTTTGAAGTACAATGTCAATATTTACATGTCTTAACGAGGCATAATAACAATAAAATAATGAACTGTTTAAGAAATGAGGCAGTTTGCAATTGAAAGAAATCTTAATTATGCATATAAAAGATAAACATTTTTATTAACCATACTTTTGTGCTTTTAAAGTTGTTTTTCAAAGAATTCATGGGTTGATGTTGTTTTGTATTGTGGATAAACATTCACACTTTTATTTGACTATCACTATTGATCAAACTACTGTCTCTATAGATTTAATACAATTAAATTAGTCCAGGTTTTACCTTAGAATAGCAAAAAGAATGTGACCTTACTGCCTACGACCAACTATGCTAAAAAAATATCTAAAATGAAACTTTTAATGATAAGTAACAAAATTAAGGATTTGCTTAGGTTTAGGGTTCAAGCTTAGACTTAAAAGGTCAAATTTAATCCAAAGCTTCTTAAACCAATCCCCCAGAAAAGTGCAGAATGTTCCCTGAATGGTTTGGTTATTTTAGCGAGGACCCACAACCATAGAACTATATATACAGTAATTCAAACTTGAGAAGATGGAAAGAAAACTGTATAATACAAAGTATATATTAACACATATCTTAAAATACTCTATCAACAGTGAGAGTAAATGTATTTAAAATATGAGTTGTGACTTAAGTCACTAGTGTGCATCCTTTATTAAAGTGTAATTTAATGTTACTTACTGAAAATAACACATATATATTTATTTCAAAGTAATATTTCATTAATAAGTTTAAGTGCAATTTAATATGATTATAATATTTCAACAAAGTTCATATAGGTGCTATTTTTAATAACAGATTTGAAAATTACCAAATTTTAAACAAGAATATTTACCAGATAGGTCAAATATTGTATACAGAGTATAATATTATGTAAATCTTATATTTAGTGTATCAAGGTACATCTACTGATATGAAAATGTATTTTGGTAAAATGCTAATTATGAAACATCGGTAGTTAATACAACAAAAATTTAGTCATAAAATTTCTTTGAGTACATGGGATCAAGAATATTTTTAATATTAATGCAAAAAAAATTCTTTATAATAAAAATGACACTTTAATATCTAAATTTGAATAAGAGCCTTAAATTCTGGACAATTTGACCTCAAAGTCAAATTTCTTCATTTAAATTTTTTGTAACATTTAGAAAATGATTTTTTTTTAAAAAAAATGCTGTTGCAGATAATAGAGAGTTGTATTTTCTTTCATAGAAAATTTTCCCTAGCTTACACAAACATATCCTGAATCAAAGTTGACTCTCCACATAGAATATTAATTTGTTTTGGTTTTGTATTTCTAAGGGACCAGTAGAATAAATATCAGTAAATGTTCAATGGGTGTTATGTTGGTTAACATTAGCACATGGCTCTGGAGGGGGGCTGAAACTTTTATTTGCAGCATTTGCATAATGGTGGAATCATTCTTAGCATGGCTAGTTTCAAGTTCTTGCCATGAGATCATGAATGGGGATGAGATATCCCCACCTGTCTATAGCAGACTGGTATTTGCTAGCTTAAGCAATTCTCTGGAGCTATGGGATCTCTATATAGATGGATCTCTTTTCTCATAGAATGAGACAAGTAAGGTCCAAAAACATTTTAATTTCAAGATTAAACCAGAAGGCAGTATAAGAAATGGAAACCTTCCTATGTCAAGGAAGAATGACAATGTAGAAAGAATGATAATATGGATGAATATAGTGCACAGGATAAGGGTCAGGAATTTTTTAGAGTGGTTGTTGGACTCTTGATCAGAAGAATTAACTGCAGTACTGGATGAGTAAAGGTAACACAAGTTTCTCCATGGGATTCATGTGAAATCAGAATTTTTGAGAAATGCTTAGGAAACTTCTACTAATGAAGAAAATATGGATTAAGTTGTAAATATTGTAGTATTCTGAAGTGTTTAATTCTTGGCAATATTTTATCACTCCACTGAATAAATGGCTTACCCTCCAAAGTAACATGGAACAGAGCATTAGAGCGATAGACACAATCTAGGACCATTCTTGGAAGACTAAATTTGTGATCTTGCATCTATGAACCCTCTGGAAATTGCAAGGATGTAGGAACAAAAGCTGTCAAACCATAGGATAGTGAAATGCCCAAACTGTCTCTGACTTTTGTCTTAACCTGAAAAGGAGTGTAGAACTCCTTGAGTGTGGGAATTCCTTTCTTAGCGTTACTTTATTCGGCATGAGAAAGTCTTCCCTAAAGTGAGTTCAAGTTCAAGTTATGGAACTAGAATATTTCTATAGGTCTACTTTTACTTTTTTATTAAATTCTGTCTAGTTTTCTGCAGTGTTTCCTATTAAAGGATCATCTAGCCAAACTTGCTAGGGAGGAATGACTCACATGGCACCATCTGAGAGCTACGGAGGGAAGGGATTTTCCTGTGTCTGGTGTTAAGTGTGATTCTCTAAATATCACACAGTCACCTAAATGCTGACTCTATAATGATCTTTTAGTTTCCTTCCATAAATGATCTAGGAGGAATTAAAACTCACATTAGATAACTTTGGACATCTGTAAAGAAGAGTCTGTGCAACAATGTAACACACAATGGGAAATCACCCTAGGGAAGTGATTGGGAGTACTGAATGCCAGAGTAGACATTAACATTGGGAAGAGTAAATTCATATCTAGACTTCTAGTGCCAACTAGCAGCTCTGCATACAATCTTTCTGATAGGCATTTCTACTAGATATGATAACATGAACCAGATTTCTTATTATAGACTGAACCAATCCAGGTAGTTTCTCCATGTTGACCGAGCTGAACCAGCTCTCCACCTGGAGGCACACATTTCTAAGAAATGATGCTGCTGAATAGTTTTTCCAAGTCATTTAAATTCATATATTTAAAAAACATGTTTCTTTTTAACATCAGTGAATTGTATATTATCTTTAATCTATGAGTAGATGACATTGTGATTAATGCATGGTTTAAAACTGAAAGCAATATTTTGTTGAGTGTATACAAACATAATAACTTTTGTAACATATTTAATACTTTACATCTTTCTTGGAATAGTAGAGTAAAATCAGTCATTTGGAGGTAGATAAATTTTATAAGTTGGAACACATTTTCTTATATATGCTGTCTAGTAATCATGGCCAAAGGCAAGATGGGAACAAGCTAAGTGATTTTGCTCTGCATTTGGGCATACCCTTCCTCTAGAAGCTTTGGGTTCGAGATTCTGGGAAAGGAACAGAAACATTCAGTGCAAACCATGAATAAGACATGACTCTGATAGGTAAGGGAAGCTGTAAAGGAGACAATGATGTTATAAGCTCAATGAATGGAAATGATGGACAGATTTTTAGAAGAGAGTCCTAGAAATAGTGTTCTGGTCACAGGAATTCAAGAGAGAATTTATTGGGGAGTCATCAAAAGGTTAACCTTTGGGGCAATTTACATTTCAGAATCCTTTAAGCTATGGAATTATACACTTTCTATGGTGCATATTTTTTTTTAAATATCAGTGACATTGGAGGAAGTCTTTATAATAAATCTACTTATTCAGTGTACGTTATTTAATATGAATGATTATTCCTCTTGACCTTATTGTATAAAAAGTTCAAGGCCTTCACCCCCAAACTGTGACTAAATTAAAAAACTGTCCAGTGTCCTCTCTGCTTCAAATAGGTTGTTTAATCTAAATTCTTTGTTCACCTGTAATTTAGGTCAATGCTTGCAATTTTTTTCCTAGTTTTTCTGATTTCTTTCCATTTTCTTGGATGCTTCCATTTTTGCACATTTTTTTTTCCTAAGTAAGTTATACTCCTGCCCTTGCAAAAAGGACACTATTTTCTCATCTCTTCTCATATGGGTTTATGTAAGTTGACATTTGCTGTGCCTCCTCTCTCACTGTTTGCTATTTGAAAGTGCTTGCCCAGTGTCTCCTTGGGGACCTGGTTTCTAGACTGAGGGCTGGTGTTGCTTTCAGGGTGAAACCTCCCAACCTCTTCAAAGAACAGATGGATTTGACCCCAGAGCCCTTATTTATAACAACTAGTCACAAGGTGGCCTTCATACATGACCTACAGAATATGCCTGGCATCAATCTTAGACTCCATAGATGGTGCTCAAGGACAAATGACACCTTTCCTAATAAGGAATGAATGCCTGCAGTAATAGTATTAACTATTAATAGCTATGGATAGATATATTGGGTGGTTTTTCTATCCCAAAACATCTCTTAGTCATAGTGTTTGTCATTTAAAAATCCATGTTGTTTTGTGGTTTTAGGTTTTTTTTTTTTTTTTTTTTAAGATTTCTTTTAAATACTTTGCTTGTTTGTCTTTTACTATCTGAAACACCTGGAAAAGATAAATACGGAATCACTAAAATGGCAAAGAAAATCTGTTTTAGAGGAGAACAGCTTGGTGATATTTTTTAACCTTCCAAGTCTGAGTTCAGCATCTCTGTTTGATAATGAAGACAGTATTGAAATGTGGTAACACTGGAAAATGAATAGGGAGCATATGTGATCTCTCTCTCTCTCTCTCTCTCTCTCTCTCTCTCTCTCTCTCTCTTTCTCTCTCTCTCAAGTGTAGGCACCTGAATCACAAACAAGTCTTTACTTGAAATATATATTAACTTGAAAATATAACTCCATGTTTTGCAGCAATAAAAGTTATGAAAAAAAGACATCAGAACCAAAGCCAAATCCTATTCAAATATTTTATTTATATGATATCAGACAATAGACGTTATAAATTTATTTTTCTGGTTGATTTAAAGGGTAGGATAGGAAAAAATCAATACATTTTTTATGTATATAATTTTACATAGGCAGCATTGGTTACATTTTCAAACAAAATTCATGTGGATATTTCCTATATTGAATAGAGTATAAAAAGATTACTACCAATATCTACAAAAATCATATTAGTAACTACATCTGTAATGTGAAAAAGTATAGTATAAAATCTTGGTCTGAATAGTTACTGGAAATATGTGTATTGGAACATCTGCTACATATTTAAGGGAGTTCACAGTTGAATTTTCTGAACTGCATCAATGGGTTTATATGTTTTGTCACTTTCTGAGTTTGTTATCCTATTACTGTGTGTTAGTAACATCCACAACACTCTAAGAACTTCCTTTTGGTTGAATCTTAAGCATTTGAACAGTACTGCAATATCCTTTCCTGTTGTATATTTAATTTACATTAGATAATCTCTACACAACTTATGTGGATTCTCCCCTGCAGCTTCTCTCTACTTTCCTAGTTACCTCCTATGACTCGTTATAATGCTGCAAAAGGTGATTTAATCATTGAGTATTCATTACTTCTAATAGATGATTATTCCACCAATGCTACTTTCATGTTGAGATTACTGAGTCATTTTTTCACTATTATGCATAGATTTATCACACTTTGAGTATATTATCTTCCCAGAAATATGCCAATAAAGAGCTGTGCTTTCTCAGGATACTTGAAAACTGTGGAAAGGAATTAAGTCATATCAAGAAGCAGTGATTGTTTAGAAGCAGCAGACTATACCACAAAATATATTCTAAATATTGGAAGACACAATTTATGCCTGGAAAGGTTTCCTAAGGAGTTTCTATATTTTGGAACACAAAAAAATTTATTTCCACAAGAAAAACAGAGGTAGGCAGACCACCTACCAGGATTCCAAGTGCCTTTCTATTTCATTTAGATATTAAAGAATTTTTTCCTCCTGATTTCTTCATTTATGTGTATATGGACATAATATGTTTTGGATCTAACTTATTTTCTATTAGGTCAGCATAATCTACCTTAAGAGAGCATGGTGTGGTCTGAGAACAAAATAAAAATCATTACAATGGACTGAATATAATCATTATTTACTGCTGTTAGTTTTAGTTGGTTGCTTAGATGTCATAATAATTTGCCATAGCATGTAAAGAATCAAATGCAAATGAGTATTCATACATTCCCTTTTTCTTCCTCTCTGACCACTGTATCCTCTGTTGCTCTAATATTTTTCTTTCTCCAAAAGGAAGATACACTTGTGTTAAAATATGACTTGAGTACTTCCGGGCTTATTATTCAGAGTGAAAGCTTCAACACTGCAGCTGCTTATGTGCCCTTTCTAGATAAATGATGACAGCAATATTTGTGCTACAATAGTTAGGGGTCTCAACATTTCCATTCTAAACATCTATTTTCAAGGTTTACAACTCTGCTTATACAAATGTGTTCCCAGCTGAAACTTAGCATGCAGAATCCTAGCTCAGGAGTCATCTTTACTCTCTTATATATTAACCTGGAAGAAATGATGTGACTGTAATTTAAAATGCTAGAGTATTCACAGTAATAGAAGTTGAAGGACATAAGGGTGTGAAGAAAGATCGGAGTACAAACAAGTCTTCTCATCTGTAATAATGTGATAGGTTTATCTGAAATTCAGTCAACATCTCCTGTCTGCTTTTCATTCTCTCTCTGAAGAAATAAATCTAGTTTTATTGCTTTTATTATTTGTTTCAATAGCCTCATTTGTGGAACTTACTTAGCAGCCATGCCATTTTGATCTATGGTGGCCTACAGGTAGAAATCTGCTCTTCTAGGGCAGTGGAAGATTTGGGGCAAGGTGTAGTGATTCTGTGTCAGTTTGCTGCTGCTGTGATTGTTGATTTAGCTATACTTAAACATAAAGACAAACTAGAAGATGACCATTACTTTGTGCTGACTATAATTACTGATAAATTGAAAACTTAAAAAATGAAGCAATTATGCCATACTTTTCCAAATTGCTTGCAAAAAGGTTAACTTGCATATTCATGTTTTATTCTAAGAATCAGCATTTTCTCTGGTTAATATTATTAAATATGTAAACTCTTTCATTAGAAATATATTACTAACAAATGAATTGAGTTGGCAATCAACTATTTTGTAGATATCTAATAGCATGACTTATGGTTTGGAATTTCATCTTCTAAAAGATCATTTAGTTTTAAAATCTAGATAGATAATGTTAGATTTTTTTTTATTTCTCAGATATAGATTTAAGCATGTTGATTAATATTAGTATTATCTATTTAGCAGTTTTATTTCATTGTGTTTGATATAATTCTAAACATTATTTCCTTAGAATACTTACTGTTCTGGATATTTTTGTCTATAATGAATAGCATTATAGTCATTGTTTGATGAAAAGGTGGAGTCCTTTCAATTAGAAGTTTGGGGTGCAACAGCATTATCAAACAAAAAAGCATTATCTTCAGGTTTTATTTACATTTTAATGTTTAACAGCTATTTCAGGAGTAATAAAATATTATAGAAAGGAAAACAAAGAAAAGCATCTATTCTTTATAAAACCTCTGCTTTAAAGACGAAATAAACACTTCTACATCAAAGCAAACATAGACTAATATGAAACCTGTAGGAAATTTTGTCCTGTGAAATTTTCCTCAGGTCTCATTTGTGATCTGATAGCATGAGTGGGCACTGGGAAGCTTATTATCCATAAGAATTGGGTAATATGTTTTTTTTAAATAGTACTTGCTTTAAAAAAAAATACCCGGAACAGCATCCCTTCTAAACCTTCACGATTATATGCCCTTCTGTATCCATTACCCTCTCCAATGGCACCCTTTTCAGTTTGCCTTCTCTGATCATGGGAATTGGCAGGGTAGCAAGATGAAAAGTGACAAGCTTCGTGGGGCCAGGAAGGCATAAGTGAGGCACAGAGAAGGAGAATGTGTGAGCGCATATGTATCCTTCATGATTCTCAGTTATTCTTAACCATCTGTCCATAGTGTGAATTCTTTAATAACTACTTCAGCATGTGTAACATTTACTTGGAAATTCACAGATGTATTAAATTACAAATATACATTAAATCAAATATAATCAAATTTACTTTCATATTCACTGTATTATATATATGTATATATGTAAATAAATACATGTATGTATACACACATACACTCATTCATTCATCAAACATTCATTGAGTGTCTTGCCTATATCCAGAATTGCAAGGAAGCCAAGAAGATTTGTATAAAGTTAACTTGCTTTCAGAGAAAGTGGGGAGAAAGCTTGAAGAACAAATAATTTTAATGTGATCAGGTCAAAATAATTCTTAGAATGTTTTGCTTTGTGATGGAGTTCTAGAAGTGTTGAACATAAAGGGAGACACTCTTTCTGAAAAGGTTTCAGAAATGCCTCAAATAAATGTAGAGCTTTGAAAAATTAGTGAGATTTTGTGGTACTATGTTAAAAACAGATACTAGTTGAGTATGGTCAGGTACTTTGATTTGAAGGAACGTGAGGTGCAGCTAGGCAAGGCACATAAGAACTAGTGTTTTGTGAATTGTTTTGTGAGTATACTATATACATGAAAGTGTCCTTCATCCTGTAGCTGATGCGGAGACAATGAAAACATTTAGGTAGTGTCATCAAGTAACATACTTTCTAAAAGTCTAGTGGCAGTGAAGAGGTTGTATGGGTTAAGGACAATGGGGAGACAAACTTTAAGACCTTTTGCTATTATAAGGGAGACACGATAAATGGGAATCAGAATTAATTTGGTGCAAAACAGTTTAGAATAAAGGATGGTTTGAGAAATAGATAAAATAAGAGGATGCTGACTTTGTATGTTAGGCTAAAAAGAAAAGACACTGTATACTTCTCACATGTCTATTAGTTAACGTGGTCAATAGTGCTGTGGTTAAGTAAGGCAGAGATTTTGGTTTGGATATTCATGTAAATAATAAATTAATCTTGTGGTATCTGCAAATAGTCCAGAGAAGATCAAATGAGAGATTTAAGGACTAGATAAAAACTTAAGAGAAAGCTTAGAGCTAAAGATAATAAATTCACTTAATGATCTTTTTAATTTATTTTTAGTATTGGAAGTAGAATGCTAAACAAGTTACAATTCTTGTAAGGGAGAAGGACAAGCATCTAAACGTCATTCAGTGTTGTAAAACTCAGAAAAGTATTGGTGTATGGTGATACAAATTCAGAAAAATAGAAAGCTCTTCTTTCAAGGCTTATAGGAGAAGCCTCAGAGTTAACTTTTCTGAGACAGGTGTAATTGACCCAAGATTCACCAGATGAGTAGCATTCTTTAAAGCTAAAAATGTCAATACCCAAGTTAAGTGAGCTGAGGAGATGGGGAGGTGGAGCTGAGGAGATGGGGAGGTGGAGCTGAGGAGATGGGGAGGTGGAGCTGTGTACCATATGAAGCACAGTGAGTTCAGCATACAAGCAGGATAGAAGCTTAGGGAAACAAGGCTTGTAGGATAAGAAACTTGGACAGAGAGCCAGAAAGATAACTAAGTATTGGGGAAAACACAATGTTTGTCAGTTATACTCCAGAATTAGTAATATCATTTAAGTAAGAAATAAAGAAAATGCTTATTAACGAAAGAATCTACATGGAACAATAGGTAGAAAATATTGATAAGCTTCAATTATTACTGGTTAAATACCTTTTGCTTAGAAATTGTTTTAGATCTAGACAGTAAATGAGTGAGCAAGAATATTTCTTTTCTCGTGTAACTACCCATAGGGTCCCTTCTGTGCTGAATTTAAACACTCCATCCATCTACCTTCCTACATCCTTCTTCTGGGCCTCTCCTTAAAAGTCCACATCTGTGCCATCTCCTAAACCTTTCGGATCTATCCCAGCTCCCACATCTTGTGACCCTGCTTAGTATAGCTCCTTCTGCTGATACCACAGTCTTGAGGCTTTGGCCAGGACTCTCCCTATCTATCTTTCAACCCTCCAGACTCCCTCATTCCATATCCAACAATTCCATTCATCCAGATAGAACCCCAGAATCCAAACTTGAATCAGGAAGCATATAATGTACAACACCTTAGTCCCCTCTGTCCACTTGACTTTATTTCTCCCAACTCATTTTTAACCTAATCTACCCACATAATAAATTCTTGCCTCTATCTGCTCTATCCATATCACACTCAGAAGAAGCTTACATGCCCAGATCTCACTGCAAAAATAGGAACAACATGAAAGATCAAGCCAGTATCTTCTCTCAAAATCCTATCGGTCTGGTGGAAATGTTTGTCAATAATAATTACCTAGTAGAACCTCAGGATACATACTTTAAAGAAGATCAATCATAAAATTCATCAAAGAATAGAATTAATTTAAAGAAGACACAGGGAAACAGCTCAATGAAGTGAAGGAGAAAGTGCTTAAGGAGACCAAACAACCACCTGAATGATGCTAAAGAAAACATAAACAGGAGACTGATGGAAATGAACAAGACAGTTTGTGACTTGAGAATGGAATTTGATGAAAACATTAAAGAGAATTAAAACTAAGATGAAGAAAAAATTCAAACTCAGTAATTCAATGAGAAAACTCAGAGGAAAGCATTACAAGTAGAATGAATAATGCAGGAGATAGAATATCAGTATGTGAAAAGATAAAAGTACCGAGGTGGAGGGGGTGAAAGGGGAGTGGTATTCGGGAGGGTGGGGTTTTGCTGGCTGATGGGTCCTGAGTGAGCTGGGCCCCCAGCTGCATCTCTGGGTCTTCAGGTTGTGGGGGAGGGTACATACCCGCTGCTCTGAGTGCAGTGGATCCTCGATGATGAGTTCGGATTTAGTGTATTCAGTGGAGCAGACTAGCTACGAGTCTGTCCCAGCAAAAGGACCAGGCAGAGAGCATAGTCTCAATAACTAAGGAATATGAAAATAAAAACAGAGGAAATACACATCCAAAAAATGTGGAACCCTATGAAAAAAATCAAACCTTTGAATTATAGGCATTATAGAAAACCACAACCCATAAAACTTTGGAACCCAGTCCCAGTAGATACATCTACAAATACTACTGTTCCTAAGGCCCAGGGCACATTCTGGAAAAGGATATGGAAAGATGGGAGGAGCCATAGGCTGCAGAAATGTGCTTTGAGATTGAGTTCTCCTAGAAATTTCAAAAGCCATACCTACAAAGTCACACAACTGACAGCCCAAATGTGAGCTGAACAAGGACAACAGCAATGTGGACAAGGGAAAGATGATGAGTCCCCAGTCCCACACAAGATAACTATAGGTGGCTAATGAATGCTTAGAGTGGAGCACATAGGCTGATTTCTTTGAAAACTTAGTTTTAATTGTTTACTCTTAAAAAGAGAAATAGTACAATAGAATGATTACAGGAATTAAGCCAGTAGAATAGAAGATACTGGTAAAGATACATACTTGTAGTTTGGTACGAGATAATGGGAGAAATGAAGACCACAGTGTGAATTTAGAAAGGGATTTGGAAATAAAGGTAAGAATCACACATATTATGGCTATCACCTTTTATGAGGTTCTCTACTTTTATTAAGTATTGGATATTTTACTTTAAAAGAGAGCATTAGTGCTTCTCTATGCATTTTGTGTGGTCGACATGAGCCAAATATTGCCAATATTTGTTTATAGATGAAGCAAAAAGTACAGAGGAAGGGAAGACACAATGTTTCAATAGGGTAAAGACAATTTCCATTAAGACTGACAACCCTAGTTTGCTCTCTGGGACACACATGAGAACTGACTCTCAGGAATTTAGGAGCCATTGGCTCACTTTCACACACAGCATGTAACACATTTGCTCCTTTAGATACATAAATAAATGTAAAAATGTAGTGGGGTATTTATGAGTATTTCTAAAATCTTTATTTACATATTTAGAAGATATTCAACAAACACATTTGTCATTGTTTAGTATGGGGCATTTGACTCAGATCAACTTCCTGTAATGTGTTAAGCAGGCTTTGCAATTCATTTTTGTTGGAACACCTTTGAGACCCCATGCTAGATAATATGGATGACTGAAAACAAATTTCATAATTTCTAAGTGGAACGGGGTAGAGTTAATGTGCAAATACAACTTTTGAAGTGGTTGACATGAGAGAAGCAATAAAATTGCTCTGATTTGTTTTAGTGTCTATATGAATGTTTTATACAATGGTCCTTTTACTGTTTTTCAAGTGATATGCAATTATACTTGATGAAAGGGCAATTATCACACAAAGAAACTGAGTATTTGGGAAGTGATCAAAGTCTTACCATAGACTCTGTCCCCCTGTACCATATTAATCTGCTGAAAAAAAATTGTGAAACTTTTGTGGACGCCAAAAATTTAAATTTGAATGACTAGAGATGAAAAATTGGGATGTTTTTCTAAATATAAGATTATTTTTATTCCGAGAAGAAATGATGTAATTATACTTTTGTGAATTAAATATTAATTTTGCTATGGCACTCTTCATCCAATCTCTGAAGCTTTAATTCCAGAAGGCTCATTTATTCTCTAAGAGAGTAAATGACAAAGTTAACCATTCTACATTTATAGGCTCTAGCAACTGGGGGTCCTGATTAAATGCTTGTAGTCACAAATGTTTTCTTTTGGGTCTTAGACACATAGCATCAAGCTCTGTATCTAACTTTTCCCTGCTTTTTAAAAATTAAATGAGGAGCCACAGGCAGCTTTTAAAATTGACTTTCTTCCCAGGCCTAATGACTTACAGGTGGCATTTTTTCTTTTTTTCTCCCTGCAATGACAACATTTTCCCATGTCTACCAATGGGTAATGTCACTGTGAACATCATAGAAAGAGGTCCATATGAAAAGAAGTAAGTAAAACCCTCTTCATTTTTGTCTATAAAAGGCTTTTCTCCATTATATTTGAAATATGGGAGTAGTTTCATTTATTATTAAGGTTGTTTTGTATTAAGGTTTTTGTACTTTAGGCTAAAAATTGTTTAATATTCTTTCACTCTTATAAACTGTGGAATAGTCTCTGATGCATACTGAGATTATTTTACAGTTGACACACCTAATTTAACTTCTACATTCCTAGAACTTGGGCTCAATGAAAAGACAATATTAAATCCTAGTTACTCTCAATGGATTTTGCAAGATATGATGTGGCTTTCAAGTAGCTGTTAAAATTACGAAGTGATGGAGATAAATACAGAAGAAAGAGAACCAAGGACAAATTAACATTAAGGATGTCTGTAAAGGCCATAAAGAATTAACTACTTACCTTTTTAAAAGGCTATAATATATGGAAGTCTATGTATAAATACATGCATGTGAATGAAATTCTTTTATCTTGGTGATAGTACTTTCTTAATGAACAAGCAGCCACCTATCAAAACCCCCACAATGCCAGGCAAGAGAAGCTTTCCTTTAAGATGTTGGTCAGAGTTGCCCAAGAGACTTTTGAAACATTATAGGATATTGTAGTTGACCATAGATGTCTCCCAGAGGTAGAAGGTAAGTTCTTGTTGCTGAAAACACCATGAAGTTCAAAAGCAGTGCCCAGAGTCCCCTGAATTGGAAAGCCTCATCTCTGAGGACTAGCTTTCATGTACCGAAAGGAGTCATAAGCTTACAAAGGAGGGAAGCTGTGATACATATGTACCACAATAGTGGCTAGCATAATACAACACCCTAAGGGTTGGGAGTCAATACTGGCAGCAACAAAACAGATTTTTAATGGGACTTAAGACCCTCTCAACAAGAGAACAAGCATGGCTGGTATTGAAACCTACCTAACTACCCAGGTTTTTGGGAAATCCTGTACCTTGGAGGAGCATTAACAATTTCCACTTTACTAATCCAGTATAATCCCTAATTACACTCTAATTATTTGTTCTCATACCCACAGATAAGTACAGTCCTCACTGACCATCAAAAAGACTAGTTCTCGTAATCGATCAAGACCATTACAGAAAACCACAACCAATCAAAACACAGAGTGATGGAATCTAGTCCTAATGGATACATCTACAAGACCATTCTTCAAATCAAGATTCATGGATCATTACAGAAGTAGGACTGAAAGATTGTAAGAGCCAGAGGATCAGAGAGTTTGCTATGAGGTTTTGTCTCCTATAAAGACTTTATAAAGCTTTCATGGTGCCAAAAGGAGATGTAGAGGCTTCCAAAGAAGAGAAGCAACAAGCAGTTCTTCCCAGCTATCGTGCCTATGTATCTCAAGAATGACCAGCATAGCATGATAAACCATAAAACCTTACCAACATGGCTGCCTAAACATAAACTGGAACTAGAGCAACAACAATAGAAATGCTAATGTGGACAGAGGAGAGAAATTCCAGGAGCAACAACCCTGCACAACAAACTACACACAACTAAAGAACTTCTGAGAGTGGGAGAAATAGTCCCCCAGGGAGGATCACATACATTGATTATCCAATACCAAATGATCAGCCCCGAGAACATTTATACAAGTCACATTATACAGACTGAGGAGGTTGAATTTATATATTTAGTAATATGTACAATTATACATAGACGAATGTAACAATGACTAAGTAGCCTGAGATTTGAAAGGGAGCAAGGAGGGGCATATATGAGGATTTGGAGAGAGGGAAGTAGTTTGGGTTTTTCACTTCTGAACCATCTCTCTAGCCCTCATTCTTTACCCATAGATGATGATTTTTTTTTTATATCAAAATGTTTTAAAGAGAGGGTGAAGGACTGATGAAAAGATCCAATCTCCATACTTTGGGGTATGTTATGGAAGTTGGTCTGTCATGATTAATTTTAGCATTTTAAACTCACAGAATAGTGTGATATCAGGTTTTCTTAAATGACAATGTATTATTTCTAAGTATCTGAATTGTTTGTGTTTTAAGGAAAAACCTATCATCATTAAATTACTGAATTTTACTTGTTAGACTCTTCATATCACAGACTTAATTTCTTTTGTAAAACATTTATCTATGTCAATAAGAGTTGGTAAACTTGAATTGACAGCTGATTTCTGTCTAATGGACAGCAAGGAAAAAAACTCATATATTCACTTTTCTTCTTTTTAACTGCATGCTTTTTTTCATACCATATATTCCTATGAGAATTTGTCTCCCACAACTCCTTTCAGATTCTCCCCACTATTTTATCAACCCAACTCTATGGCCTTTGTTTCTCTATCTCTTTAGAAAATAAAGGTAAACAAAAACTTAAACAAATAATACTAATACTAATAACCTAATACTACTACTAATAAAAGCACAGGAAACATACAAACACACAATTAAAACACAAACTCAGAGACTATACTACTCCAGAGAAAGGAAAAAGCCCAAAGAAAGGAATATGAGACAAAATGTCTACAGACATAGCTTTGAGTTCTCTTTGCATTGACCATCAATTGCTGGTTCTCAGGCCTATCCTTAGTGTAGTTAACATACTCAGTGAGACTCTATTAAAAGAAACTAATTTTTCCTTTGTAAGCAGATGTCAATTGCATATATTTTTGTGGTTAGTGGTAGGTGTCTGTGTCAACTTTACCTTCTCTGTGCAGGGATTCTCTCTGGTTTGAACTTGTGCAGGCCCTGTGCATGCTGCCACAATCTCTGTGAGTTCACAGATGCATCAATCCTACACGTTTCTAAAAGACACTGTTTGCTGGAGTCATCTATCTATTGTGACTCTTAAAGTATTTCTGTCTCCTCTTTTATGTAGTTCCCTGAGCCCTGAAGGGATGGGTTTGGGGACATCCTAGGACTGAGTGCTCTAAAACCTCTAACTATCCACATGTTGTCCACCAGGGGTTCTCTGTGCAGTTCCCATCTACTGGAAGAGGAAAGAAACTTTTCTGGTAATGGCTGAGTGAGGCACTGATCTACAGATATAGCAGAATGGTCTCAGGAGTCGTTCTATGATTATGGTATAACCATGGTCTATCTAGTCTCAGATTCTTGGCCAACTGAGCAGTGTCAGGCTGAGTTTCATCTTATAAAGTGGGATTTAGATTAAAGCAGAGAGTGAGTGGTTGCTTCCTTGACATTTGTGTCATTTACACCAGTATATCATACTGGCAAGTCATTCTTGTAGATGGTGTGGATTATAGCTAGATTTCCAATTTCCTTTCTTCTCTGGTACCATGCAGAATACCTTCCAGGACCACAGACTCTAGGCATCAGGGATAAAGGAAAGGCTCTAGTGAGGCACCAGCCTGAGTTCTCCATGCTCAGCGGAATGTGTAAGTCCTATCTTCAGCAATAGGAAATTATCATTTTGGAGTGTAACCAAAAACCTGAGATGTGTGAGGATTTCCAGAGGACTTCTCGGCCACCAACTCAATGAGATTTAATTGATTCCTGTCACTGGAGGTGTCTCTTGCTAGTAAAAGGCATCTAGTCAGGGCATTGTTTCACCTGTTAATTGCTAACTCCTTCTACATTTCTTTCATATATGTATAAATTTTGGAGGCTTCTACATTAATTTGTTTCCATATTACTCCCCAAATGACCCTAGACTTCCCTTCCAATATTCCTTTCCTTATTCTTCCTTGTTATCCTCCTCCCCATTTAATTTTCCCCTTATAATTTTCCTCTGTCTCTATATAACTATATATTCTATTTCCATGGGGGATTCTGCTTCCTACCCTTACTTGATATCTAATATCTATGGTTATACAGATTGTAGCATATCTATTGTAAGTTTAAATGATAATATTCATATATAAGAGAAAACAGAAAATTTGTCTTTTGATGACTAAATTACCTCATCAAAATGATTTCTTTTTTACTAGCTCCATTTACCTGCAGATCCATTTACCTGCAAATTTCAAATTTTATTTTTAAACAGCTGAATAATATTATACTGTGTATATTTTTATTTTATGTTCATCATCTGATGGACATCTAGGCTGTTTACAATTTCTAAATATTATGAATACAGCAGCATTGAACATGGCTGAGCAAGTGTCTCTGTAGTAGGATGCAGAGTCCTTTGAGTACTACAGAGTAGTACAGCTGGCTCTTGAGATAGTTGTAGTCCCAGCTTTCTGTGGAACTGCCATATTGATTTTCATAGTGGTTTTGCTAATTTGCACTCCCAACCCCTCTTCCTATCCTGACCAGTATGAGTTGGCATATGTTTTATTAATATTCTCCATTTTGATAGGTGTAAGATGAAATCTCAAAGCATTTATAATCTCTATTTCTATGATGAGTAAGGACAATGAACATTGCTTTAAGTGTTTTTCAGCCATGTAGGTTTTCTGTTTTGAGAACTTTCTGTTTAAATCTGTGCCTCATTTTCAATTAGGTTATTTGTTTTCTTGAAGTCTAGTTTTTTTGGTGCTTCATAAATTATAGATATTAGCTTTTTATATGTAATGTTATTATTAGCTTTCAGAAAGTAGTGCCATAGATTTATAGTCATATTTTATGGTCAAAAATACCCCTTTTATGATAAGATATGTTTTTGATGTTCTTTCTGTTTAATCCTACAAAATATTTGTATTGTCCCTAAACTTTAGTACTTTATTTCATACATGCGCACATATATCTGTGAACATTCCCACACTCATGAGGTGCCTGGAGTGTATTTGTTCAGTAATAATGAATAAGGATAGACCAATTAGTATGTTTATTTTAATCTAGATTTTTCTCTTTATCTCAAAGAAAATTAGGAAAATTTCCCTTTATGCCATAGAATATATATTTAAAATTTTTCTCTAATGTCTAATCTGACCTAAAGGATTTATGTTGTATAAATTACATATAGAATTTGAAAAATCAACTTGTCACTAGGGGATTTGATTTGATGAAGAAAAATTGTCAGTGACCCTAGAAGAAAATTCCCCAAACTTTTTGTAAGATACCAATCATGGCTTCTTTTGTGGAATAGTTGTAAGGGCTAGTTTAAATCAAGTTTCAGACCAGATTGGAGTTTCTTAGAATAAGAGAAAAATATCATATTTTAAATGTTCTGCCTTACTAGTAAAAGAGAGCCTTAGGTTTTGGACTCCATTATGCAGTGTGACCCACAGACAAAGTTATATCTATGAAGTACTTGTCTACTTGGAGAGTGATCTGAAGTTAAGTACCTGTTTTACTAGAGCTTATTCATAGTGTCTGTGTGTGTGTGTGTGTGTGTGTGTGTGTGTGTATGTGTTCTCCATAGTGTAGAGGAATGGAGTAAGAAAGAGCTTGTACTGTTAGATATTTCTTCTCTTATTAATGATTTATTTTCTAGTTTATAGAGATCACTTCATTTGAACATGTCCCCAGTATTTGAACCTAATAGCACAATTTAAAAGACTATCTTAT
Organism: Mastomys natalensis; assembly: GCA_021653895.1. Taxonomy (NCBI): domain Eukaryota; kingdom Metazoa; phylum Chordata; class Mammalia; order Rodentia; family Muridae; genus Mastomys; species Mastomys natalensis. The sequence goes on from JAJTUV010000871.1 coordinate 703,084, forward strand.
AAGACTGTCTATGCTGAACACTATCATAAAGCATCTGTATAACTTCCAAGTTCTGCCTACTCAGAGCTCAATTTTGAAGCAATCTATATCAACCTTACTCAATTTAAATAAAAGATACATGTTATGTTGCTGTAGTTTGCAAGGGCAGTATTAAATTTCAAGACCCATGGACACATACAATAGAAATATCAACCTTTATTCTGTATTTTCTCAGTGGCCTCCAAAGATTTAACTATTATTGTAAGCAGCCCCTCCCCCTTTTTTGGATCTTAGATTTTATTTCCTGTCAGCTATTGCAAGAGCGTCTAAGAAGAATTAGTTTCACGACTCAGTTAATGGATGCTTTACTGCTCTGCATTATTGTTTACACTAAGCTTGGTAAGCACTTAAGCCACAACAGATAATTGTCAAGATGATGAAGCAGTAAAAGCCCACACAGCCAGCAGTTACAGAGTGGATGTGCAAGGACAGATAGCAAGACTTAGAGCTCATGCAGAATTTGTTAGTAGGCCAGGAAAAGTAATTCTTTATGAAAACGTATCATAAACACCAAATAGAAAAAAATCCCTGGGAGAATTATTTTAGGACCCAAGTACCCGGTAAGCGCTGCTTATCTTTGCTTTCAAGGCTGCCTTAATCTGTGTGATTTGTATCTCATCTGTCTCACTCTTTGTGATTTATTTTGTTTAAGGCATGTTCTGATGTAAATGCTACTTGAAAAGTATCTGTGAGAGGTACTTGATCATCAGATCTTCACGAAAAAAAAACTTTGTCTCTTGTAGGGATCCTGATAATTTAAAAATGAACACAAGCAAAGGCAATGCTGATAATTTTTACTCTAAAAGAAGAGTTTTATTACATAAATACTAATTTGATTCCTCCCTCTTAGGAATTTGGGTTTTATCAGCTTTCTATCTTATAGTTGGTGTTGGGTATGAGAACTATCTACATACCAAATTTTAGTCTCAGAATGTCTGGCTGAGTCTCTGTTTTCTTTAACTAGGACATCAGTGGAAACTATGTTCTGTCTATAGTGATGTATCTGAGTGCAAACAGAACCCTGTTAGCTATTATGTACCTATTAGATCTGATTACCTTCTGATAGTTCTTCAGCAGTTGGTTTCTTTCACTTTGACAGATCTAGTACTTTGTTTAACCTTTAAGCCAGTAGGGCAGTAACACAGCTGACAGAAGGAGAGAAATAATTAAGGAAAACTTAGCCAGGACATTTAAAAACCTCTAACAAGGCAGATATTTCTGTTCAATTTAAAAACTTGTCAAGGCATGCATACAATTCCCCATAATTGCTATGGCAAATGTTTCATTTTTTTTTTGCTAGATTCAAATTAATCTTAGCAATGTAGCTTAATCAAATTACTAAGTGTCTTCCTTTAAAAATATCTATAATTTTCACTCTCAGGAAGTAAGTTTTAATATTAAGAGCATTACATAATTTCTCTTGCTTAATGTTTTCCTCCCCTTTTCTCAATCCCTACCCTTCTCTCTGTTTTCCTTTGTCTTCTATTTATAATTGACAACAAGTTTAATTTCACATTGTTCTGTGCATCATTTATCAAGAGTCTTAGGTTCTGTGTTATCAAATTTATGGTAATTGATTATAATCTTTTTCCTACTTCATGGTTGTGCAAATGTTTCTTAAGATACAGGTTACTTCTAATAGATGAAAAAACTGTAAATAGTATTAAAATGATAATATTTCAGCTGTGTAGATGTATATCATATTACTTACAACATTAAACACTGTCAATACCACTAACATATTTTAGCACATGAATTGTATAGCATAAGATGTAAATTAGGCAAGATACCCTTTTTTATGGATATAAAGAAGGAAGAACACTCCTCTCCAAATTAAAAGGAAAACATGACATTTCTATCTAATCAAACATTAGGTTGCATTGCCATCAGTGCTGAAGGGATTATGTCTACGTAGGACAGCTCAGGGCAGAAAGAAGCCTCATGAAGTCAAACAAGAGAGGGAATGTTTATGAGTAGAAGGGTGGAGAACACATCTTAGACACATGACGCCTAGAAATGAAGGAATAGGCCAAGATGTAGAAAGGAGATGGTGAGCAGGCTCCTAATTGGACATGAATGCTTAGAATTGTAAAAATAAAAGTCTACTCCTACATTTGGGAGATTATTTAGAAATTACTAGAGGTCACTAACAGGTAGCCTCCAGTTTAATATTAATACAGAAGTGTTTCTTTGATTAAAGAATTGGTGTCCATCAGAAATGAGGCTCGAAAAAGGTAATGATCTTTCAGGTGTTACAAAGTTACTGTCGGTGTAGATTGGATCACATCCTAGCTTTGGGAAGAAATGAGATACTTGTTTTGTCTTAATTGATGCATATAAATTAGATGGGAATAGAAGAGGTTGTCAGTAAAGAAAATGTTCATAAATAAATAGATAAATGAACAAATAAATTGAGTTACATAAAAGACACAGTGCTTTGAAGACTTTTTTTGCTTTTTAAGTTTAGGTCCCTCTATGTATCCCTGGTTGATTAGAAACTCACAGAAATTTATCTGCTTCTGCCTCCCAAATGCTGGCAGTAAATGTCACAATGCTTGGCAAAACTCTAAAATCAAGCAAGCAAACAAAAACCAACCAACCAAACAAATATTATTGGATAGGAATTTAAAACATGAAGTTGCAGACTAAAAGAAATGAGACCAAGAGCCTCTTTTAATGCCTCCTAAGACAGTTTCAACCCTGAGAGATGGGAGTCATGGGAAGTTGGGGAGCTCTGGGTAGAGTAGCATCTTACGGTCAAGTTTCTATTTTGCAAACATTTTTCTACCTGAATATGAGAATGAATCATAAGTCAGCAAGGCAGAAAGAAGGTATTAAAGAGATGGTACATATTCCTGATGAAACAGAATGCTGGCCTGGCAGCTGTTCATTCATATGGGGAAAGTGAGAGGGAGCATATATGGAAGAGTCTTAGGAGAACAGGATCAGCCAGTTGGCCTGTCTGTCAATTGAATATTAGAGCAATTGAGAGGGAAAAGGCTGAAGTACTCAGCAAAGAGGTTAAGAGCAAAAGATAACAAACTAAAATAACACAGAGAAAGGTGAGTTTAAGAGGTAAAAACCCACACAATTCAGCTTAATGAGGGGGCATGTGGTGATATTTAAATTTAGATGTTAATCACAAAGCTTTCTTTGCTGTAAATACTTTATAAAGATAGTCAACTAAAAAGCTAGCAAAATTTCTAAGGTTCTTCAGGGCAATCTGAAGATAGCCAGAGCTAACACGAGGCTCAGTGTTAGTGGCTGTCACAAAAGGAAAGATCTCTTTATTTCCTTTTAACTTGAATTTTTCAATGAAAATATAATGATGACATTTTTTCCCCTTAATCCTTCACATTCACAGCCTCTTTTTCTACACACACACACACACACACACACACACACACACACACACACACAAATAGGTATAAAATACAACTTGGTGAGTTCCTTTAGGTTTGCTGGGATGTACATGATTTCAGGGCTGACCAATTAGTATTATATAACCAATAAGGGGACACCTCCCTATGGAAGATTGATTCTCTCTCTTCTCTCTCTCTCTCTCTCTCTCTCTCTCTCTCTCTCTCTCTCTCAGGAGTCACTAGATGCTTGTAGTTTTTTGTATATATTTCTCTCTTTTAAGTTAGCATATTTATTAGTCTGTCAATTTTCAGGTATTATTTAGATAACCACATTATTGAGGTATCATGGGTGAGATACACTATATGACAGTCTTCCAAGTGCTCTGCATCTTATATTCTTTCTATTCTTTCCTCCATGTTTTCTGACCATCCGGTGCATGGTTTCTGTTGTAGTTGGATTCCTTGCTTGTACATCACTCTACTTTGACCATTGTGGTTTTCTGTAAAGGTTTCTATCTGCTGCAAAAATAAGCTTCTTGGCTTAGTGGTGACATCTGTGCTTATCTGTGGTTATAAGGATAAGTATCAAGGATACAGTTAAGAGTTACGTTCATCTAGTAAAGTGGTGGTAGTAAGTTCTCTAAAAATCTATGATCTAGTAACTCCTGGTAGTTACAGTGACAAGGCCAGAAGAAAAAGTCAACAAAGCTACAGAAATTTATATGACAGACAGCTGTTAAGTGAGTTCACTTATAACTTTTAATTTGCAAATTTACCTATGCCTAATCAACTACCTATAGAAACTTATGGTACTTCAATGAGTTACTGTGGTGTAATATAGACAAAGTGTTCTTATTTATATACAAGAGCATTTGTGCCTGATCACTAGGCCTGGACAGTGTAACACTGAAAGAATTTGCTTATTTGTACAAAGGGACAATCAGCTTCAACTGCAATGCACTCACAGTTATGGAATATAATCACACAAATTTTTCAAGGGTATATTTCATAGCTGTTGCTTTGAGTCATTAAGGCTATGACATACATTGCAGATGTCCAGCACTGCTTCATGGCATAGCAGACTCCTGTCCGCTATACAAAGAATTTAATCACAGATGTACCAAATATTCATGTTGATTCAAGAATTCAATTGCATGACAAGGAAACTTATTTTATAAACCATTTTTTTCCTGGTATACCTCAAGATTAGTCACACAGTTCTTTCTCTCTGATTAAAATCATGAATATACAATCTAGTCAATTGATGTATCAATAAATTAGATTTAAGTATAAATCTCAAGATATCTCTTTTATCAATGGGACAGAGACTCTGTAGAGTAGGCATTTTCAGAGATTGTTCTATAAAGAGAGGTAACTGGGAAGAGGTATTGTTTCAATCATTATAGTGAGACTATAGAATTCTAAGAATACCTTCATTTGTGTGTTTTCTCAACAGTGTACACTGTTTGTTAAATTATGAGCTTTAGGTATCTACGTAATGCTTAAATTCTGGAGTTTCCCTACTCCAAATGAAAGATGAAATAATTTCTTTTAATACAATGTTGGTATCAAACTTCATTTTCCTGTTATACCTTATCATAAAAAAATTTCTCAAACTTAGTGGCTTAAAGAAAAACTCATATATGGAGCTAGAGAGATTAAAATAAACAGTCTTGCCTCCAAGCCTGAGCACCTGAGTTCATTACCTAGTACCCACATCATGGAAGAGAATAGACTCTCACAAGTTATCCTCTCTACTCACACATCACACATATGTATACTCTTAATAAATAACACATGTAAATATATAAAAAATACTACATATTTATTTACCTTTAGTCGTTATCAGAAACATAGACAAGAAAAATCACAGAAGCAGCTCCTTCTGGAGACCCCTTTTGTGTGAGTTTTCCTGGAGATATGGGACACAATTTCTATTCACTCCAAATAGCACCGGAACAGCAGACTAATGAAATTATTCCATTTATGCCTGTTGGCATAATGAACCTAAGGACTGGTTGAGGTTATTCAGATGAGCACAAGTTACTCAGAAGCAACTACACCACCAAGAAACCATCTCAACATGGGTGATATCTCACAAAAATGCCATTGCTAAAGTCTCCTGAACAACCTGAAAGCAATTGTACCCTCATCTCCTCCAGCATTTGTTTAATACTTTTATAATTTGAGGAGGGGCCTTGGAAGGCTTATGAGCTTCCTGGTTATTATAAAACTTCTTCCTCCTTCTAGAACAAAATATTTCAATTTGGAGATAATAGCTACATCATAGTTCCAGAAGACAATTAATTTCTGTTTCTGCCCACCTCTAGATTCTGGTTGTTAGCATTCCTTGGCTCATAACATCATCTCTCTGGTTCAACAGGCAGCTCACTTTCTTCTCTCTCTGACCTCCCACTTGCTTAGGAGAAGACTACCTGAGATTATTTGATTAAACCAGGTCATCTAGGACAATCTCCTCATTTCAAGATATTATACCAAGCTTAATCTGAAGTGAAAACTCATCTTCCATGTTGTGCGACATATCCACAGCCTCCAGAGATAAGATATGGACTTCGTTGAATGTCATTGTTCAATTTATTTTTTTTAAATTAAAAAGCACTTGACTTCTAAAACTCAGCAAGTCATCATTTTTGCTTTCATAACACTTTCTTGTGTTAATATGGGTCCTGTTTTGAACCTCTGAATTCCAAGAAATATTTATCTCCTTGTGACTTTGTATTATAGTAACGCTATCCTCAAGTTAGCACCATCGGTGAGTGAAGACAGCAGTCCCAGGTCCTGGAACTGATTCTGATCTTTAAGAGGCTTCTAGGAGAGCTGCATAGGTCAGAATCCTGGCTCTCAAAACAAACACTGTTTTTCTCAGAAAAATTACCCTGAATGTGAGGTCAGAAATTTGGTAGCACTTAAATTAGATATTGTTTTAGGGAAGAAAGGCTGTCCTGGTGTTATCTATTTTTCTTTTATACAAGATTCTGGTTTCATTAAGTTTTGCTTTAACATGACAATTCTGCACCTGCTACTTGTGAAGGTTGTTTTTCTCTTAGATGTGATTTCACAACTACGTTTTTACCTCTGTTTATTTTCTGCAATTTATAGAAGGGAGTGTGGGCTTTTCCTTCTTGATGCATGACTGATTGGCTGACCCTTCCTTGAGTGGGCCTGAGTGGGTTAGCTGTGTTTTCTGTAAAGAGATGCTTTCTGGCTCCAGTTTCTGCCTTTGAAGGGGATGGTAGGTTCAAGAGGTCAGCATAGACAGGTCTAAGGTCAACCGTTGAAGCAATCTTGGCACCTCATGACTTTAGACTGTTATTTATTTTTTTAAAAAAAGAAGTTGTGACCGGGTTAAATGTCATAAGAAACCTCAGGAATTTATGGTCCATTAAATAGGAACTTTTGCCCTCTTGTAAGGTTTTGGCGGGAAGCCTCTAGTCACCCTCTCCCACGGAGCAGGGGGAACAGATGTCTGAGCATGCAATCCTGTACCTTCTGGTTCTGTGGTTGTCCTAGACTTCCCTTGCAGTGGCTGGTACAGCTTCTCTGCTGCACTGCTGAATAAGAGGAGTGTGGACCATACTGAACAAGGGAGGCCAGTCAGACCTTGCCAAGTTCCTCATCCTATGACTGGGTCAGAAATGTTGATGTGGACCAAGAAATAGGAAACTAGTATCTAGTTTAGCTTTAGAATAATTCCTAACACATTTTTCAGCAGTAAAAATGAAATATGTATGATAGTTTCATTTCTACTTTGGAAAACTTGTTTGCTCTTGGAGAGGGATCTGTGACTGGGGTAAGAAGCCCCGAGGAGGAGGAGTAAAAATTATTGCACCTAAAAATTCACTTTTGTGATTTAAAATTGGAAAATATATTATGCATAATTTCCCCATGTTAAGTGATCTCTTGACCCATCCTGCCACATGTCTCCCCACCTTTCTTCTCTTTCACCCCTTCTTTACCTTAATCTCTCTCCTTATAGCCCCTCACCCATTCCCTCTGCTTTCATCTCCTGTCTCCCTCATCATAGAGGCAAAGTAGACAACTTGACCAGTGGCACTCTTCTATATATTTAATTTATTTTGGTTGTGGTCATACCCAGGAATCTTTAAGAACTGTGAAGAGAAAGCATTATATGTGACAGTTATTATGGCTTTTTAATTTAGTTCACTCCATTACAAATATTGACTATCTACAGTATAGTGTCCCTTGTTGTGTACATGCCTAGAATACACAAATTAAATAAAGAGAAAAAAATCCATATTCTTAGGAGCTGATAGTCTTTCAGGAAGAGTCACTCAATAAATAGTATAGATAATAAGTATATGTTACATGGCCTATTGTAAGGTAACTTTACAGAGAGTAAAAGTAGAACCCTTGACATGTGAATGGGCATGGCAGGGTAGGGAGGGGAATGATAGAAAAGAGAAAGCTGAAAACTACTTGGGGTTATGGATAACATCCTTTCATGATGGGAAAGCCTGGGCAAATGTTGGAGTCATAGAGCTTTACCAAATACATCTTTTCACTACTGGAGCTCACTGTCTGCTTCATTCTCATGATGCTCAGATGCTTCCATCGTGGCAAGCTTGTACCAGGAAAGATGAACATAGAACTGGTTATGGGGATAATGGAAAGAATCCTAGACTAATTTCAGGACTTGCAACTTAGCTTTAGAACTTAGCCTCCAAATACCATGAGATGCAGGACATGGCCTTTTTGGTCTCACTTTGTTTGTTTGTAAAATGAGAGTATTGGTCATATGTTAATTTATTATATTTCTGGAGTCTCTAGAAAGAAACAGGTGGCAAAAGTTAGAGTCAGACAAAATGCCAATAAAAAGTTAGACTAAGGGAAATAAGAGAGAACTGACAGAGAGAAGAGAGAAGACAAATACAAAAGTTACTAGAAAGTGATGTGTCATAATGCAATTACAACAATGCATTTGAGCAAATATCTTTTCTCATTTTATATTTCCAGAAAACTATTTTTACTAAGCTATACAAAAAGAGATTCTATTCAACTCTATCTCTTGGAAAGGGTTATTTCATCATTGTGAGTTTTGGGCTGTTACATGGCACTTGTGAGGGCTTTCCAGCCTCAGATAAAAAACATGGTGTTAATTTTTAATGATTTATACATAAAGGTTAAACAAGCTTTGTACAAATTTGTTAAACTACACACCTGGGATAACACATTTTAATAGGGAATGGGGACTCAAACAATTAAGAGTATGTCTTTATAATCCTACTTCTTTTTATGTCTTAATTAATTTTGACACCATTTTAGAGTATATCTGTTTTCAAAGAGATTAGCATTTAGTTTTTGCTTATCTAGCTTACATATTTCATTTTATAGCTTTTTTTTTTCTGACCAAGTTTTGTCTCCTTTGCTTGGCATCTTTCTTCCTCCTGGCTGTTTCCCCATTTATTAGCACTGACCTCCAGAGAGAAGATAAGGAGAAGAAATAAAATATAAATCACTTCATTTCTATAAACTGTTGCAAAGTCTGGAAAGGGTAGAGGTTGAAAGCAAAGGCCAAATAAAGTTTAAGTTGCAGACTAGGAAAGATAAGTACTTTCCTTGCTTTGTGCATTAAAATTGGATCCACGTAGCAATGAGGATATCTTAAAAATTTATGAGCCTTTAGTAGCAATTCTGGGCAGATTGAGAAAGGTATAAAGTACAGAAGGTGAGGGAGTTAGCCTTGGAAAGGAACAGGGTACCACTCTTTTAAGAATAAGACCAATACTTTGTATAGGTCTAAGTTTAAAGCAGACTTATTTAGAGAGTTGAGAAGGCACTAAGGCACTTGGTTCTGTGGGCTCTATTTTCTTTGAAAACAACAATAAATAACCATGATGTCTAGGGAACTGGCCAAGATGGGGCTTGAAGGAATGAGAGTGGGTTGGATCAGCTGGTGTTAAGGCTATCAAAAGGAGTCAAGGTACGGAACAGGAATTATTGGGTAGCATTGATACATTGGGAACTTCTAAACTTCCAAGATTTGTAGCATGAGCATGACTTTTTTTTCTGAATTCCTTCAGTAGCATAGAAATAGGAACAGATGAAAATAGATGGAAAGACTGAGGCTTGGCCAAGCATTCCTAGGAAGATTATAACACAAGAGTGATAAATAAACTAATCTAGAAAGAACTTTATCTTTGTTATCACATCTTAACAATAGCAAATTCTTAATAAACAGTGTGTGTTAGATACTGAACTTAATTTAGAGATGAATAACAATGCTGGGCACAGGAGACTTTTCAAAGTGGCTAAAGCCAGAAACGTAAAGTATTCTCTGGCTCTAAGAACACTTTTTTTTCACTTTATCAATAGTTTGTGGTAGTGATTTGACTTATGTATCAGTGGTCTTTAGTTTAAGGTTGTTTGACTTATGCAATTTTCCCATTATTAAGACTCATCATTGGGATCACATTCATAGATTCCAGGAAGTTTTCACTGTGCTAGATTTCCATACTACCCTAGAAATGCCTGTGGCTTAGCAGTAGGTGGCTGTGGAGTTGGAGCCTGGGGTATAGTGAAGGGTGGAGGGATGGATGTCACCAGGGGATGGTTTATAGAATCCACAGGTTATGTGGCAGTGAGGGGAAAGGTGGTAGCTTGTGTTCTATTGTAGCACTAGGGATAAGACTAGAGAACAGAGAAAGAGAGGAAAAGATCTTCATGTGGAACTCCTAACAGCAAGAGCAGGGGCTGTCTCTGACTTTGTTGCTTGCCTTTGGGACCCTTTTCATCATCTAGTCTCAGTAGAAGATGTGCCTAGTCTTACTGCAGTTTTATATGCCAAGGTTGGTCGACATCCATAAGAGATCTCCCCTTTTCTGAAGAGAAAGGGAGGAGGAGTAAGCAGGGTGGGGAACAGAGTTGGTGGAAAGACTAGAAGAAGAGGGAGGAGAATCTGAGGTAAGGATCTGAGGTAAATAAATAAATTAATTAATTTAAAATAAATTAGAAAAAGAGATTTGTGAGCCTCGGATTAGGTCCTCTTATTTTCTTGAGTTAAAATTCTGTAACTTCTACCTTAAACCATCCCTCTAACTGTCTGTGAATGGGATAGCTGGAGAGGTGGAGCCTCAAAGAACAGCTGGCTTTGAAGGAGGTGGCAAAACACTAGAGGGCTGATTAAGAATCAAGAGTGCCATCTACAGAAAAACCACTTTTCTCCTCATTAATTGATTCAAATATAGGAGTCATCACCGGTTCAAACTAGCATTCTGGAAAGATAAGAAAACTTAGACTTGAGATATCATAATGAGCTAATTTTAACATATGGTGATCAAAGGGAGAAACCAGGGTCCAATGTTAATGACAATTGTACTAAGATCGTTACCCTTCTATAGGAGTCTATGGGAAGCTTCCAACAAAGAATCATCTTGAATGAGGTGGTTTTTTTAGTATTAATTAACAAAGATGAATATTTAATAGTAATTGTTGAGAGAAATAAAAAAGTTTAAAGTGTCAAAATGGGTCAAAGCACACTGAGATGAAAGAGAAAGAAATTATTAGGTAGGGTAAGCAAACCTTTTCCTGGATGTCAAGGCAGTGGTACATGAATTTATAATATACAGTGGTCCAAGCAGATTGGTTAGATAGCAGCAAGCACATGCATTTTGCAGGGAGCGTCTCTCACCCTGTTGCCACTCTTTTCAGTGTTCCATATGTTAGGTTGCAAGTACGGATTTAGCCCTTTTGCCCAAAGGCATCTGAACCTGTGAAAAGCCTAGCTAGGGCACTGTCTATTGTTCATTGACAACTTGTCAATTTACTTCCAGGCAAAATAACTCATAAACATGATAAGTAAGGCAGATAAAACAGGAATTCTTTCACACTTTGCAACTTTACTGCAAAAATGGCTTATTTTCCATAAATGTGTGAAATCTCCCCTCTGAATTGTGACTGTGCACTGAACTTTAAAACTGTTTAGAAACAGCACAAGCATTTCACAATTCCTGTCTGTAATAAGATAAATGTTAAATATTAAACATTCATTAAAAGTGATAAAATAAAAGATTGTCAAAGGTTCAGTAGCACCACTATATTTCTTGTTGATTCCTTGAGTTAATAAAAGTTAAGTTTAGCAGTACTCCCCCAAAGACAAATGTTTAAACACTACCTTCTAAATTTGACATTTCATATATTTATAGTACCTATTATCTAAACCCTTATTTCATTTTAAAAAATAAATATAGTGAATCCTAATAGACCCAAGTTCAAAAGCCAGTATGTGGTATGTTAGCATATGTTCATCCTGTAGTGAAGTGGCTTTTATTTCTGATATTTATATACATTCCATTTCTAATGTACTGTTTAAATATTGAGAGCTAATTATAAATTCTTTTAGGTAAAATATTTTAAGTAGATAATAATTTTGAAATGTAATATTCTCTAAGGCAAAAGAGTCTGTTTATATGCAATTATTTATAAAGTCATACTTTTTAATGAATCTATGTTCCCTGAACTCAATTCCCTGGTAATGAATTTGATTTTAAGCTTCTTGCTTACTGTAATAGCATCACAAAGTTACACATAGTGCCCTACTGATTTTCCCCAGGTGATTCTCAATCATACCAAACATTCCAATTTTGGAAAGAGTAAAACAGGAGACAAGAACAGATGGGATGTGATCCAACCATCCAAGACCAGAGTCTTTATCCCCGTGATGGTCTCCTTGGAGTCCTTTGCTCAGGAGACCAGAGGACGCTCCCACAGTTTCCAATTGTAGGGTTTTGGGGTCTTTGGAATTCATCCCCACATTTCCCATATATTTTTTCAGTTACTGTAGAATATTTATAAACAGGAACACATTTACATCTGTTACATAACAAATGGCTTTTGGGAAATAAGTGAGAGAACACAAGAAAAGAAAATTAAAAGTCTGTAAAGAAAAAAATGGAAGGGGGAGGAAAATGAATCTGTGACAAACAAGAATGCCTCAAAATAGACCATCCTTTTCTGCAGTACAGTATAAAGAGCTTGTAACTGGGCCAGAGATCTGCCTAAATCATGTCACAGACACTAGCTATCTCTGACCCTTGGGAGTTTGTCTTTATCTTTGACCCCAAGTTTGATGAACTTTTGTGAGGGAAGATGGTCTGTGATTAATGGGTACAGACTCATTGCAGAATTTGCCTATTGAATACAGGGTTGCTATGAGATGTTAAAGAAAGACAGAAATGTAGATATTCACAATCAGATCCCTAATTATGTTTGTTGTGATAATAGTATAATTGGGTACCATAAGAATTCTCTCTAAATGGAGATGTGCATATTTTCAGATGACATCTATATTTGTCTTAAAACAGCAAGTGGACATAAAAACCTTCCCTACCTGATGTTTTGTGGGATGTGGGTTGTACGCCTGTGTAATAAATCTTATTCTAAATGCATCTCTCTCTGACTTTCTATTCCCTTAACATGAAAGCTGTGACTTTTAATTTTTTTAACTAACAATTTTTACATTGCATGTAATATTTCAGTTTTTGAGTCTGTTAAGCATTTGACCACACCAATCCTTGGCTGTACAGAGATTTTCTCTCTGCCTGTTACCCTTGAGAGCTAGCCATTGCTTGTTATTTTCCATTTGTGTTCTTCTTTTTTCTTTTTCTCTTCTCAGTGTGAGTGATAGGGTACTCTCCTCTGTTAACTTAAACCCATTTATTATGTGCTCTATATTCTAGCCTGCCAAGGTCATTTTGAATTTTAATCTAAAAAAAAAAAATTTCTGGCCACCCTACTTAATCTGGCCAGAATTAAAATCACTCTTGGAGATTTAGTGAGTTCATATTAGTATCAAAATTCTTAAATATTGTTAATCTAGAAACCTTGGAAACAGAAAACGTAGTAACCTAGAAGTAAACTTTTTCTGATGAGTTGGTGGCTGCAATGGTTCCACAAGCAGATTTGTAAAACGTTGTAAGAGAAGCAGTGTGGTAAAAAAAATTAAGGGGAGGCAAATAATAAGAGCTTTGTAAGACTCAGGGGCACAAGAGAACAAAGGGGACATGGGGTGGAGGAAAATAAAGATAGAAGCTAGCTGGATTTGGTTGCTTTCAAGATTCAGAACCTGATGTTGAATATGCAAGTGTGGAATGTATTTGTTTAATTTGAAGCATGTAGTTTCATTCAAAAACCCAGGAAAAAGGCTGCTGAGTGCTGGACGTCAATTAATATTCTTCCAAACGACTGGCAGGAAGCCACAGTGGGCGTCTAGTCAGAGACAGTGTGTCACACTACTGTTGACTGTAAAATTAATTACCATTTCTAAACAAGAACTCTGTGGTGTATATTCTTCTGGCATACTATACAGCCCTCCTGGCATTAAAGGTTACAAATAGTTATTTTTTAAAGTGCTCTTTAGAGAACTCACAAGTGAAAATATTAACAATCCCAATAATAACAACAAGAAGCACACTGCATGGCTGGGCAAGTTGACGTTGTGCAAACAGGGCTGAATATTAAGAAGTGTCACCTACCTAAAGTAAGTGTTAGACATTCACATGATGGCATCAGCTGCTGATCCAGTGCATCTGGAGCTGCCCTGTCACCGAGGCATTGCTAACCAAGGCAGAGACACAGACAAAGCTGCTTCATCATTAATGTCAGTAAAAGGATCCTGAGGAAAAATAGAGAGTCTCTGGAGACCTTGTCTGGACTTCTTGGAGCCTGGACAACAGTTTTTTTCCTACAACAGTCTTTTCCAACCTTGGAGCAGCTGCAACAAAGGGGAAAAGGAGAGCACTGACTCAAGTTGTCACTAAGTTCAAAGAGGTGAGAATAGTCATCTGTGGTGAACCTTTACAGACAGAGTTATTAATGGGGACTTCTTTTTATGACTTTCTGAAAATATCAAATTTATGAACAGTGTTAAATTACCCTGCGTTATTGTTTGGCATATGTTGACCAGTCAGGTTTAAACTGATAAAATTGAAATCTATCATTGTTAAGAGGAATACAGAGTTTCTCCCCCTGCATTGTAGCATATATATCTAAAATAGCACTATCAATCTAGGGAAACATGTCTCTGGCTCTTACTTTAGTGCAGACTGGTTCAAGGATTATATTCAGTGAAAGGTTATTAATGTTTCGCAGAAAACCTAAAGGACACATCCGATGCTGTCCTACAGGGGTTTGTCTAGGGTGGTGATATTTAACATTTCATCAGCCAGTGACTTGGATGATAAAATATAGAACATGCTCATAAAGTTTCATGGAGGACTTCTAAGTTGAGAGAGATAACAAGAATCCTGGAAGATCTGCTTATAATTCAAGACGACCTTGAAAAGTCATAGACAGAGTCATTAACAACCAGTATTATGACCACTGTGTAGCCTAACAAGTGGGGTTTAAATAAGTAGCATAATGAGAGAACAGATTTGAATAGGCAAGGATGAAATGCACTAAATACAAATGACTTGATAAACAACGTTTACTCTGGGAAGAAAAGCACATGACCCTGAAATTTCATATGATATAGAGGATGATGAAGTGCCTCTTGCTTTATTACTCAATTTAAAAGACACATAACAAATTGGAAACAATTCAATAAAGACAAAAACTAAAGATCTATAAAAAGAAAAGTAAAATTCCTGTGGTTTTTGAGAAATTGCCACAAAATGCCATCCAATATACAACTAATTGTTGGTATCTCCTGTTTAAGGAAAGGTAGATAATTTTCTTTAGTTTCTGACAGTTGTTTTTCTTTTGATTAGTCTCCTAATTTTCTCTTATTTAGAAGTTATGAATATATTTCAGGACATTTACAGCTTACTCTTTTTAATTATGTTATAGAGTTCATATATAGCCTATACAGACTGGGTACTGTCAGTGTCAATCAATGAAGAAAAGTCACATTGCAAGCATGACATATTGTACATGAGACATTCTCTAAGTAACATTCAATTTGGATAGTCTCTTTAAATCAGAAGACTTAGTTACATATACTTTTTTTTTAATTTACTAGCTCACTTTCTTTTAACAGGTAATGCATTTCTCAGCATTATCATTCAAGCGTACCAAGAACTTGCACTGTATTGACCCCGGTTGCCCTCTTCTCCTGTTTCTCTCCCGCCCACTAGTCTTTTTCCTCTTGCAAATCATCCCCTTATACTTTCAACTCAACACCTTAGGTTTATGCCAGCTTTAGAACAGTGTGTAAAAACAAAAGAGCAAGAATTTGAACCCAGATAGCAGGCAATTGGACATACTATGAAGAGTATGCTTTTAGAAGAGTAAACAGCCTCAGTTTCAGGTAGTAACCAAGCTCAGTAGCAGAAGAAATAAAAAATTTCAGATACTAACGACTTTTGAAGTGTGAATGCAAAACGGTCACAGAAAGACTTTTGACTTTCAGTATTGCTTTCTAATTCCTAATTTAAAGCATAATCTACATTCATTTACCTTGCCACTAGCAGTTGACTTCATGTTAGAATCATCTCACCTGCATTTAGAATTCCTGCTGCCTATGTTCCAACCTCAAGAGATCCTGTGGTTCTGACTTAGCAGTCTAGAGTATGTGCCTGGGAATAAAGGTGGAAAAGCAGACCTAGTTCCAAAGGTAAGTGTCTTATTTGGTAGAGCCAGTGATGACATGTAGTTAGAATTCACATTTGTGTCTGCTCATAGTGGCACTGTTATCTCTCTATGGTTGTGTTAAACTTGTCATGCTTTACTTTCCAGACTTTGAGCCCACTAACTATTGAATGATACTGCACTTTGCTGTCTCTGATTGTTACTACAGATATCCTTTCCTGCTTTTTCTAAGCTCTTAGACATTTGCATTGTCCTTAAAGGCTTTGATTCTAACTTGGTTTTTTTCTTTGTTTTGTTTTGTTTCTGTAAAATGAGAGGGCAGCATTATAAGACAGGTCAACATAGAACAAGTTGGGATGTGAAACTAACCAACCATAAAACCATGTGGTCATAATTTTTTATTGTTATTTAAATCAAATTGTAATTTACTTATTCACACAGGGGTTATAAACACAAAAAGGCAGGTTGCCAGGAAGGGGATGACACCAGAGCATAGGTGTTCAGGGGGAGTACAGATACCATTCAGAACAGGGTATCAGCTGGGTGAAGGTTCATGTGACAGGTCACTATGACTCTGCCTATGATTCACTAGTCCTTATCTAAGTTGGTACTGTCCGCCGAGGCTGCCTATTTACAAGATCTATGACTACTCAGGCTGGTAAATTTCCACAAAAGCTGCCTGTTTACAAAAGCTTATAGCCATCTGTTTCAGAGTTTTTCCACAGAGACCCAATACTTTGTGTTAGCATGTATGTATGTCAGGCCTATTGCTGATTTTAGGCCTATGGCTGATTTTAGGCCTTCAGTGTATAAGCAGGGCTGCCCCTGACATCTCCTCCCTTCTGTAAGTATAGAAGGGCCATGGTGATTCTAATCTTGCAAAGGTGAGGATAGAGGCCTGAGCTCCAATAATTGAAGGGTACCTTGTAATGGCTCCGGTCCTCCTGTCGTTGTCCAGTGAGGCATGAGGGCCATAATGTGGTCATATTTTAACCATCAACAGAAACAGGTTATGAGAAGAATCTCTTTGTAGAACAAAAATGGAATGGAACACTTAATGTTATATAGACTGAGGTTCTTACTTCCTTAATATCAAACCCAACACTGTATCATGTATGTGTGTGTGTGTGTTTCAGTGCACAAAGCTATGTTATATAATTCCTAAAGTCAGTATATATTGTTCATTTTATGGTATTGCACCAGCCATTTTTAACCAATCTATTTTAAAAGTCACTTAAACTGAAAAACTGGGTAAATCATTGTTGTTAATCAATTAGCTTGAAATGATAACTTCAGTCAAAATTCTAAATCCTGGAGTTCATAATAGAATGAAACTACACACTGGTATTTATCAAAGTTTCTTCTTGCCGGGCGGTGGTGGCGCACGCCTTTAATCCCAGCACTTGGGAGGCAGAGGCAGGCAGATTTCTGAGTTCGAGGCCAGCCTGGTCTACAGAGTGAGTTCCAGGACAGCCTGGCTACACAGAGAAACCCTGTCTCGAAAAACCAAAAAAAAAAAAAAAAAAAAAAAAAGTTTCTTCTTCATGGTTGTTCCCTGTGCACAATCACTACTCTGTTAATATATTTCTATAGGAAATTAATGAGAGATTCACAATACATAAGTAGTCTACAACTTGTTTGGTTTCAAAATCAAGTTAGACACTAATTCCTTGACATATAAATAATGTTTTATTGAGTACAATCTACATAGTAACTGCTCACTAATATTTTATTGGAGAATACTTTAATCTCTGTGTTTCTTCAAGACTACTTTCTTTCCATTATCTCATATTTAAAATTTTTGCTTCTCCTTCCATGCTCTTGGCATCAGTCCATTCATTTAAGGTATTTTTTTTTCCTTTAAAAGAGGAGGAGAAAGGTGACTTGCATCTACAATAATTTAAAGAATAATCTCCTACAACAGAGACTGGCTTCTTAAAAATCTTCAATGGACTTTGGAGAGTTTAGTAAAATGGTTTACTCAGGCTCAATATCTTGCCTGCTTGTCTTGCTGGAATTCAAAATTGAATAGGGAAGAATACACTATTTTAAGATAAGATCAATAAAATTAATAAGGCACAAATTACAATAACTTCAACTATCATCACAGCTATGTTGGAATAATTTTATTTTAATTAAAATAATAAATTAATTAATTTAGGTTAAAGTTTTAATGTAGTATATGAGACTTTAAATCACTTAAGAATACATCATAGTGAAGATAGACATTAAGTTGGCATAGGAGTTTTTGTGTATAGAACAAACTTAAAGAGCCCACTTTCTTCAAGGGATTGAGCTGACAGTATCTTACTCTTAAATATGAAAAAAAAACCAACAACAACAACACTTTCAATTTTCTATTTAGAGTGAAAGTAGATAGATTTTTATGATCTTCATATCAGTAATTTCTGTATCCTTTCTCACTTGTTATTATTTTCTTTTTTTCTTTGTCAACCAGTAAACCAATATTTTCTTTTGATAGTACTTTCAACTTTGAAGGTAGGTGTCTAAAATTTATTTGAATTTAAAAATTCTATTTGGACCTTACTAAAAGGAGTATCAAACAGATAAAAAGAACAGAATTCTTAATTAAATATAAGAAAAATACCAAAGAAAGAAGTAAGGTAATGTGAAGTTTCCATATGTCCAAGACTGTTTCAATATAAAAGGCAGAACAATCCCTAAAGTTTTGCCTAGGCTCCCTCATTAGGTGCAGGCATGGGGGTAGGGCTCCTAGATGAGCAAACTTTGAGGTTCAGATCTGTTATTTTAGTCTTGGCTTCTGCTGAGACTTTGGTACTCCCTGGAGATGTTTTACACCTATTAATAAAAAGATAGTACAAAATTGAATAATGGTGTCTGCTTCCATAAAAAGGAAAACGACTCAAGGGACTCAGCTCCCAAAGTGCTTTCATAAATAAGGAACTAATGCTCACCACTAATTTTCTAGTCTGATTTTCAAGACTAGAATCATATTTTCCAGTTAATAGTGACCTATTTTTGAGCAAGATTCACATCCTGTTCCAAACCCTTACGGAAGTAATTACTATACAAGGGTGTCTCTATTTTCATCAAACGGAGTAACCTGTCAATTGTGCTCCTCATTGGCTGCATTGCTTGCTTCTTGTGCCTCTATTCTCCCATACTTGTGCCCTCTACCTCAGATGTAGCTGATAGAAGTATCACAGAGATGAAAAACTTTTGTTCCCTTGCTCCTCCATGGTGGCTATATTCCCTGTCCCATACTTTCTTAGGCATGCTGTCTTTCCTATTCTTCTCCTAGCAGAGTGGATCTCCGTTTTCCTCCCTCCCTGTGCCTTGCCCTGGAATCCTAAATGTCCTGCCTCTATCTGCCTTGCCCAGCCATTGGCTGCTGGCAACTTAATTTACCACTCAGAATCATCTGGGGGCATGATCCCTCAGTGTCTTACCTGCAGCCATGCGGATTCTCAAGTAAACAAATTTGGGGACTAAAATTAACATAATATAAGTAGCATTAAGCCAAATCAACTATAGACTGGCTTCCAGGCAACTAGGATGAGGGTCTTAAGGCCCATGCTCACAGGGACAGACTTCCTCCAACAAGGCATACCTACTCCAAAAAGCCCACAGCTCCTAAAAGTGACACTCCCTGGGCCAAGCATATTCAAACCACCACAAGTGTCTATGGTAGGAATCTGGTTAGTTTTGCTGGATTCTTCTCTTCAGGGTTTCACAAGATTGGAGTGATTGTGTTTACTAGGGTATGACCTCAATTAGTGATATATTGGCTTCTGAATTCACATGAATGCTGGCAATGTTCCACTGTGTAAACTGTAGATCTCAGACTCTCATTGATTAGGGATAGTGGCCAACTTCCTCTTTTACAAATATCCTCTTCAAAAAACAACCTGCAACATGAAAATTTTCTTTATTAAATCCAGAAAAGGAAACATAATCTTCCTTTAAAGTAAACATTACATATTTATAATGTAATCACAAAATATGAACATATCTCAATAAAAATTTACAAGGGATGAACATAGCAGCAATATAAATAAAACAGTATGTATAAAATAGACAAATGGGCCAATCTCAGCAACCATACTTAATCAGGTGAAAGTCTTGCTACAGAAGTATTTTGAAAAATAGGTTTTTGCATACAAAGCTTAATAGAATAAATTAATAAAGAATGAATTAAGTCACAGGACTCTAGACTTTCCTGATTCTAATAATTTCTCTGGGTTTTGATTAAACTACATGGTATTAAGGTTCATCCTTGGATGTCTTGACTAAGTATATTTGATCAGATTTGGAGAGTTCCATGATTAAACAATATGTAGATATTAGCCCTCTATCAGATGTAAGGTTGGTGAAGATCTTTTCCCAGTCTGTTGGTTCCCGCTTTGTCCTGTTGACCGTATCCTTTGCTTTACAGAAGCTTTGCAGTTTTATGAGATCCCATTTGTCAATTCTTGATCTTAGAGCATACGCCATTGGTGTTCTGTTCAGGAACTTTTCCCCTGTGCCCATATGATCAAGGCTTTTCCCTATTTTCTCTTCTATTAGTTTCAGTGTAGCTGGTTTTATGTGGAGGTCCTTGATCCACTTGGAATTGAGCTTTGTACAAGGAGATAAGTATGGATCAATTTGCATTCTTCTACAAGTTGACTTCCAGTTGGACGAGCACCATTTGTTGAAAATGCTGTCTTTTTTCCACTGGATAGTTTGAGCTCCTTTGTCGAAGATCAAGTGACCATAGGTATGGGGGTTCATTTCTGGGTCTTCTATTCTATTCCATTGATCCTCCTGACTGTCTCTGTTCCAATACCATGCCGTTTTTATCACTATTGCTTTGTAGTACAGCTTGAAATCGGGGATGGAGATTCCCCAGAAGTTCTTTTATTGTTGAGTGTGGTTTTCGCTATCCTGGGTTTTTTGTTATTCCAAATGAATTTTAAGATTGCTCTTTCTATCTCTGTAAAGAATTGAGTGGGAATTTTGATAGGGATTGCATTAAATCTGTAGATTGCTTTCGGCAAGATAGCCATTTTTACTATATTAATCCTTCCAATCCATGAGCATGGGAGATCTTTCCATCTTCTGAGATCTCCTTCGATTTCTTTCTTCAGGGTGTTGAAGTTCTTGTCATACAGGTCTTTCACTTGTTTGGTTAGATTGACCCCAAGATATTTTATACTATTTGTGACTATTGTGAATGGTGTCGTTTCCATAATTTCTTTCTCAGCCAGTTTATCCTTTGTGTAGAGGAATGCTACTGATTTGTTTGAGTTAATTTTATACCCAGCCACTTTGCTAAAGTTGTTTATCAGGTTTAGGAGCTCTCTGGTGGAAGTTTTGGGGTCACTTAAGTATACTAACATGTCATCTGCAAATAGTGAAACTTTGACTTCTTCCTTTCCAATTTGTATCCCTTTGATCTCCTTGTGTTGCCTAATTGCTCTGGCTAGGACTTCCAGAACTATATTGAACAAGTAGGGGGAGAGTGGGCAGCCTTGTCTAGTCCCTGATTTTAATGGGATTGCTTCAAGTTTCTCTCCATTTAGTTTGATGTTGGCTACTGGCTTGCTGTATATTGCTTTTACTATGTTTAGGTATGGACCTTGAATTCCTGATCTTTCCAAGACTTTTATCATGAAGGGGTGTTGAATTTTGTCAAATGCTTTCTCAGCATCAAGAGATATGATCATGTGGTTTTTTTCTTTGAGTTTATTTATGTAGTGGATTACGTTGATGGATTTCCGTATATTGAACCAACCCTGCATTCCTGGGATAAAGCCTACTTGATCATGGTGGATAAGTGTTTTGATGTGTTCTTGGATTCGGTTCGAGAGAATTTTATTCAGTATTTTTGCATCGATATTCATAAGGGAGATTGGTCTGAAGTTCTCTTTTCTTGTTGGATCTTTGTGTGGTTTAGGTATAAGCGTAATTGTGGCTTCATAGAATGAATTAGGTAGTGTTCCTTCCGTTTCTATTTTGTGGAATAGTTTGAAGAGAATTGGTATTAGATCTTCCTTGAAGGTTTGATAGAATTCTGCACTAAAACCATCTGGACCTGGACTTTTTTTGGTGGGGAGACTTTTAATGACTGCTTCTATTTCTTTCGCAGTTATGGGACTGTTAAGATGGTTTATCTGATCCTGATTTAACATTGGTAACTGATACTTGTCTAGAAAATTGTCCATTTCATCCAGATTTTCCAATTTTGTTGAGTATAGGCTTTTGTAGTAGGATCTGATGATTTGTTGAATTTCCTCGGTTTCTGTTGTTATGTCACCCTTTTCATTTTGGATTTTATTGATTTGGATACTGTCTCTCTGCCCTCTGATTAGTCTGGCCAAGGGTTTATCTATTTTGTTGATTTTCTCAAAGAACCAGCTCCTGGTTTTATTGATTCTTTGTATAGTTCTCTTTGTTTCTATTTGGTTGATTTCAGCCCTGAGTTTAATTATTTCCTGCCGTCTACTCCTCTTGGGTGTTTTTGCTTCTTTTTGTTCTAGAGCTTTCAGGTGTGTTGTCAAGCTGCTAGTGTGTTCTCTCTCCAGTTTCTTTTTGTATGCACTTAGAGCTATGAGCTTTCCTCTTAGTACTGCCTTCAGTGTGTCCCATAGGTTTTGGTATGATGTGTCTTCATTTTCGTTAAATTCTAAAAAGTCTTTAATTTCTTTCTTTATTTCTTCCCTGACCCCATTATCGACGAGTAGAGTATTGTTCAGTTTCCATGTGAGTGTGTGAATTTTTTTAAACATAACTCAAAAAGTATTGCTTGTTTGAAGGCTCTATAGTATTCTTGTATAAGTATATCTGACACTTGGTATTTTGCTTGCTTGTTTCTTTTCATTTTATTCTGTTTGAATGCTTTTTAAATTTTTTTGATTTGCTGAAAATAAAAATAAAAAAAAATTAAAAAAAAAAAACAATATGTAGAAAAAACGATTTAAGTGTCTTGATGAATCTTGATGTGCAGTTGCTGATATATCCAGAGTTTAGAGCATTGGAGTGCATATTAGACCTGTATGGAAGAGTGTGAGCGGTGAAGCAATAACTATCTTCTGTACAAGTTGGAAAATACTGGAAAGTAGAAACCCAGTACCTGGGGAATCTCTAACATAGGATTACAGCTGCTCACTTAGTTTGAAAATCGGTTGAGGACAAAATTTTAGTATAGAAGATGAGAAAAGTTGAGAATAGATTCTGACATATTTCTTTACATATGGAGGAAATGAAATATATTTTAAGTCTAAGATGAGGTAAGAATTATGATACATGGTTCAAGTGTTACACAAGGCAAATATGAGGATAGATAGAAATCAATGAGCACTAAATGGGAAGCTTCCATTTTGAATTTCAGTAACAGGACATGTGAAGAGGAAAATAATCATGGAGCTAGCTTATTAGGGTGGAGAGAAAAATCTTGACTCTATCAAAAAGGATAGATTATTTTCCACTTATGTTGAGAATTAAAGTTAAATAAGGATATGCAAGCAAAGCCTGCATGTCATCCATTCAAGCCCACATTGAAATTTTCAATATCTTAAAGGAGTCACAATTTTTTGAGATGATATAATTTTACATAGAATTGGGATTATAGGTCTATCTATTTATCTATCTATCTATCTATCTATCTATCATCTATCTATCTATCTATTCATCTATCACCTATCTATCTATATCTATATCATCTATACCTATGCCTATGCCTATGTCTATACCTATATCTATACCTATATAACATGGCTTCTGTAGCATGCATCTTTTTCTTTCTTTTGTATACTGCATTTGTCAAGTTAAAAGGCCTGAGCTGTGTTGATTAATTATCCAAATGTTTAATCAATACAGCAAAAGCAAGATGCATTCTGGATGTGAAAGACCTTGGGAAGGTCCCACATGCCTTATTCTCCACCCCCAAGAGGGACATCAATGAACTATTACATAGTCCCTGCATATCAATGTAGCAAGGCTTATACAAATACAATGTTAATGGATAATTGTGGGTCACCTTGTCAAAATATGTTAAATGCCCCTTGAGTATGTTTTTTTCTACTTATTAAAAATGACAGTAAACTGTGACCTTGTTGATATCAAACATGCTTTCAGGAAGCAAATATTATTATTCAGTTTCTAAAATGGTTTATTGATTTATGGGTCAAAAATTAATTATAATTACATTATAAAACATACATTCTGTGTTGATAGAGGTTGTAATTGTATGGCAAAGTGCTAAACTAAAATGTCTAACTTAGTTTAGGAACAATACCTTGATGAACATTCATTCAGAACATACACAGAAGCAGCTTCCAAATGATTCATCAGCAAGGCCTGTGTCCCAGGACATCTGGGCTATCGACAGCATGGAGTCAGGGAAAGTTCACTGGGTGACCAAGGTCCTTGGACACTGGCCAAGAATATGCCATCTGTCAGGATGGTGGTATATACAGGAAGCCTGAGGCTTGGACTCCTGCCTCCCCCCAGATCTATTCATAAGCCATAAACACCCACACGGATCCTCCACTGTTCTTGGTGCTGACGAAGGACAGAGGCTTTCTTGTCATCTGGTGCCATGAGTCACAGTTGTGGCACTTGGGACTTAGATTCCAAAGGCTGCTCTGGCAGCATGACACACAGAATGGAATGGGTTAGATTGGCAGTCATGTTGGAGGTTTTCTTTTCTACTTAAAAAAAAAAAAAAAGAAAGATTTCTTAAGAAGCTGGTAAAATGAAGATGGCCAAGAATGCAGATTAGGAAGGGAATGCCAGATTTTATGATTTTATCATTTGTTGCTACTAAACCTAAGATAATGCTAGGTTGAAACTGAAAATTGGGTAAAAATGACATAATAGGCTAAGTTTTTTTTCTCACTACAAAGCCATTTTTTTTTCCTCTGAGAAAGAATGTAAAAATATTTAAAGCCATAGGTTGTGTGCTACAAGATGCATGAATTCAGAAAGCATTATGCTTCTTTAATGGGTAGTGGTAGGAAAATATGTTGCATAAGTATAATGTACACATTTAGACTATGTAATAATGGGTATTGTCTTGTTTAAAAAATGAAAGAAAACAGCATAAATAATTGAAATGGGAGCCTCTTAACATGTCAGTGGTTTTATTAGGGGAATAGTTTCACTTTGTATACACATCTTCAATTTACCTCTGGGCAGTCAAGTATAAAGTAACAATTTACACAGTATAATGAAAGGAAAAATGTCTCAATTTAAAAATTTACTGTGCTGTAGAAGTTTATTCTATCAGAGCACAGGGAGCTTCTAGAGAAGGCATGCTACTGGTCATATGTGGCATTTAAAGTACAGATGCACATGTGTACACACATGCAGTTTGAGAATATAGTTATCAAATGAGCTTTCATTTAATATTCTAATTCTATTTAATTTGAAAGTAGCATCTTCCATATGCTTCTAGCTGTTTGTCTGAATATTTTGAGAAATAGAAATGAACAGCATAGGGTTGTCCTTACTTACAGAACACTTCCTATGGATTTTAAAGTGTTCTTTCCTCTATTCCAGTTCCAAGTAGACATTCAGAGTTTTATGAATACTTAGAATCAGATGGAAATTCCTAAGATTCTAGATGATAACAAGGAGGTGCAAAGTAGCTTCCAGGAGGCCATGGAGCAAGGCAGTGGCAGGATCAAGGTGCATGTAAATCCAGACTATACCGGCAGTTTCCATCACACTGTCACCTTCATGGAACATTCATTCATTCATTACTTGTGCATTCTTTTCCTCAATGTCCTCACCATAAGACATGTGCAAGATACACAAATAAGTTGATGCCACAGGAAGCTCATTATACTATACACTAATCTCAAATTGGTTGAAAAATTGTCAACTTGCCTTCTACTAAAGCATTTCATGTTTTCTGAAAATCTGAGGTTCTTACAGATGTCACCATTGCTTATGTTGCTGTTTGTCTTCACTTTGTAATGTTGGCTAAAACTCTACTGAAGAATCTGTCATGTACTATTCTAAGTATCTTATATATAATAATACATCTTGTCTTCAAATGAGGTTACCTCTTCTTTTTCTCTAAAACTACTTCTTTATTTTACTCTTTAATTTTCTTCCATGTATCACATAATAAGCCTATATTTTCCATGAGTTGCTTAAGGTAAATGATAATCCTGGGATTCTAATAAAGAGACTCATCATTTGCTTTCATTACTAAGTAGAAGGAATTTCTTTTTCTCTGGCAGATGGAGTTTTTTTCTGAGTTTGAGTCCTATCCCCACAACATCATCACCAAAGACAACAGAAAGGAGATAAAGCAAATATCAACACTTTTAGCTAGTTTTTTTTTTTTTTAATCACCTGCCTCTCATTCATAAGAATTTTGGCATGTGCTGCCCCAGCTGCAACTTATATTTTTACTGAAGAAGTGTAATATATTAGTCAGCTGATTCTTATGCAACAATGTCAGAAATTGCACCATTTTGCCACCTTGATGCATCTTTAAAGTCTATACTTCTATAGGAGCTTAACTGACATCTATCAAATTGGTGTAACCTAATTCTTGTGGATGGATGTCTTCCATAAGAAGGTTAATGTGCTAAATATAAAATTGCAGCAAATGATCTCATTTAACATTTTATTAGTAACAGTATTTAACATTTTAAAAAGTAACCTTTTCTTTCTTTGGAACTTGTATTCATTTATGCAATGTCTATTGATCATATCCATCTGCTCCTACCTCCTTCTAGCTTCCTCTAGGGTTCCTGTGCCATCCCATTCCCAATTTCATGTATTCTTTACTTTTAATTGTCATTAACAGTTTACCTAATCCAATTGGGGTTGCTGATATGCTCATAGCTGTTTAGCCTTTCTCTGGGTCTTGGGCAACTTACCTAAAGTTATGTCAGCAGAGGAGAGCTATTCTTTTCTCTCTACAGCTATCAACTGTCAATAGTTCATCCAATGTCCTCAAGGGCCCCTTCCCCATTAATGCTGGAATTTTAAATGGCTTGATCTTTATAGGTCCTGTGCAGGTAACTATAGTTGCTGTGAGTTTATGTTTGTACAGCCATGCTATGACCAGAATTCAGCATTTTATACCTCTCCTCCTTCATCTTCAAGTTCTTCCATTCTTTCTGTCTCCTTTTCTGTGAGGTCCATTTTCACTATCTTAACCCTACTGATACATAAGCATGGGAAATATTTCTGATATGTTCTTCAATTTGTTTCTTCAGACACTTGAAGTTCTTTTCATATAGGTCTTTCTTTCTGTTTCTATTTGGTGGAATAGTTTGAGGAGTTTTGGTATTAGCTCTTTTTTGAAAGTATGGTAGAATTCTGTGCCAAAAACATCTGGCCCTGAGTTGTTTTTGATTGAGAGACTTTTAATGACAGTTTCATTTTCTTAGGGGTTATAGAACTATTTAGATAGTTTACTTAATTTTGATTTAAATTTGTAAATATCTGTTAGATCCATTTTATTCATAAACTCTCTTAGATTCATCATATTTGTTTAGTTTCTGTTTTGATGACCTGTCCATTGGTTAGAGTAGGATGTTGAAGTATCCTACTATTAATGTGTGGGGTTTGATCTGTGATTTAAGCATTACTAATCTTTCTTTCATGGATGCCATTGCATTTGGGACATAGATGCTCAGGCTTGAGATGTCCTTTTGATGGATTTTTTCTTTGAGGACTATGAAGTGTCTGTCTCTATCTCTTTTGATTTCCCCAACTCTTTTTTATTAATATTGGTTGAAAGTTTATTTTACTAGATATTAGAATGGCTACTCCAGCTTGTTTCTTGTGTCCATTTACTTGGGAAGCCTTTTTCCAGTTCTTTACTGTGGAGTGGTATCTATCTTTATTGCTAAGATATGTTTCTTGTATGCACCAGAATAATGGAATATCTTATTTTCTCCATCTATGGTGATTAAAAGTTTTTCTGGGTATAGTAGTCTGGACTGACATCTGAGGTATCTTAGGGTTTTCAAGACACCTGCCCAGGCTCTTCTGGCTTTTAAGGTCTCTGTTGAAAAATCAGATGTAATTCTGACTTTTGTAATTCTGATGGGTCTACTTTTATTTATTTATTTATTTATTTATTTATTATTTATTTATTTGTTTGTTTTTTGAGACAGCGTTTCTCTGTGTAGCTCTGGCTGTCCAGGAACTCACTCTGTAGACCAGGCTGGCCTCCAACTCAGAAATCTGCCTGCTCTGCCTCCCAAGTGCTGGGATTAAAGGCGTGTGCCACCACTGCCCAGCTGTGTCTACCTTTATATGTTACTTGGCCACTTTCCCTTGCAGCTTCAAATATTCTTTATTTCTTCTGTAGATTTAGTGTTTTAATTATTATGTAGCAGGAGGATTTTCTATTCTGGCCCAATCTATTTGATGTTCTGTCAATCTCTTGTACATTTATAGCCGTCTCTTTCTTTAGGTTAGGGAAATTTTCTCCTATGTTTTTATTGGAGATATTTTCTGGGCTTTTGATCTGGGAATCTTTTCCTTTTTCTATTACTATTATTCATAGGTTTAGTCTTTACATAGTGTCCCAAACTTCCAGGGTGTTTTGTGTTAGAAACTTTTTAGATTTGGGATTTTGTTTGCGTGTAGGACCCTGAAGGGCTGTCATGCCCTGGCTGAGACTTTCCATGTGTTCCTGTCTGACAAGTAACATTCTTCTGTTTTTCAAAGATCAAAACATCCTGATGTAGGCATGGTGCTCCAGGGAGGGAATTTATACTTGACAGTTCATTGCCCCCAGTTGAGTTCCTGTTTGTATTTTTCCTTTTCTGGCTTGGTGTATATATTGAACCTGCTCAGCATAAGCTTTGGCATTCTCTCATAATGAATGATGAGAGTCTGTGTCTTCCTTTAATCCCCCAGGCCTATGCCTTAGCTAGGTACTGTGGCAGTGCTGGCGATGTCAAGTGGAGGTCCCACCGAGATTGGGAAAGTGAAGAGAACCTGATGGGATCATCCCTGAAAGAAGCTGGCCCGCACACTGAGTGGAACATATTGGAGAAGAGGAGCAGGATCAAACTGAATGTAGCACTAGACTAGATGAGTGTGAGTTTTGATCGCATCATAGGGATTATGAGTTCCTTCTTATGAGTAGTGGCACAGAATGATGCATCTAAAAAATTTTTGTATGAGGCGGAGAATAGCTCTGGCTCTGAGGATGAGAAAGAAACTTTAGTAAAAGAAGTAGCTTGCTTAAAGGAAAAATTGAAGAAATGCAAGGTTCAAAAGGGAGCAGATTGGAAAGGGGAGTGACCACCTAGTAAAAACCCTTTTGTTGATTTTACAGAGGCCACTGTTCCTCCGGCATATGATGAATGTTCCCTGAAGGGTTGGTGGGTAGAGGAGCCCATCCCTAAGAAGGTGGTGATTTTTTCTAAAGCATGTTCTAATCATGCTTATCCTGTAATGGAAGTCCCTCACCCTAATAACCTTGTGAAAATGCTTAGTCAGCATGTGCCTTTGTCTTTTAAGGAATAAAAGAGCCTTAAAGAAGCAGTTTCCTCCTGTGGGCCTTGGCACCCTTTACTTAGGCAATTTTTGAGTCCTATAGCACCTTTAATTTAACATCAGGAGATTGGCAACAACTATGCAGTACAATGTTGAGTGGAGGAGACTATTTAGTCTGGAGGGAGAATATCAGGAGAAATGCATTTTTGTAGCAAGATTAAATGCACAGGAAGGGCAGCCCCAGAGAAACCTGGAAGCAGTAACTGGTTCAGAACAATATGCTGATCTCCATCAGCGCAATCATTATGATCCTGCTGTTTATGCCCAAATTGCCACTGCAGCCATCAGAGCCTGGAAAACTTTGCCTAATAAGGCAGCTGGAAATCAACTATCTAAGGTGGTTCAAGGACCTTCTCAACCCTTTCAAGATTTTGTTAATAGACTACTCTAGTTAGCAGAAAAATTGTTTGGAGATGCTGATACCTCTATGCCTGTAGTAAAACAGCCTTCGAAAATGCTAATAAATGGTGCAAAGAAGCCATTAGACCACATATATCAAAAACCTTAAATGATTACATTAGAGTCTGCAAGGAAATTGATGGAAATTTTGTTATGGGACAAGTACTCACAGCTGCCATGCAAAAAGTATCTAGCAAGAATAAAACTTGCTTTGGAAGTGGCCAAGCTGGGCATTTCAAGAGGGATTGTGCAAGGAAGAAGGGATTACGGGTCCTGGCCTGTGTCCTCAATGCCCAAAAGACCATCATTGGGGTAGTGAATGCAGGTAAAAATCAAACTCTGACGGACACACTCTGTCCCCTCAGGGAAATGAGTGGTGGGGCCCGCTCCTGAGCCCACAAACAAAAGTGTGTGGAGCCATGAATACTACTATTACCCCAACTCCAGTTTGGTTTGTGCCTCAAACCAACCTTTTTATGTCAAAGACCTTGTCAGAAGTACCCCAGGAAGTGCAGGATTGGACATCCACTCCTCTGCCTGAGCAGTATTGACACCTCAAATGGACCCTTAAGCGTTAGGTACTGGAGTGTATGATCCCATCCCTTCAGGGAGTGTAAGCCTTATCCTAGGACACAGCAGTGCCTTGTTTAAGGGAATTAGGATCCTCCCGGAAGCGATAGACTCAGATTATAATGGAGAAATTAAAATTATGGTTACTGTGGATAAGAGAGTTGTAGTTATTCCCCAGGGAGATAGAATTGCTCAGCTACTACTTTTGCTGCAGTTACCCACTAAACATGCTACAATTAAGGATACCAGAGGTGATGAAGAATTTGGATCCACAGGGACTGCCTCCTTCTGGGTTTTCACCCTGGAAGCCCACCCTACCCTTACCTTTTTGGTTGATGGAAAGTCTTATGTATGGAATTCTGGATACTGGTGCAGATACTACTGTGATATCTAAAACATCTTGGACTAGTAGCTGGCCCCTGGATAAATCCTCTTCCACCTTACAAGGAATGGTGACAGCTGCTGCACCTCTCAAGAGCAGTAAGATCTTAAATGGAGAGATGAGGAAGGACATGAAGGATGGATTCAACCGTTTGTCTTGGAACATCTCCCTACTAATATATGGGGCCAAGATATACTTAACGGCATGGGAGTTGTGCTCATGAGCAAACTAGTCCAGGGTATGATGAAAAAGCAAGGATATATTTCTAGGAAAGGATTAGGGAAATATTTACAAGGAAGACCCAATAGTGTGGCTGAAGGATGTCAGATTGAGTCAGACACCAGAAAGACAAAATTGGGATAGGAAATTTATATTAAGGGTCACTGTGAAGCCTCCTAAACCACTACCAATCACATGGAAGTCCAATAAGCCCATGTGAATTGAACAGTGGCCCTTATCTAAAGAAAAATTGGAGGCAGCTCTATTATTGATACAAGAACAACTTTTAGCTGGACATATTGTCCCATCTATATCCTCCTGGAATATTCCTATATTTGTTGTTAAGAAAAAATCAGGAAAATGGAGATTATTACAAAGTTTAAGGGAAATTAATAAAACTATGATGCCAATGGGGCTACTCAACTTGGATTGCCTATCCCAGTTGCTATTTCAAAAAATTGGCATATCTTGGTGATAGATTTGAAGGACTGTTTCTTTACCATATTCTTGCATCCTGAGGATTGCAGATGCTTTGCATTTAGTATTTCCTCCATCAACTTTAAGGAACCACCTGATAGATATCATTGAGTGGTGCTGTCCAAAGGGATGGCTAATAGTCCCACCATGTGTCAAGTCTATTTGGCAACTGCTCTTTAACCATTACAGAAGAGATATCCTTACATGTATATAATCCGTTATATGGATGATCTACTACTTGCAGCTAGGGAAGAAAAAGAGCTCTATGAGGCCTATGTGGAACTACAAGATGATTTTCAGGCCATTGGGTTGAATATTGTCCCTGAGACGGTTCAAAGAATTTTCCATATCAGTATTTAAGACATGATATTGCAAAAGGGTGTTTGTCCCCAGAAGTTACAGATTAGAATAGATACTTTGAGAACTTTAAATGATTATCAACCATTGTTAGGAGACATAAATTGGTTGAGACCTTCCTTACAATTAAGCACAGGACAGTTAAAAACCTCTCTTTGATATTATTAAGGGAGATGCATAACCCACTTCCCCCAGACAATTAAATGAAGAGGCCAGAGAATGTTTGAAAATGGTACAGGAAGCTCTAGAACAAGCTCATCTAAATTATGTAGACTATTCAAGGTAGCTGTTATTTGTGGGTTTTGCCTTGAAACATTCCCCAATGGGTGCCTTTTGGCAAGAGGGCCCTATTGTATGGGTTCATTTGCAAGTGTCACCCTCCGAGATTGTTTTATCTTACCCACAAGCAGTAGTTTTCTTGTTGTTTAAAACCTATAAAGTAAACCTACAAATGTTTGGTAAAGAACCAGACATGTTTATTACTCCAAATTTTATCTCAAAATTGTGTTGAGTGGGCCTTCTTTGTTTCTACCATTGATAGCAAATTTGATAATAATTATCTAGATAATAAGTTGTGTCAGTATTTTAAGTTCCACCTGGTGATTTTTCCAAAAATTATTTGCAATCAGCCCTTGAATCAGGCTTTCCTAGTATTTACTGATGGATCCTCCAATTGTAGGGCTGCAGTTGCTTCCCAAGGTAGAGTTGAGACCTTACAGATGACCGATTGCTTCACACAATTAGCAGAACTAAAGGCCATACAATTGGCACTCTCTTTGTTCCCAAATGAACCTTGCAATATATATACTGATAGTGTATATGTTTCTCAAATTATGGAACCCTTGGAGACTGCATCTTATGTGGCACCAGTGTCTTCATTTTGCTCTTGCCTATTGCTAGTGCAAGCTCTTTTATGGCAGTGTTTGTGGGTCATATTCGGGGATTGTTGCCAGGCCCCTTGGCCCAAGGTAATACTGAGGCTGATTTTCATACCAAACAAATTTTGCTATACTTAAATTTAGTTACTAATTATGATAAGGCTATTGCTATGTATAATAAATTTCATCTTAAGCCAGGCAGTGGTGGCGCACACCTTTAATCCCAGCACTTGGGAGGCAGAGGCAGGTGGATTTCTGAGTTCGAGGCCAGCCTGGTCTACAGAGTGAGTTCCAGGACAGCCAAGGCTACACAGAGAAACCCTGTCTTGAAAAACCAAAAAAAAAAAAAATAATAATAATAATAATAAAATAAATAAATAAATAAATAAATTTCATCTTAATGTAAATTCCTTGAAATTTCATTGTGACATTACCAGAGAACAGGCTGTTCAAATCGTTACTCACTGCCCTCACTGTGCTCAGTTTATCTCCTCCCCTAATTTGGGAGTGAATCCCTGAGGTCTTGCACCCAATGATATTTAGCAAATGGATGTTACACATATTCCCTTGTTTGGGAAGTTACGCTTCATTCATGTTACCATTGATACCTTTTCTGGTATGATTTTTGCCTTGGCTCACAGTGGGGAAAAAATAAAAGATGTTAGGAACCATTGCCTGCAGACATTTGCCTATTTTGGGATTCCCTGCCAAATAAAGACTGATAATGGCCCAGCCTATGGTAGTGTGTCCTTTAATAAATTTTGTGATGAATATTATTACCCATAAGACTGGGGTTCCTTATAACCCACAAGGCCAGGCTATAGTGGAAAGAACATATTTAACTTTGAAAAATTATCTTGAAAAAAGAAAAAAAGGGGAGTTTACCTCACCTCATGCAAGATTATTCTTTATTTTATATATTTAAAAATTTTTATTAGTGGATAAGGATGCATTATCTGCAGCAGACAGACATTGAAAACGAGCTCAGAAGGCACTGGGACTAGTGAAATGGAAACAATTGTCATCAGGTATATGGAAAGGCCCTGACCCTGTGTTAGTCAGGTAAGAGGTTCTGTTTGTGTTTTTTCTAAAGATGCTGAAAGTCCTGTTTGGATTCCTGAGCATTGCGTGCACCCTGTCACTATGGAGCTTCACCCAGGTGGAGATCTACTGGAGCCTTGTGAAGAACCCCCCAGTTCTGATGTCAATGGAGATAAGTAACTCGACCTGGCTGGTCATAGTTTCCACCAACAGGACTACTAGAAAAGCTGCAGCTAATTTTGAGAAATCAACAATTTCTTAATGTTACTCAACAGTTATCTATTTCCATTCAGAAGATTAATGATACTTGTGTGCAGTCTCTTTATGGAGAGAAGTTTTTAACAGGACTCAAGCTGGCCAGAAGGCTCCTTAAAGGGTGGGCTGGTTCCTTGCCTTTGGGAATCCTAGCCTTCTGTGCAGCCACAGAGGGATTGATATTTCTTTGCCACTTTTGAAGACAGGAGATCCAATCCCAGGCAATTACTAAGCAGGTACTTGTATTGCTGGCACAAGAGAACCGTTCTGTCCAAGTTTGGCTCAGCCTTTACCAAGAACAGTTAGCCAATAACAGGCAACTCTTTTGCAGTCCTTACCTACCTAAGAAAGGGGCCCTGAGACTGGCAGAGATTCCCAATGATGGGGTAATCGGTATTGATGGAAGGTGACCTAAGACATATGCTGTTCTCCTACAAAATAAAATCAGGGGACCTGTAGGACCCCAAAGGGCTGTCATGCCCTGGCTGAGACTTTCGATGTGCTGCTGTCTGACAAGTAATATTCTGCTGTTTTTCTAAGATCAAAACCTCCTGATGTAGGCATGGTGCCCCAGGCAGGGAATTTACACTTGAGAGCCCATTGCCCCCAGTTGAGTTCCTGTTTGTGTTTTTCCTTCTCTGGCTTGGTGTATATATTGAGCCTGCTCAGTAAAAGCTTTGGTATTCTCTCATAATGAATGACCTGAGTCTGTGTCTTCCCCAGGCTTATGACTGAGTTCAGTACCATGGCAGCACTGGCACTGTCATTTGACCAATGAATCTATTTCTTCTATTGCATCTTCTGTACCTGAAATTCTCTTTCTATCTCTTGTATTCTGTTGATGGTTGAATCTATAATTCCTGTTCTCTTTCCTAAGTTTTCCATCTGTATGATTGCTTCAGTTTGAGTTTTCTTTTCTTTTTTTTGAGACAGGGTTTCCCTGTGTAGCCTGGGCTGTCCTGGAACTCACTCTGTAGACCAGGCTGGCCTCGAACTCAGAAATCCACCTGCCTCTGCCTCTCAAGTGCTGGGATTAAAGGCGTGTGCCACCACCGCCTGGCCTTGAGTTTTCTTTATTGCTTCTGTTTCCATTTTCAAATCTTGAACAGTTTTATTTATTTCATTTACTTGTTTGATTGTATCACCCTGTATTTCTTTAAAGGATTTATTTGTTTCCTCTTTAAATGCTGGTGTCATCTTCATAAAATTAGATTTAAGAACATTTTCTTGCACTCCAGATGTGTTATACTATTCAGGGCTTTCTGTAGTCTGAAAGCTGAGTTCTCATGGTACCATATTACCCTAGCCTTTATTGATTGTATTCTTACACAAGCCTTTAGCCATCTGAGTGACCTTAGGGTTGACAGGTCTTATAGTCCTTCTTAGCAGCAGGCTTCTGGGACTGCAGGTGCTAGTCATTGTCACAGATGACACAAGGAATTAAGGAATGCAGGCAGAGTTGGTAATCCCTGATGGTTTCAGACTGCTGGTTGTCCTGGGTAGTCCTAGGTGGCAGCAGGCTTCCAAGAAGGCAGGCATAGCTGCTGGTCTGTGATGGCTGAAGGCTTTCTGGTTGCAGGTAGATTTGTAGACTAGAAGTTGGAGCACAGAGAGGAGAAGGCAGTACTCAGGGCTGGTTTGTTTGCCAGTGCAGAAGATTTGGCCATGGGAAATCTCACCAGACTGGCAGCAGGCCTCCAGGGATGCAGCCATAGCTGTGTCCTGGGGAATCAATATATTTGTTAAAATAGATTTGCAAATGTCCTACTTCTATAGCATTAAAAACACTCTTGCTTCAATATAGATTTGGGTAAATCATAGGCATGGAAACAAGTGCACAAAACAAAATTAGAAATGAAAAGGAAGATATAACAACAGAAACTGAAGAAAAAAAATCATCAGATCCTACTATAAAAGCCTATACACAACAAAACTGGAAAATCTGGATGAAATGGATAATTTTCTAGACAGATACTAGGTACCAAAGTTAAATCAGGAACAGGTAAAACATCTAAACAGTCCTATAACCCCTAAAGAAATAAAAGCAGTCATTAAAAGTCTCCCCCAACCCCCAAAAAAGCCCAGGACCAGATGGATTTAGTGCAGAATTATGTCAGATCTTCAAAGAACACCTAATACTAATACTTTTCAAACTATTCCACAAAATAGAAACAGAAAGAACAGTACCTAATTCTTTCTATGAAGCCACCATTACACTGAAAACAAAACCACACAAAGACCAAACAAAGAAAGAGAACTTTAGACCAATTTCTCTTATGAATATCTATGGAAAAATCCTCAATAAAATTCTTACAGAGGGAATCCAAGAACACATCAAAACAATCACTCACCATTATCAAGTGGCCTTCATCCAAGGGATGCAGGGATGGTTCAATATATGAATATCCATCAACATAACCTACTATATAAAAAATTTCAAAGAACAAAACTACATGACCATCTCATTAGATTCTGAGAAAGTGACAAAATTCAACATTCCTTCATATTAAAAGTCTTGGAACAGTCAGAAATTTAAGGACCATATGTAAACATAGTAAAAGCAATATACAGCAAACCAGTAGCCAACATCAAACTAAATGGAGAGAAACTTGAAGCAATCCCATTAAGTTCAGGGACTAGACAAGGCTGCCCACTCTCTCCCTATCTATGCAATTTAGTACTGGAAATCCTACCCAGAGCAATTAGACTACAAAAGGATGTCAAAGGGATACATACTGGAAAAGAAGAATTCAAAATATCATTATTTGCAGATGATATGATAGTATACTTAAGTGATGCCAAAAATTCTACTAGAGAATTCCTTCAGCTGATAAACAACTTAAGTAAAGTGACTGGATATAAAATTAACTCAAACTAATCAGTAACCTTTCTTTACTCAAAGGATAAACAGGATGAGAAAGAAATTAATGAAACAACACCCTTCACAATAGTCACAAATAATGTAAAATATCTTGGTGTGACTCTAACCAAACCAGTGAAAGATCTATATAACAAGAACTTCCTGTCTCTGAAGAAAGGAATTGAAGAAGACCTCAGAAGTTGAAATGATCTCCCATGCTGATGGATTGGCGGGATTAACACAGTAAAAATGGCCATTTTACCAAAAGCAATCTACAGATTCGATGCAATTCCCATCAAAATACCAACTCAATTATTCACAGAGATCGAAAGAGCAATTCTCAAATTCATTTGGGACAACAAAAAACCCAGGATAGCAAAAACTATACTCAACAATAAGAGAACTTCTGGGGGAAATCACCATCCCTGACCTCAAGCTCTACTACAGAGCAATAGTGATAAAGTCTGCATGATATTGGTACCAAGAAAGGTAGGTAGATCAATGGATAGAATTGAAGTCCCAGAAATGAACCCTCACACCTATTGTCACTTGATCTTTGACAAAGAATCTTAAACCATTCAGTGGGGAAAAGACAGTATATTCAACAAGTGGTGCTGCTTTAATTGGCAGTCTGCATGCAGAAGGATGCAAAATTCTTATCTCCTTGTACAAAGCTCAAGTCCAAGTGGATCAAAGACTTCCACATAAAACCAGATACACTGAATCTATTAGAAGAGAAATTGGTAGACAGCATCAAACACATATGCACAGGGGCAATTTTCCTGAACAGAACACCAATGGCCCAGGCTCTAAGATCAACCATAGACAAATGAGATCTCATAAAATTGAAAAGCTTCTGTAAGGGAAAGGACACTTTCATCAGGACACAATCGCAACCTACAGATTGGGAAAAGATCTTTACCAATTCTATATCTGACATAGGGCTAATATGTAATATATACAAACAACTCAAGAAGTTAGATTCCAGAGAACCGAATAACTTTATTAAAAATGGGAACAGAGCTAAATAGAGAACTCTCAACTGAGAAAACTCAAACGGCAGAGAAGCACCTAAAGACAAGTTCAACATCCTTAGGGAAATGCAAATCAAAATGACCCTGAGTTTCCACCTCACACCAGTCAGAATGGCTAATATCAAAAACTCAAGTGACAGCAGATACTACCATTGCTGGTAGTATTGCAAGTTGGTACAACCAAGTTTTAGTTTTCTGTGATTTTCTCAGATTGATCAGCCTTGAAACCAAATAAACACTACCAACACGAAAAGTCTCAGCTGGTTCTACTAGTATCTATTTATGCAAACATATACTTCACATGTAGCAAATTTAATAAAAGATAAACAGGCAATCAATTTGTGGAGTCATAGGAAAGTTTCAAGCAGCATAACTGGAACTAGTTGGGGAAAAGGGTACGTGATATAATTATATTTCAGTTTGAAAACAGATATTAGTATAGGTATGTGAGTCCCCTGTTCCAGATGGTGTCCCACGAGGATCTCCTGGCTAGGGACAGGGTGAGAGCAGGAAGGGTCTGCTACTGTCTCTGCCACTGCCTCTGCCCGTGTGTCTCCACTGCCTCCTCCCTCATCTCCACTGTCGGTTGGTCTCCAGCCCAGCTTGGTGCGGGAGGTCCAGGTCAAAGGGCACAGAGTTCGAGCAGGGAGGGGAGATTGCCTGCCCCCACTGCTGCCTCTGCTTGAGTCTCCATGGTCACTCCCAGGTGTTGCACCTGTCTCTCTGGGCAGATAAGAAGCGGGGTAGCTGGCAAGGAGGCAGCTTGGTGTTCCAGGTAGGTTCCAGGAGAGCAGATCTCTCCCCAAGTGTTACAACTCTCACAACAGAAACTGTAGGACACCAGGATGATTCTCGCACACACCTTTTTACTTCTCTCAATAGAGTCCTTATATACAGTTTCACAGTGGATTAGGATCTGGCAGCAGATAACACCTATTGGCTTGGTCTGAGAGCTTGGAAATATCTCATCTACATGTGGGAGAGCCTGAGGTCCTGTTCCTCATGACTGATGGCCATAGCCCTCTCTGTGGGATGGGTTGTGAAGGGCTGAAGCTGAATGAAAAGAACCAGGGCCCAGGAGCAGAGCCGAATGCCTGCCATCTGAAAAGGTCCAGGGTTCAAGACTTATGCTCAACCAGGCACCCAGCTGCTGCTCACAATCCACCACCCCACATAGGCAATTTCATTTAAAGTACATTTCTTGATAATTCCCTCAAGAAAAGAATTCCAGAACCGTAAAATAACATGAGCTTTTCTTTTTTCTTGTTTGTGCTGTTTCTTCTTCAATACAAGATTAATTTTATGATATCTTGTTTTACTCCTGAACAAAAATAAATGTTTGTGGAAAAATAAAGGAAACACATTTTCAAAAGTAAGGCTTTGCTTTGGTTTTAAGAAAATCAAATTCTTTTATCCCTTTAGTCTAGGTTTGTCTTACTAATAATCTTCTTTCTATGAGGAAAAAGAATACTTACTGCTTTATGCCAATGAAATATATGGGTGTGTATATGTGTGTATCATTTTAAAAGCAGACTGAATCATCAACACAGACACAAACTCATAGCTTTTGACATTTGTACCATATAAGGTAAAACATTCCCATTTCTAGAAAAGACCAGAGAAGAGTAAGTGATGCATTTAAAAAAAAAATCATGTTTTAGACTTTCATCATATGCAATAGACTTAGTAAGACATAGGAAATCATATCAGAAAATGATATTTGCTTTCTCTATTTTCCCCATAATTAGCAAGCTCTCTGTGTGGTGATGGCCAATATGAGAAATAAAGAATCTCAATTATGCTTCTAGCTCAAAGAACACACTCTCTTATCCTGAACTTCACTGAAACACTTTTATTTTCCAGATTTTCCTTGTTTGCCTAAAAAAGAAAAATAAGGAAGTGGGAGTAAAACTCCCTAGCTAGCATTCATCTTATAGATAGTCAACAAGATGTATAACCTGGTATATCTTCTTTCATGTTCTCCTTCAACCTACAACAGTTGTATGATATCAGTACCCCCAGTGGATGAGAGTATACTCAGTTCCTCTGCTAGACAAGCAGATGAGAACTTTTCATCCAGGTTATTGTTTCAGAAGAATAATTCGTACTAAGACTAGACTTGTAGAAAGTAAATGCTATGTTTATAGCATGTTAAGAAAAAAACAAATCATATGGTATGATTTCTTTTGCTAAGGCCATTTTCCCTTCCAGGAATGTACCTGTATACACAGGACCTACTTCCTTATATGTCACAAGGTGTACAGCTCCAGAAGACAGTGATTCAGAATTAAAAAAATAATGATTCAGAGCTCTTCTGATTAAAATACATATGCTTATTAAAAAAAAAAAGACAGAGAACAAATTGCTAAATACCAGGAGAGCAGTAACTTATACACCGACAAGTTATTTTCAAGTTTGCCAGAGGAAGTAGTCTGCTATCAACAAGGGGCAATTGTCTGAGCAAACTCATCTTCACATCTTACAACACTGTCACCTTGTGTAAAAAGAAAAGCAGAAATAAACTACAAACCAATTCAGAAGAATGTTTTTCTGAAATGTTTTTTTTTTCTAAAGATCTCTTCCTTTTCCTAGGAAACTAAAAAGAAAGAACACAATACAGCTCAGAACTCATCTAATCTCTTGTGCCTTATCATGGAGCATCAGAACACTGTATGAGTCCATGCCATAGAGAACTAGGGATGAGATGAGAAAGAATCCAGGACAGAAATTCTTATCTGTGATTTACTTATGACTGCCTCAGGTGAAGCAAGTTAGGTAGAAACTCTCCTGGTGATGTGTTGCTATTATTAGCAGGGAAAGCAACTGATATATAAATTCAAAATAGCCAATACCGAAAAGCAAAGATACATCAGCAGGAGAAATACAAAGGGGGCCTCATTTATGAGAATCATTTCTGATTTTCACTGAGAAGAGTAAAATCTTAATTAAAAATATCAAATACTTGCTTACCAGCCTGCACTCCCAAGGCAGCCTCCATTCTCCTGTCACCTCTCTGCCCATTGTCATCAGACCTATGGTTCCTGAACTATACAGGTAAGCTTCCATTTCCCCATTTATCTTCCATGCTCTCTTAGTCCCATGGAGCATCCAAGATGTCCTGAGCACCCATCTATCTCAAGCAGACCTCCATTCTCCTGCCACCTCTTCCCCTACCCTCATCAGACCTGCAGATCTTGAAACATAGAAGGAAGCTCTGAATTGCTTCACAATGTCCTGAGGGTAGAAAGAGAGAGATAGATGGGGTGGGGAGCTCTGGTAGCTCATTATACCTGAGCCACATAGAGTTGTGATTTTCCTGTTCAGGTGGCATCTAAAAAAGAAAATTTTAATTATAATATTTTCATTATCAATGATTTTAAACAGGTAACAACTATCCCAAGGGCTTTCCTCTTTTTAAGTCCTAACTTCACTATCTCCTTCTTGGACCTCAGGATAAATCTTATTGATACAGCACATTGTAAAAAAACTAGATACAATTTATTAGGAATATTAATGTAATAAAAATTTTAAAAATGATCACGAGCAACAGGAGGTTGTCTCACATCCCATAAAAATATCAGGAAACTTTTTAAAAAGTGATGATAACTGGGACTTAAAACATTGGGGATATGGAACCTTAAGAGGCCAACTCTTCTAGTCAGGCAGGAAACCCAGTGGGATGGTAGAGACACCAACCCATCCACAAAACTCTCAACACAAAGTTTATCCTGTTTCCAAAAATGCAGGCACAGGAGATGGAGTAGAGTCTGAGGGAATGACCAACCAATAACTGGCCCAACTTGAGATCCATTCCATGGGGGCAAGCACTAATCCATGAGTCTGTTAATGACACTTTGTTATGCTTGTAGACAGGAGTAGATTGTCCTCTGAGAGGCTCTACCTAGCAGCTTACTCACACAGATACAGACACCTACAGCCAAACAGTGGATGGAGCTTGGGGATTCTTATGAAAGAAATAGGAAGATTGTGGCCCCGATGAGGATAGGAACCCCACAGGAAGAACAACAGAGTCAACTAACTTGGACCTTGGGGCTCTCAGAGTCTGAACCATGAACCAAAGAACATACACTGGCTGGACCTAGGCCTCCCAGCATATATGTAGCAGATATGGAGCTTGGTCTTCATGTAGGTCCTAATCAATTGAAGCAGGGGCTATCCAAAAGCTGTTGTACATATTAGGATACGTTCTTCAAGCTGAGATGCCTTCTCTGGCCTCAGTGGGACAGGAAGCACCTAGTCTAACAGAGACTTGAAGTGAAAGTGTGAGGGAATATCTAGGGGGAGCTCCACCCTCTCAGAGGAGAAATGGAGGGTGGTATTGGGGAAGGATAGTGGGAGGAGGTGACCAAGAGATGAGTGCAGTGAGCAGGATGTAAAGTGAATAAGTAAAAAAATTAAATAAAATTAAAAAAAGAAGACTAACCTTCCCCAGTGCATCTACCCTGCTCACTGAGTCCGCCGTGCATGCCAAGTTTTTCTGAGCAGTCTTTTGTCCCCAGCAGAACACCATTCTCCCACCACCTTTTTGCCTGTCTTGTTTTGAACCTCCATCTCCTAAATCATAGAGACCTGAGGATACTGAACCATTCTGTCCTGCTGACCTAGAACCATATAAACCAAAGATACACATCAGAGGCCTGCTACACTAGGACTATTGAGGATTATCCTTTTATAATACCTACTACAATAAGAATCCAGGGATCAAAGCCACACAGTCAGCTAAAGACCCTTGAAAGAGCAGAATCAACAAAAGTCATGGCAATGTGACACCTTCAGAGCATTGGAACCTTCCTACAACAAGCCCTGGATATCCTAACACAACCAAAGCACAAGAAAATGACCTTAAGCCAGAAAGTGGTGGCACAAGCCTTTAATCCCAGCACTTGGGAGGCAGAGGCAGGCGATTTCTGAGTTCGAGGCCAGCCTGGTCTACAGAGTGAGTTCCAGGACAGCCAGGGTTACACAGAGAAACCCTGTCTTGAAAAACAAAACAAAAAAAAAAAAAAAAAAAAGAAAGAAAGAAAGAAGAGAAAGAAAAAAAGAAAATGGCCTTAAATTCAATCTTAGAAAGATGATACAGGCCTTTAATGAGGAAATGAACAAATCCCTTAAAGAAATACAGGAAAATACAGTCAAACAGGTGAAGGAAATAAACAAAGCTGTGCAAGACTTTAAAGTGGAATGAGAAACAATAAAGAAAACACAAACTGAGGGAATCATGGAAAAGGAAAACCTAGAAAACAGAACAGGACCAATGGATGCAAGCATCACCAATAAAATACTGGAGATGGAAGAGAGACTCTTAGGCATAGAAGATGCAATGAAAAAAAGTGATATGTCAGTCAAGGAATATGTTAAATCTAAAAAATTTCAGATACCAAGCATCCTGGAAATCTTGGATACCATGAAAGGACCTAACCTTCCTAACCTAACCTTCCTAGAATAATAGGAGTACAAGAATGTAAAGAGTCCCAGCTACATGGCTCAGAAAACATTTTCAATAAACTCATAGAAGAAAACTTTCCAATCTAAAGAAAGAAATGACTATAAACTTACAAGAAGATTATAGAACAGCAATTAGACTGTACCAGAAAAGAAAATTCTCCCACCACATAATAATCAAAGAACAAAATCCACAGAACAAAGAAAGAATATTAAATACAGCAAGGAAAAGGGTCAGGTAACATACAAAGACAGACTTATCAGAATTACACCTTACTTCTCAACAGAGCTTCTAAAAGCTAGAAGGGCCTGGACAGATATCTTGCATCATCTTAAAAAAAACCACAGATATCAACCTAGACTACTGTACTCAGCAAAACTCTCAGTCACCATAGATAGAGAAAATAAGATATTTCAGGACAAATCCAAATTCAAACAATAACTATCACAAATCCAGCCCTACAGAAAATACCAGAAGGAAAACTCCAATCCATGGAGGATAACTATATCCAGGAAAACATAGGAAATAAATAATTCCACATCACCAAAAAATAAGGAAAGCACACACACACACACACACACACACACACACACACAAACACACACACGCATGCACAAACTAACATGAGCAACATAAACATAATAGGAATTAGCAATCACTGGTCATTAATACCTCTCAACATTAATGGATTCAGTCTCCATAAAAAGATACAGATTAACAGAATGAATGTGAAAAAAGGGCCTATCATTCTGCTGAATACAGGAAACACACCTCAGCAATAAAGATAGGCATTACCTCAGGGTGAAGGGCTGGAAATTTTTTTCCAAGCAAGTGAACCTAAGAAATAAACTGGAGTAACCATTATAAAACATAAAAAAAAGTAGACTTTCAACCTAAATTAATCAAAAAGGACAGGAAAGTACACTTCATACTCATTAAAGGAAAAAATGTACCAAGACCCAGGATGGGGAAGCATCCAAGAATCAATGTGTATGATCTTAGCTGTGACTCAAAACATTGGAGATATGGAACATGAAGAGGCTACCTCCTGTAGCCAGGCAGGAACCTGAGTGGAGCAATAGGGACACCAACCCACCTACAAGACTTAAGAACCAAAATGTATCCTGTCTACAAGACCAGAGACTGAGCAAATGGCCAACCAATAAGAAGCCCATCCTGAGACACATCCCATGAGCAAGCACCAATCCCTGACTTATTAATGA
The DNA here is from genome assembly GCA_021653895.1 of Mastomys natalensis. Lineage (NCBI taxonomy): Eukaryota > Metazoa > Chordata > Mammalia > Rodentia > Muridae > Mastomys > Mastomys natalensis. Next base: position 747,717 of record JAJTUV010000871.1, read on the forward strand.
TATTATAATCCTTGCAGAGAGGATTCTTGCATTGCTGTCCTCATAGAGGCTCTACCTAGCAGCTGACTCAGACATATGCAGACATCCACAGTCAGACAGTGGATTGAGTTTGGCAAGTCTATTTTTTTTTTTTAAGAAGTTTATGGAGAAAGTTAACTCATTCTTTGAACATTTTTAATTGGATATTTTATTTATTTACATTTCAAATGTTATGCTCTTTCCCAGTTTCTCTTCTGCAAGCCCCCTATCCCATTTCCCCTTACCCAGCTTTAATAAGGGTGTTCCTCCACTCACCCACCCACTCCCACCTCTTGGCCTAGCATTCCTCTTCACTGGGGCATCAAATATTCACAGTACCAAGGGCCTCCCCTCCCATTAATGCCAGATAAGGTCCCTTCAGATCCTTCAGTAGTTCCCCTAACTACTCCATTGGGGTTCCTGTGCTCAGTCCGCTAGTTGGGTGCGAGCATCTGTGTCTGTATTGATCAGAATCTGCAGACCCTCTCAAGAGACAGCTGTATCAGGCTCCTGTCAGCAAGCACTTCTTGGCATTCTCAATAGAGTCTGGGTTTGATATCTACATGTGGGATGGATCTCCAGGTGGGGCAGTCTCTGGATGGCCATTCCTTAAGTCTCTGCTTCACTCATTGTACCTTTAGACTGGAGAAATTCTGGGTTAAAATTTTGGAGATGGGAGATGGGAGACCTCTGGATATAATTTCAAGAGGTTCTCCCTCATCTTTGTGGGATATTTCGGCTAATGTCATCCCCGTGGGGTCCTGGGACACTCTTGGCTTCCTGGTATCTGGAACTTTCTGGTCGCTACCCCTAGTTCCCCATCCACCATTGCTACACATGTCTGTCCAATTTCCTGACCCTCTGTACATCTCCTCCATCTCCTCCTCTGATTCTTCCCCTATTTTTCCCCTCATTTTCCCCTCTTCCTCTTTTCTTCCTCCGAAGTCCCTCCCACCCTCTACTTCCCTTGATTATCTTCTTTCCCCTTCTAAGTAGTACTGAAGCATCCACTCTTTGGTCTTTCTTCCTCTTGAGCTTCATATACTCAATGAGTTATATCCTGGGTATTCCACTCTCTTTACCTAATATCCACTTGTCAGTGAGTATACATCTTGTCATCTTTTGTGAGTAGGTTGTGTGACTCAGGATGATATTTTATAGATCCATCCATTTGCCTGTAAATTTTGTTACTTCATTGTTTATGAAAGTTGAGTAGTATTCCACTGTGTGTAATATACCACATTTTCTGTATCCATTTCTCTGTTGAGAGACATCTGGGTTCTTTCCAGCTTTTGGATATTATAAATATGGCTGCTGTGACCAGAGTGGAGCATGTGTCCTTATTACATGTTGGAGCATCTTTTGGTTATATGCCCAGGAGTAGAATAGCCAGGTCCTCAGTTAGAAATTTTCTGAGGAACCCCCAGATTGATTTCCACATGGTTGTAGCAACTTGCAATTCCACCAGCAATGGAGGAGTATTCCTCTTTCTCCACATCCTCATCAGCATCTGCTGTCACTTGAGGTTTTAATATTTGCCATTCTGACTGGTGTGAGGTGGAAACTCAGAGTCATTTTGATTTGCATTTCCCTAAGGATGTTGAACATGTCTTTAGGTGCTTCTCTGCCGTTTGAGTTTTCTCAGTTGAGAATTCTCTATTTAGCTCTGTTCCCCATTTTTAATAAAGTTATTCGGTTCTCTGGAATCTAACTTCTTGAGTTGTTTGTATATATTACATATTAGCCCTATGTCAGATATAGAATTGGTAAAGATCTTTTCCCAATCTGTAGGTTGCGATTGTGTCCTGATGAAAGTGTCCTTTCCCTTACAGAAGCTTTTCAATTTTATGAGATCTCATTTGTCTATGGTTGATCTTAGAGCCTGGGCCATTGGTGTTCTGTTCAGGAAAATTTCCCCTGTGCATATGTGTTTGATGCTGTCTACCAATTTCTCTTCTAATAGATTCAGTGTATCTGGTTTTATGTGGAAGTCTTTGATCCACTTGGACTTGAGCTTTGTACAAGGAGATAAGAATTTTGCATCCTTCTGCATGCAGACTGCCAATTAAAGCAGCACCACTTGTTGAATATACTGTCTTTTCCCCACTGAATGGTTTAAGATTCTTTGTCAAAGATCAAGTGACAATAGGTGTGAGGGTTCATTTCTGGGACTTCAATTCTATCCATTGATCTACCTACCTTTCTTGGTACCAATATCATGCAGACTTTATCACTATTGCTCTGTAGTAGAGCTTGAGGTCAGGGATAGTGATTTCCCCCAGAAGTTCTCTTATTGTTGAGTATAGTTTTTGCTATCCTGGGTTTTTTGTTGTCCCAAATGAATTTGAGAATTGCTCTTTTGATCTCCGTGAATAATTGAGTTGGTATTTTGATGGGAATTGCATCGAATCTGTAGATTGCTTTTGGTAAATGGCCATTTTTACTGTGTTAATCCTGCCAATCCATCAGCATGGGAGATCATTTCAACTTCTGAGGTCTTCTTCAATTCCTTTCTTCAGAGACAGGAAATTCTTGTTGTATAGATCTTTCACTGGTTTGGTTAGAGTCACACCAAGATATTTTACATTATTTGTGACTATTGTGAAGGGTGTTGTTTCCTTAATTTCTTTCTCATCCTGTTTATCCTTTGAGTAAAGAAAGGTTACTGATTTGTTTGAGTTAATTTTATATCCAAACACTTTACTTAAGTTGTTTATCAGCTGAAGGAATTCTCTAGCAGAATTTTTGGCATCACTTAAGTATACTATCATATCATCTGCAAATAGTGATATTTTGAATTCTTCTTTTCCAGTATGTATCCCTTTGACCTCCTTTTGTTTCCTAATTGCTCTAGCTAGAATGAACAAATTGGGTAGTGTTCCTTCTGTTTCTATTTTGTGGAATAGTTTGAAGAGTACTGGTATTATGTCTTCTTTGAAGGTCTGATATAATTTTGCATTAAACCCACCTGGTCCTGTTTTTTTTTGGGGGGTGGGGGTGGGGAAGACTTTTAATGGCTGCTTCTGCTTCTATTTCTTTAGTAGCTATGGGACTGTTTAGACGTTTAATCTGATCTGGATTTAACTTTGGTCCCTAGTATCTGTCTAGAAAATTGTTCATTTCATTCAGATTTTCTAGTTTTGTTGAGTATAGGCTTTTGTAGTAGGATCTGATGATTTGTTTTGAATTTCTTCAGTTTCTGTTGTTATCTCTCCCTTTTCATGTCTGACTTTGTCTATTTGGATACTGTCTCTGTGCCCTCTGGTTAGACTGGCTAAGTGGTTATCTATCTTGTTGGTTTTCTTAAAGAACAACTCCCAGTTTTGTTGGTGTTTTATATAGTTCTTTTTCTTTCTACTTGATTTCAGCGCTGAGTTTGATTATTTCCTGTGGTCTACTCCTCTTATAGAAGAGTAGAGGGAAGGATTATGAGCAAGGAAGGGATAGGAACTCCATAGAAAGATGAACGTAGACCCTTGGGGCTTTCAGACACTGAACCACAACCAAAGAGTGTATACAGTGCTGATCTAGGCCTTTGAGCTCATATGTAGCATATGCTTGGTCTTTATGTCAGTCTCAAACAAATGGGGCTGAGACTATCTCAAAAACTGTTGCTTGTGTCTGGGATATGTTTTTCTAGCTGGCCTGCCTTGTCTGTCCTCAGTGGGAGAACATGTGTCTAGCCCTTCAGAGAGTTGATCTGACAGGGTGGAGGTCATACCCAGGGGGCAGTGAGTGATATATAATGTGAAGTAAATAAACAAAGAAATAAATAGATAAATAAATAAATAAATAAATAAAATACTTTTCCTTCTAATAGATAATCAGTAGTTCAATTATGCCTTTGGTATATTCTATCAAGCTTAGGAAGTATAGTTATAATAAATAATATATGGCTATATGTGTTAGAATTTTTAGAGTTTTGCTGAGTCATTGCAGTGAGAAGATATGTAGATATGTGTTATTTGGAGAGTAAGAAGATTTTCTATTTTTTTGGGACAAGAGGTCAGGTTCTCGATTCGTTGAAAAGATCTTTGATGGTCATGGGGTGAGGATCTTCTTTCTAAAGTAATTTTCATTCACCAAAGAAAAATTATTCACAATTATACAATCTAGTAAATGCATATAGTTAAAGGTGCATTAAAGCTGTGATTTGATCAACAAATGGCTATGTTACATGACACACTATAACATACATGTTAGAGCTCAGAAATCTGAGACAGAAAATAAAAATTGGAGACTGGCATGGGCTGCAAACAAATATTCTTGTTCAATATTTTAAAGGAAACATTGCTTTTCTCAGTAAATTATTAGATACATTTTAGAGAAAAGAAATGGTATGTTTGTAATTTTCAACAATATTTTTGTGACTAAAACCATGCTTTATTGTTTTTCTTAGTGGCAATTGATATATATGACATACTGCTCACTGTGTCACTGTGTGTGTGTGTGTGGTGTGTATATGTGTATAAATTTGTGCATGTGTATGTGTGTATTTGTTTGTGTATATGTATAAATATGCACATGACTTGGCATACATGATGAGATCAGAGAATATATAGGAATTTTTTCTCTCCTTTTACGAAGCGAGTTGCAGAATTATCTCAGTTATGAGACTTTGTTGCAAGAGTCTTCATCTACTCAGCCACCTTTTCAGCCTCTAATTGTTTTATTTAACTCCCAGGCAAATTGAGAAAATATGAAGTTTTTTATTTTTAAGATTTATTATTTTTTAATAAATTTTAAATTAAATAAAATTACATTACCTTCATCCTTCCTTTTCCTTCCTCCAGGCCCTTCTATGGCTCCCTCTCAAGTTGCTAGCATCTTTTTCCTTGGTTATTATCATATATATATATATATATATATATATATATATATATATGCACACACACACACAAATAGTAAAACCTAATTAGCCATCTTTTGTTCTGTGTGTGTAAACAAAGACTGACTGACTATTGGGATAACTGAAAAGGTAGCTCCTTCTCAGAAGAGGCTAATTCTCCCTTACTCATTAGTTATTAGTTGACTGTACGTTTTGTCTAGAAGTAGCACTCCAAGAAATTTTACCAGTTCTACATTAATATGTTCATTGATTTTGCATTGTTCTGGTCTTGTTTGTATTTTTTGTGTTAACTTTTCTAGAAAAGACTGCTCACAGTAGACTTCCTGGTGTTCTGGTTCTCACAACACCACTTGCTTCTGTCTATACTGTTTCTTGAGTTACAGATGCAAGGAATTATGATGTAGATGTATCTACTGGAACTGGGCTCCCATGATATGTTATCTCTGTTCTCTGCATTGTGTGATTTCTGTGATGATCTTCATTTACTGTAAAGAAAATTATTTCTTTGAAATACTTTGGACACAGTTTGATGTTCCAATAATAAGACCCTTTAGAATATGATTTTGGTGTAAGACTAAGTTTTAATAGTCCAAGTGTTCTTATACAGAAGTTAGGCTTGCTTCCTGAGTTTTCTAGGCTCCCTTGTTTTACTTATATTTTTTGTTATTTGTGAATTTCATACATGTATACAATGAAATATCATTCCAACCCTCATTATCCCTCTATCTTCTCTTAAATCTCCCAATATGTCCTGTTCCAATTTTATAATGTTTTCTTTTTAATTTTGTTGATTATCTACTAAGTCCAGTTAATAATACTCTTTATGGGCATAAAAGTGTTGGGCTACCCACTGTTGCATGGGAAACCAACCAGAGGCCAAAACATCCAAGAATAATTCTAACTCACTTGATAACTTAACTTCCAATAGGTCTTGTGTAATGGGCAGGGATTAGAAAATACATCACACTTCAGGAAGATGTAAAGACGTACTGTGAAATGCTGTCTAATGGACAGGACACCACTATTTTACTTTTGATCTCATAATAGCTATATCACCTGCAAAAGACATGCAAATGATTAAGCAACTTGCTCTATGATTTGTGACATGGATTTCCTTTGACGTTAAATGAGTTCAAAAAATCATGTCTTGAAAAACATTTGTGGCTACTCAAAATCATTTATGGATTTTAGGAATCAGTAGGGCCATGTAATAAATGGGAGACAATCCCACAACATGAGATAATTTTTTAAGAAGTAGAGAGTATCTAACACACGTAGCAATTACACACTGTACTTTATTTTGGACTTACGCCCTCTGCTTTCATTTAGTGCGTTTTTTCCTCCCTAATTTAAAATTTTTTGCTTTTTATTTTTAATCTTTAGATGTGTAGATCCAGTAAGGAATCCTACATGAAAATTAGTTTCTTTGCTTACTCCCAAGATCTTTGGCATCATTCTTAGAGTTAAGCCATTCATTCAGGTTTCCGAAAACTGGAGTAGAAAGGAAAAAATGGTGAATCTGATGCTCGGGCCTCTGTAATAGTTAATACTTCATCAATGAGCTGAAAGTAGAGTTAGCTGTAGCTACACTATGTTTAGCTATAGTGCTAGGCCCTTCATGGGTCTCCGTGGCTCACAATACAGGTAAGGTACTGCAGTCTAGCTGAGTTGACTGGGAACCAGAGGAATGGGCAAGAATTCGAGATGTCTTTCAGTTTGTTGTAGTTTTTTATTATTGTGATAAAATATCTGATAAGTCCACTCTAGGAAGAAAAAAAAAAGACTTTTGTTTTTGGCTTGTGGTTTTAGATGATTTAACACTTATAGACATATCCAAAGGGGTGTCCTGTTGATATTCAGGGCTCTTTTCAAGTTAGCAACCAAGATTCTCCATTTTAAAATGTGTGTCTGGGCCTTCTGAACATTAAGAGCATACATTTTTTGTTTGTTTGGCTGGAAGGGATGGGAGCTGTGAAAACTACTGCTTCTTAACCTTCTACTTGGCATTTGTAGTTCACTTTAAAAATTAACAAATAGAAATCATTCTTTAAAAAATAAAATAAGAACAAAATAGAGAAGAGCACTTTTGCTTATTGTTTATATGCATTGCTTCCACAGTTATAAAATCAAATCAATTTCACTTAAGCAATTATTTGTTAATTTATTTGAATGATTATGTTATTTGTTATGATTATGTAATTTGTTAATTATTTGTTAAATATAGCAATTAGGCTATATTTTCAAAGATGTCTGTATGGAAAACAGCTGTAGAAATTAAGAGACAGTGTTATATGGCACAAAGAAGTGCCATGCATTAGCCATTAGAGATTTAAGTTGACAGAACTCAGAATTCTCTTTGGTAATTCAATCTACATGACATTTATCTATCCTGAGGCCCTCTTTGTATTGCTGTTTGGAGACCCTGTCTTGAAAAGTACATGTACTATAAGTACCAGGGATGCTAAAACACTGTGTTCCATTGCTAATGCCTTAATAGTTAGTTACTCATCTCTAATCCAGGAACTTTGTGCATTTTACGAATATCCATAAAATTGTGTGAAATAAGTAGCACTGAGAATTAAAAGACACAGTGAAAACAACCAAACAGTAAGAGATGCACTCTTAAAATATCAAAGAAGGAAGCAGTCAAGACTGAAAACTCTGGTAAGTCATCATCGGCAGTGTCTGACAAAAGTATGCTTTTGCGGGATACTTTGAAGCATTAGCATCTCTTATTATACAACAAGAAAATAACAATAAACCCATTACAACTAAAATAAATACCATTTTCTGATATACTATCATAAAATTCTAACTAATAACAAAATTTTAAGAAAAAACTTTAAAACTTCTATTAAGCAATTCTTGTACAAATGGACAAATATATATAAATTATAAAACTTTTTAAATAGTGCTTTTTATGAGCTACATAATCATTCAAATGTGCAAGATACCATGAAAGCACTGGTCAGTAGAAATTACACTGCTTTCAAACCTTATATAATGAGAACAAAATAGCATAGCAAATAAGATTACTGACTTGAAGGTAGAAAAAACAATAAAAAATTTAAAAAGAGAAAAATAATTTTAAAAATGAAAGTAAATAATTAAAATGATATAAAAATAATCCTTTTTACAAAAAGGTATTTATTTTATAAAAAAAAGTTGGTTTTTGGAAAACAACAGAATAGAAAGTCAAATGGTTCTAATCCTTAATACTGAAATGGATGAAGGAATTCCTGTATTTAAGATAAGGTCCCAGAGGAAATAACAACAAAAGAAAAGAGATTTTTTTAAATCATCAGGTACAGCTTTGTACAACTTCAAGAAGACAAGCAAAATAAAATATAATTTTGAAAGAGAAAATAAGGTTATCAAAAGTCTACTTGAAAACAACACTCACAGGGAATTACAGAGATCTGTTAGATACAGTGACCAGATAATTTCAATCTCACATAAATTGTTCCTGAACATCTGAACTTGGAAATTTAAAAACAGTGTGTGTGTGTGTGTGTGTGTGTGTGTGTGTGTGTGTGTGTGCATGTGAGAGTGCTTGTGTGTTTGTGAATGTTAGTGTAAATGTTGTGTTTAAATATTGGGCCTGTGGCTGCTCCGCCACAGGGCTTGGGCCACTGTTCGGGGAGGCAGGACTCAGGACAAAGGACACAGGACGCAGGAGGTTTGACTGCACTCCCCATGCATATTACCCCATGATATTACCCCATGCAGGTGCTGCTGGGGTAATATCAGGCTGTGAGAAACCACTATGGGGACACTGCTCCTGGGGTAGGGTAGCCCAGTCTGAAGTCCTGGGGGAGCCAGAGCTAGCTGGGGGTGGTGGTTGTGGTCCTCGAGCCTGTAGGGTGGCCAGGGACCATCTCGTTCTCAAGCTCTTGGGCATCCAGGCACTGCTGGAACAGCGGAAGAACTGAGAACAAAGTGGGGGCCCATGGGCTAGACTGACCCATGGCTGAAGGGGAGAGGGTAGAGAAGCTCAGGCTGAGCCCTGCGGGTAAGTCCTTGGCTTGTCATGGAAATTTGGCTTGGCTTGGTCGCAGGCTGCTGGCTTGGTTTGGTGGTTGCCATGGGTAAGTCTTCTCCAGGAGATTAGAAGGCGGCTCTGTAGGAGAAGGCCTTCTCCATTGTTCCCATGTTGGATCCTGATGAAAAGAAGCAGTCTGTAGTTTTAAGATGTTTATTGTCATGGAGGAAAGTAGATGAGAAACCATACCCCAGTTTTCTCAGGGTGGGCCTGAGGTTAAATACCTTTTGCAGGGAGGAGTGTCTGGTAAGGAAAGGTTAAGTGGGTAAGTCCTTCTGGCCTTTAGGTATCTCATTAATATGAAGATCTGTCTTGAGGCTATGTGATGTCTTCTACCTGTGGAGGGTCTAGGGCATTGCCCTTACGTGACTGAAGGACACAAATCTATGGAGGGCTGCAGCTTTGTGTCAGGAACCTAGTGTCTGGGGGCATGGCGAAACTCCTGTCATCCCTTAAGGTCACCTGGGTCCCTCAGAGTCACCTGGGGTCCCTCAGGATCACCTGAGGTCTCTGGGATTTCTAGCCTGTGCCCAACCAGAAACCAGGCTGTCTTTCACAGTCCTACATGTAAGTGTGAGTATCTGAATATGTAAGTGTATGAGTGTGTGTGTATTAGTGTGTGTGAGTGTGTAGGTTTGTGTGAGTGGGTGTGTGTGTGCATATTTGTGAATATGTATGTACATATGTGTTTTTGTGTGTGAACGTGTGTGCATTAGTGTTAAGTGTGTGTTTTTGTATGAGTGTGTATATTAGTTTTTATGAATGTTTGAGTGTGTATTAGTGTGTGTGAGTGTGTATGTGAGTGGGTTTTGAATGTGTGTGTGGGGGGGTGAATGATATTAATAACTAGCACCTTATAATAACCCAAGTAAAAGGCTTAGACAAACATTATAATAAATTCCTAAGGCTAACAGAACAAACTGCCATAGTTTTGGTTGCTTTTAACCATATTTTGCTATTTCCTTAGAGTCCTGGGAGTTCAATGTTGAAGTAAAGGTGTGCAAAGGTTGGACCTCTCCTGTAAGGGTCCATGATGCACCAAAGAATGACAACCCAGACTCAAATAGTATGTAAACACAATGAGTGCTATATTTTGCAGAAGTCCAGCATTCTGGGGTTTCCCCATTATGAAGACAGAAAGACAACCAAGTGAGCTTGTGGGCTTGATTTAAAGTACATTAAGGAATTCTGGGGTAGGTGACCTCTATGTTAATCTGTTGGGTCCATCTCTATGGATTCCATTACTAGGGTGTAGGGGCTGCAAACTTGCTGGGGAGATATGGAAACTGTTACTGAGGAAATAGCTAAGAAAGTCTGAAAACTGCTGCTGATTCATTGTCCTTGTCTCAGGCCAGGTGGCAGGGCAACATCTGAGGCCCGGACTTGCCTGGAATTGTCCAGTTCTTGGAAACAGAGATTTAGGCCTAGTCTCCTTAACTGCCAATTTTAATTCTGTCATGGACTCAGCGCCTTCTCACTCCTGAGCTTTTCTGCTTGGTTCCCATATGCTCATTTTCTCACTGTGTCCTCTAATACCCCTTTGTGTCTTAGCCTATTTTGTTTCTCTTGATTTTCTAATGACACTAGTCCCCTGGGTTGTGCTCCAACTTTAAGGACCTCCCTTAATTTTAATTATCTCTTTAAATAGCAATCTCTTGGAGGTGTCCCAATACCTGAGTTCAAGTTAGACTACAGAGCCACAGTAAGAAAATGAGTATAACAAAGACCATAATAACAGAATACACAGATCCATGGGCCAGAGTGGAAGACCCAGGTACACAACTGTAAATACAAATCAAGATGCAAAACAGCAGAGTAGTGACATAATTAGATTAAATTCTGTATTATTCATTGAAAGAAGTGAATGTACACTATTTGAAAGGAATATATGTAGAAAGATTTGTCATTTAATTTGAAGTATAACAGTAGTCATAATAGAAAGCAATGAAGAAATTTAAAAGCTTCTGTTTGTGAGGCAGATGATTTGGAATGGAGCAGGTTAGTTTGCATTTTAGTCTTTTCTCTCCCTCCTGTAATTTTCATTATGATACACAAGTGTATAGCTCTATCATCCAAAAAACATCTAGACTTTAAGAAATACTTATGAACAAACTGTTTACATATTGAATATATAGCAGACAACATAAAAATACTAGGAGGTAAAAATAAAAATAGCTTTCCTTGGAAGAAATCTGGATTTTTTTTTTTTTTTGTTATGTGGAATCTACTTTTTATCAGTGCAGGGTGCAGAGACCAAGTCTTGAAAGGCATATAGGCATATATTATAGCCTGTGAATACCAAGTAAGAGAGACATTAAAATTGAGACACAGCACATAAATAAAGCTTGCCTTTCATACATTGCTGCAAATGTAGCTAAAAATAATTGAAAGTATATGGCATTAATGATTTTCAGGAGAGAATGGATGAATGAATAAAAATATCTTGATGTAAAGTCTGGTAGATTAAAATGTTAGTGTGTTTTCTGTGGATTACTACACATTAGCATTATGGTTTCTTGCAGTGGGTGAACATTATAGCAGGACCTAAATAAGAATTATTATTTGTTAATCACTTTTGTTTTAAGAACTGTGCAGAAAACTACATATGCAGTATATTATTTCTGTGTTTCTATGCCTAAAAACCAAGTAAGTTCATAAAATCTTTGAAATAGGGCCCAGGCTTATCCATTATGTACCAGTGTTTGTATGAAATAAATCTGCTTTTCCTGTTATCTTTCTATTCAGTGTTACTAAGTTTAATTGTATTAATTCAGGAGAAAGAACAGTGTGACCCTTTAAGATTTTCCAAATGTCCATTCACAGAGCTGTTTTTTCAGACTACATTTTAGGCTGGGTTAGTTGATAGATTAGCCTTAAACTCAAAAATATTTCATGCAGAAAGATGACTTTAATTTCCAACCAAATGTATTTTCTCCAGAATGTGTCGAATGTACTTTCTGGAAGATGTGCCTAATGAATTTATTTTGACACTGTTTCATATTGCAAAGAGTTGTAAATATATATTTTAATGAGGAGATACTGTAGAAAGACTTTTATGGTTATTTATCTGTGTTCTAATCTACCTGAAGTGATTTTCCCCCTCAGGCCTGCCTCAGGCCAAAACAGTGTGAGAAGCGCTGTGACTGACCACAGATTTCAGTTCTCCTTATTTTTCTATTTATAAAACTAACATCATAAAGAGATGTTGCAAGATATTAAGAATAAAAATTAGCTACAATAAAATAAATTCTAAACATAATAGGGTATTAAAAATTGATTGCCATAATACAAGTCAAATCTCCTACAGTTGAATACATACACATAATATATTACATATTATACTCCTAATTTAGTTTAATAGCATCCAGGGCATTAATGTTAAGAAATTGCAAAAAAGCACTAAATGGAATTTACAGAGATGAATAAAAAGAATAATTATTAAGTAGACTTGGGATATTCCACTTGGTAAATGAAGTTGTGAAATAATAGTCTTTTGTTAAAGAGGAGTGTTAATGTCTATGTTAGTACTTGACTAATATTTTATGATACTTAATGTGTTATTATGTGAAATGCTTTATATATTATTCCAGGATAGTTTAGAAATAGTTTTAATGCCTATCTTATGCCTTGCTGCAGAGTTGCAGTCTGTTGACTTGAATATGTATTGAAATAATCTAAAAATAATGTGTATGGTTAATGACAATAAAGAGAAATTACAGAAGTATGCAATACTTTTATTTAATCAGTTTATTTTGTATCTACTGTGGTAAATAGGTGATATTGGCCCAACAGAAAATGTAAAGTATGTCCTAGTAGCAATGTGTTTTCATGTCTTCATGAACATGGTTCCTATGTGCCTCTATGATTGCATTGTTAATTCTGTGCCTTTTTACTACAGATGTTATGAATTATCATATCTTTAATTTGCTTTTCTATGTGCATAATTCATGACTTTTATATCTTCAACATACTTAAATAAAATTTTAAATGTATTATTTTAAACTTTTTATTTATATACAATGTATCTTGAACATATTTATCCTCCACTCCTGCCCCAAAGTTACTATGCCCAGACCTCTAACACCTCTCTCAATATCATGTTTGTCTGTTCACCTCTTTCTCTCTCTCTCTCTCTGTCTCTCTGTCTCTCTCTGTCTCTCTCTGTCTCTCTCTGTCTCTCTCTGTCTCTCTCTCTCTCTCTCTCTCTCTCTCTCTCTCTCTCTCTCTCTCTCTCTCTCTGTGTGGTGTGTTTCTGTGTGTGTGTGTGTTTTCACGCGCTCTCGTGCGCATGCGTGCGCGCACGCGTGTAACCCACGGCATCTGATTAGTGATATCCAAAACTCCTAAGAAAAGTTACTCTTCCTTCTCCAACAACCATCAACTGCCACTAGGTCCTTAGCTACGTTTGTTTCCTTGGTAACCTCTTCTACTATTGCGGGAATTTTTACTGGCTAGATCTTATTTGGGTCTTGTGCAGGTGACCGCAGCATCTGTGACTTCAGTGTACAATTTCTCTTTCAAGAAGAGAGCACTTTTGTAACCACTTCCCCATGGTCTGGGTCTTACCTTCTTTCCCCGTTTCTTCCATGTTCCATGAGACTTTGTGATGTGGGAAAGGGAAGCGCTATATATTCAGTCGTAATTATCAGGCCTTAGCTATGCAACTTTATGCTTCTCTTTGTACACTGAAATTTGACTCTTTATTATATAAACTTTTATTCTTTATTATATAATTTTATATATATAAAATTATAAGTATATATAAATTTATATATATTATATATATATAAAATATATATATTATATATATAACAGGTGAGTACCTGTTACTATATGAAATTGCAATTATTCATTTTTCAGGTATATATGTTTGTCTAACAAATCTCATTTTGGGCATAGACTCTCTTATTTATATGTCTATAGAAAGATGATGTCAAGTTGTTTAATCCTTTTTGCATGTTAGAGTATCTTATCACAACAAAATTAATTTTATCTTCTATTATTATGATGCACTGAGAACTAAGTAAAACAAAACACTAATCAGATGCATATGTTTTTGATTGAGAGATAACTGTTTTCTGGTGAGTTGGTGGCAGACTATAATGTGCTGTCCTGGTATAAAGAGAGTTCTGACGTTTTCACTATGGTGCATAAAGGTAGTTACTTACTGATCACTGCACTCATTTGTAAATTATGAAAATAGGAAGTGGAGGGAGATGTCATGAAGAAGATATGTCATGAATGTTAGAAAATGTGAGTCATTCTGAGACAGATCACATCAGTAACAGGTCTCCTGTGGGAGGTTTTATTGGTAGAGGTGGCCTCTGAGGGGGTGAGGGGGAAGAAGAGAAGAAGGAGGCTATGGGTCAGAGTATGTGTTATTTTATCCAGGAGGTACATGTGACACATGTGCAAATGATGTGCCCTGTGTCAATAGGTGTCATGGCAATGGAGGCAGGAACAGCACTGTCACCTAGAGATGATGTGTCTTGGTACTGGGTCCAGGAGACCTTCTTGCTGTATAAGAATGCACCTGATGCTAACAATGAGCAGATTTATGACACATATTGACCTTACTCTCAAAGGAATCTTATCACTTATAATTCTTGTATTCTTGGTCTGTCTGAATTGTGCATCACACATCTCTGCTTCCAGGTATGTTTGAATCACTGGTAATCTCTCAGCCTTTTTGCCTCACAGCCTATGCTTTGCATCATTAGATCCCAGGAAACCCAGTTGCTTTATTTAAGTTATTTGAAGGTAGTTGCCATTTAATTGTGCATAACATAATAACATCTTTTGACATACTTTATTTTGATTTTTTTGTGTATGGCTTAACCTCTATCTATTTTGTTTCTATCAAGTAGATTATAAGTTTTCCAAGGGCTAGGCAAGATATTTACTCAGGACTTAACAAGATAGAAGAGGGGGATGAAAGAAAGAGGAAAAAAGAAAACTTTGTGTATTTAATACACATTTGGTGATAAATTAGCAAAATTCTTAAACCATATAGTATAGAACTTAAATTTAAAAGTAATTTCCTGAATCAAGAAACTTACTGACCTAGAGATTGATATAGCAATCAATCAATATATATATATGGATTGGTATAGCAATCTATAAATATGCATATATATAGCATGCATATTTTGATTACTTGAAGTCTATAAAACTCCAAAACAGATTTTATCCTCATGATGAAAATACACTTTCTATGTAAAACGTTAATCAAAAAGATGTTAAAATATATTGTGGCAAAAGTGATGTCATGTGAAGTGTGTGTAGTGAGACACCTTTTTAAATACTGCTTATTTGAAGAGCATATATGACTTTAAAAAGACATGAATTGAAGACTGTTCATTATTGCTCCACTGCATGCACTAGGAACCAACCAAATACGCAGGGGCGGCCACAGCACTTTGCTCTGAATTGTCATGTTGATGAAACCATGATGAAGAAATACTGAGGTTTCCTCAATGTATCAGTCTGTAGCATCCTATTTATATACAAAGCACAGCTCATAAATACTAAAATGTGTCTATGCAGTTGTCATTGCATCCAGTGAGTAAGTGCTGCACGGCAGTTCTTGTTTCTTTGTACCATAGGGGATTGCTGAGTCAGTGGGGAAAGCTCAATTACCATTTATTTTACTTTCAAGGATTTCTCCAGATTTTTACTTTTTTATATTGTTTGTTTGTTTTGTTTTAGGTTTTGTGACAAAACAAAGAACTTGGGATAAAGTAAACAGCTCAGGTGGTAAGTTACTTAGCTTCTAATCAAAAGTACCTACTTTGATCCTTAGGATTTATGTCAAAACCCAGGCTTGGCAGTGTCTGCCTTTGGGATGGCAGAGGCAGGTGGATCCCTGGGGTTCACTATCCAACCAGCTCAGGCTATTTATTGGTAAACTCCATGCCACTGAAAGCCTGTTTTCAAAAGGAGAGCTAACACCTGCTGTTGATCTCTGACCTCCATGTGCAAACACACATACACACACACACATTCAATTAAAATTAAAGATCTAAAGTAAATCGCAGAGCTTCCTCTTTTCTAACCTTATCTGAGGAGTCTGACCCTCATGCCCTCTCCATGAGGAAGATCATATAGGCCTTGGCAAACTTACAAGTTCAACTTCCTCTTAAACCACACAGCAAGTAGCTGGGATTCCTGGCATGGCTCTCCATGCAAATGAGGCATTGCCAATTCTTTAAACTCTAGCCAATCATTTACATTCACCCTGAAAACTCCTTCTCTCCAAGGTTCATATATAGCCTTTGTTCTCCCCAAATAAATAGTATACACACAAGGTGTTTTACTGAAGATTGTCTAAGATAGCTGTTTCTCTGAGAAACACCTAAAAGAGCTGTAACACTAAAATCCTTGGAGGAAGCCTTCTTCCCCAGGCACTCATTCCGAGCTAGACTGGGATCCTGCCGACTCCACCTGTTTTGGACCCTTCTTTATCCTTCCATCCTGGTGTGGATAGGTACCTGGACACCCTGAGAGAGGAAATGGAGAATGTGGAACCACGCTAAGGTACAAAGCCATAGAGGAGACCATTACCAGGAAATAACCGTTCATTTATTGTATATTTGGCCACATTAATTTGTATATTTAAGTTTATATAAATTTCACCTTATTCAAGATGTTAATGATTGACATTTCGGTGAACAATGAACTGTAGATATTTTACTGTTACTAATCTATTGTAGTGTTTGTGCGACTGCCTGCTTTGCTTTATACAAGTCCCTAAAAATATGTACGCAGTATCATATTTTGCTCATTCAGGATACTTTCAATTTTCTTGTCAACATTGCAATGATGAATATAGCCTGAAGTTTTGCATTTTTAATTTTCCTTTTGATTTTTGTCTTATCTCAGTTATGCGGGGTTGTTCTTTGTATGTATCTGTGTACTTTATGCATGGCTGCTGGCCAGCACTCACCTTCAGATGAAAGTCTCTCTATTGATTTGATAATTTTGATGGCCAGATTTATTTTCAAACTTTAGAATTTTAGCAACAATGTACTACTGTGTACATATGTCATGTTTTATATTTCATTAGCAACATAAGCCTTGAAATCTCTTATAATTCTTTATAAAATATACACTAAGTGTATAAATGATGTTCCATTAACTTGAGTCAGTTTTTGCTGTTTAAGTGTATTTGACATTTATGTTAAAATTTATTATATTTAACTTTTGATTAACCATTTCATTATTTACATGCAAATGTTGTCCCTACCCCCACATTCCCCAGTAGAATCTTTCCCCTCATCTCCTTCCATTTCGTGTCTGAAAGGTGATGTGATGTATACTTTTTGAAAGTTTTTTGTTTTCAGATTTCTTTGGTTGTTAGAATTCTGAAATAAGTAATGTGATTTTATGGAGAACTGATAAAATTAATTTCAAACATAGTCTGAGGCAAATAATCAATGGATGAAATTGTAATCCATTTTCATATTTTATACTTTTATATTTCAGTGAAGACATAGTAAAACTTCCTAGAGGAAAAAAGAACTATTTAATACTTCTTTTTCATTAATTTACTTTTGGACAAATAACACCCAGTCTTTCTTGTTATAAATATATTCACAAGTACAAATGTGTCTTAAGAAGTCTGTGTATGTGTGTGTGTATGCATATATGTGTTTAATGCTAATCTAGTAAATATAATTCTATGTAATAGGCAAGCTTTTCATATTAGAATTATTGTATTTAAAGATGCTAAGCAAAATATTAAAAAATGAATAGAAAACCAAACTGTCATAGTACCATATAGCACAACTGAGCAGGATTTATGTGGAGAGTCGTATGCACTGCCACAATGGATGACTCTGTCAAGAATAGCAGAAGGCTCTGTCCAATAGTCACAGAAAAAACTCGTATGTACCAGAGAAAATGGCAGGAAGCACAGAGAGTAACCTCTTTAAACTTGGGTAATAATCTCTGTTAAATGCCTATAGTTGGAAGGTGTAGTTCATGTGACTTCTGTAACACTAACAATTCATGTGATGAAAGGAGATTGAGATGTTGCATCATAGTGTTGATCACTGCTCCAGTCTGAGTTTTTGTTTTAAATCCCAAAAGAAATAAATGGAAATCTTAATACTCTTAGGGACAAAGTGAATAAAGATCAAATATAGAAAAATCTGTGTTTCTCTTATAGATATATAGAATTGGAGATTTAGACTGCTGAATTATATCCAGAATATGATAAAATGTACTGTATGGAATTCCCAAGGAATAAATTAAAATTATGAAAATAAGAATGTATGTCATATTGTCTCAGGGTGGGAAGATTGCTCAGTGGGCAAAAAGCTTGTTTTAAACTAAGCAGAAGAACCTCAGTTTCCATTCCCAGATTGTATCAAAGGGAAACACATGTATGTAGCACATACACATAATCCCAGTAATCTTATTGTGAGACTGGAGAATCCCTGGAAGCTTGAGCCAGGTAGCTGGCATCCTCATACCCTGTCTTATATAGGATGTATGTAAGGCTGTTTTCAGGTCTCCATGTGAACGTGTGCATGCTACGATATGCAAGCTCTCGTCTGACACACTCACACATTTCATGAAGAAGCAAATGCTGGTACAAACCAAATACTTTATAATTTAAAGGGGAGAATATTGTTCTCAACCCAAGATTTATGGATTATGCATAGCAAGCATAAAACATATTTACCATCATTATCAATATGTAAATAGATGCATTGCATTTTGTTAGGGAAAATATAATGATACAGCTGCCATTAATGTATTAAAACACATTATAGTAAACCTAAGGTTTTATTTTAGTTTGATAAGACTTTTTATCCAAAATGGCTGTCATCAAGTTTCTGAAGCAGAGGGATTGGTAGCCTGGTGACAATTAGGAACTAAAACAGCCCAGCAAAGACTTCTGTAGAGGTATGAATGGCATGCTGGATACAAAAGGAGACAAAATTTAAAATAATTAGTTTTGTTCATGTTCATGTGCCTTAGGTCCTGAGAGCTTTTTCAGGGTACATATATACATTTCCTAGCAAAATTTAAATGAAAAATCATTGTTTAGCGTTTTCCTTAAAGGAAGTATATGATCACCCTAAAAGACTGAAAAAGGAAGCCTGTGAGAACAACTCCAAGTCAATAAAATATATCATCAGTCAAATATAATTAGTATATATGCTACAGCATTGGCCGATGTTGACTTTAGCTAATTACCTTTGAAATTGAGGCAGAGTAAAACCAATTATAAGATAGAGTTCATAATTGACTCCAGGATCTCTGCTTTGTGAGGAGACTCTTCAGGGGAGGGGGCACACACTTGACAGAGTGTCTGGTAAGAAGAGTCAAGTGGTTCAAAGCAGAGGAATATTTGACAGGGAAGTTCTGGGAACTAGATAGGCTCATTCAGAAGAGTTGCACACGTCTATGAAGACATTAACACTCAGTGCCTCCTAGTGTGTCATTCTCAATGCTGTACAGAATGGCTTGGCAACAAAAATGTAAATTCTATGTCTCTATGGAGCAAATTTTTTATTGGAGCAAGTTAATGTGTCCTGTTCTTTGCAACTTTCTTGATTTATTAAAAGTCTTTTTTTTCTTTAATTCTAATTTAACTTAATTTTTGTTCTGTGTTGGCCATGGAACGTATCCTTGAGGGAGGTTTGTATAGGCAGTAAGACGCAGTTGGTGAAAACTAACTTTTCCTTTGCAAGCAGGTATCAATTGGTGACAGCCTCTGGGTTCAAGATTATGGGAATTATGCCTTCTTCCCTTCTCAGGGATCCCATTTGGCTTAGCCCTGTAAAGACTGTGTGCATATGTGTGTCATTCTTGTTGTGTCTAGAAGGCCTTTTTCCCTTGTTGTCTTCAAATTCCACTGGCTCTTACAGTATTCCCTCCACTTCTATAGAGTTCTCTGAGCCCTGAGGATAGAGATTTTAAGGAGATATCCCATTTAGTACTGGGTGTCTCTTAGTCTCTCAGTCTCTGCACATTGTTCAGCTGCTAGTCTGTATTTGTTTGATTGCTGATTTTGACACTGATATGATCATAGCAAAATGAAACAATCAAAATTATTAGTGGTATTGCCTTGAAATGGCTTAATTTAGCATTGTCATATGTAGCTTTTAAATTTTTAAAAAACTTTTATTTTTCCTTCTTTTCTAGACTTATTATTGTTAGACAATTTTATAAATGAATTTCTTTTTATCACATTTAATATCTAGTCCTTCCTCTCTACTTCCTCCCCAAATCTCTATGTTCTCTCTCTCTCTCTCTCTCTCTCTCTCTCTCTCTCTCTCTCTCTCTCTCTCTCTCTCTCTTTTGTCTCATCCTTCCAACCATGGTGTTTACATATACTGCCTGTATACTCATAGCTGTAGGAACACTTACTAAATTATGGGTCTTATTTCCCTGAAGAAAAATGGCTCTCCCTCTATTAGCACCCATTAACAGCAGCTTCTTAGCCAAGGATGGTGTTTCACAAGCTCCTCCCCTCTCCACATTGAATTCAATGAAGAAAATGTCTCTCCCTCACTCATTAACCATTACCTGTGTATAAATACTCAAGATTACACGAGATCACATGAGGCCCAGTCTCTTGAAGATCTTGTATAGGTAACCACAGCTGCAGCTGCGGTGACATCTTGAATACAGCTGCCACAACACATTCAGATATCAACATAGCACACTGTTCTCTGTTCTCTACTCTTAATTTTTTTCCTAGCCCTTCTTCTATGGTGTTTGCTGAGTGTTGGAGGAGATATTATTGATGTTCCATTTATGTGCAAAAGACAACTATTAGAAGGTACTCTTGCAAGCACATTGTGTTCATTTAGCCAAGTAGCAACAATACTGTACTCACTAAGGTCTGTGACCTCTACAGCTATGAAGTGTTTGACCAATTCTATAATCCCAGATCTGAATCTTCTCGCTGTGAAATGGAACTCAAATCCAATAATAAAACATTTAACCCCAGCATTGGTGCTCAATTGGTGGTTGATTCTGTTGCACACATAATCTGCAGTTGGGTAAGACCATTTATGACAATTCTCCAGAAGCCAGAATAACCCTTTATATAGTTGTTCACAATCTTATTTCTGCAACCTCCTGTTGTGGTAATCGCCAAACATAAAATTATTTTCATTTCTACTTCATAACTACAATTTTGCTACATAATATTTTCTCTATATTTTCCAATGGCCTTAGGAAATCTCTGTGAAAAAGGTCCCGCATCTGCTCTGCTACAGGGCACAGCCACTTGGGGAGGCAGAACATGGGGTCTTTGACTGTGCTTACCCCACACCGCCGCCTGGTGGGTGTTGGGCTGTAGGGCTTCCAACCTGGGGCCGAAGAGAGCAGTCTGAGGTGCAGGAAGGCCAGAGCTGGCCTAGGGTCCCCAGGCCTGTGGTGATGAGGCTGGGGCCATGAGGTTCTCAGACCCTTGGACATCCAAGTGTTGCTGGGAGTTTCGGAAGAGTTGAGAACAAAGTTGGGTACCACAGGCTAGGTCTAGTCTGGGGCCGGGCTGGGGCGAGGGGAGAAGGGGAGATCCGGCTGGTCCCACAGGGAGAGTCCTTGGTTTGGTGGCAGCTTGGTGGCAGTTGTAGCTGGGAGTGCAGAGAGGCCTTCTGTGGAGGATTAGACAGCAGCTCTGTAGGCTCCTTGGTGCCCCACAATGGATCCAGATGAAAAGAGGTAATCCATGGTTCTGAATCCTTTGTTGCCACAGTAGAAAGTGGATCCATAAAACCATACCCCCATTTCTCAGGGTGGGCCTGAAGTTAAATATCTTTTGCAGAGAGAAATATCTGGGAAGGAAAGCTTATTGTCTCTGCCCTCCAGGCCTCTAGGTATCTAATTAGAAGGGAGATCTCTGTCTCCAGCTTACACCAAAAACAGGTCACGATCACATCTCTTTAACTATTGTCTTGGTCTGAGATATTAAGGATGCCTCATTCACATGTGGAAGAACTTGGGGTTATTGCCCTTACTTGACTAATGGCCACAAATCTATGGGGAGCTATAGCTAGGGGCCTGGTGCTCGGGAGCAGGCAAAGCTCCTATCATACCTTCAAGGTCTCTGGGGTTTCAAAGCCATTAGTTCAACCAAAGACCAGGCTACCTCTCATGGGTCACTGCTCCACAGTCTGTCACTCCTAAAGGGATCATGAATCACTGCTCTAGGACCACTGAAGGTTTTCAGCAGAAAGGAAGCATCCAGTTCAGTTCCAGATTTACTTCTCTACATCCAGATGCTGAGGCCTGTGGCCTCTTCCAGAGTAATATTTTATCAGCTAATTCTGGAGCACAACTAAGCGCACTATCAATTGCCAGGTTTGGTGTGGAGGAGGAGACCTTAGGGGCCTCCCTGGCTAACAACTTGTAGGGAGGTAGCGTAACTCAACAGAGGGATTTTCATTTATTTAACAAATTAAGATGCTTCGGAAAACCTTTATCCTTATACGCAGTATTCAAACTTTTTACAACACTTTGTATGTAGGTGTGTGTTGTTGTGTTGCCAAGTATTAGATTTACTTTTGTTTTTTCTTACTATCACAACTTTCACTGACTCTGCTACTCATTTTAGTCATAAATGTAATTGTGAAGTGGTATCTCACTGTAGTTTTAATATTCATTCATATATGATTTGCAAACATTTTCTTCAATTCAATAGTTTGTCTTTTCACTTAATTGATGAAATTCTTTGGAGCTTGCTTAGTATAAAATGAGAATAACAATGAACTTTTACCTCATAAGCTTCTCTGGGAGAATTAAGTAAGCACATTAAATGCTTAGAATAGCATATCATATGCAGCAGATGTGTGATAATATTGAGTACTAGTATTACAACCCCATTTAAAAGTATGCCATTTCACTTAAAAATCTACAAATTTAAAGGCTTTATATTGAAAAAAGAGATGACTAAGGGAACTCAAAGGCATAGAGGAAATGAACTTGATTTTTATGGTCTCTTCTTCAGTGTTTAATTGTTTTCTCCCCAGGGATTATTGTAATGGGTTTAATTAAAATAAATTAATAAGAATTTTTGGATTCCTCTTTCTTTAAAATAAATCCAATGTAGTAGTTGAAAGCTGTTCTGAAAAATAAGGCACTGCTATATGAAAAAAATACCAATTCAAGGAATAGATTTTTATCATGATAATAAAAAGTTTTTTAATAATGGAATGAAATACTCATCTTATGTACCTATGAGAAAACTATCAACTATGCTGAAAGAAATAAAGTGATTCACTTTAATCAATGCAACAAGCTTTTTCTCTTACCATTCCAAATTATGGAAATTTTACTTCTATTTATAAACTCAGAATAAGATTCTCCTTGAGAATGCTGACACATCGGGGAATGCACAGATTAAATTCATGTTTATAGATGCAAACTCTATCGTTTTCTAAATAAGGTAGAATAGTTTCGTTTTCATCAGAATCATTTCCTATGTAACTGTGATGATCACAAAGATGGAATGAGCATTTGTAGTCATATAAAGTAAACAGAAGTAGCCATTAGTTACTAATGGAAAAAGTTCAGCAGGGACATTAAATCTGTATTACAGATCACCAATTTGTATTTTATCATTTTGATAATGAATACCAACATTGCCATTGAAACGAAACCAGGCATTCTCTCTTTAATCCCAACAGGGAGTTTAAGTCAATAATGCCCACATTATCTATGTGCATATCTATCTATATACATGTACTGTATGTACATGTCCTTTTAAACTACAAAATAATATAATGCATTTCACTTGCATTTCAAATCTTTAACACAGTGATATACTTCTCTATACTTCCAATCAATTTATTCTCTTAGTGTTTTTCAGCATTTAAAATTCTCTACTCTAAGTCAATAACGTTGATTACTTACCAAAAGCACTGTAAACGCTATTTTAATACAGGTTATTTGCAATTTGACATCCTCATCTATATGCTTTATTCTGCTAGGAAAATTAAATGAAACCCTCTGTTTAAAATCTGAAACACTTAGGAGTAATGATCCTGGTTACTGATTGACTGAAGTTGTGGTTTTTAAGCACTACTTAATAGAGGAAACAAAAAGCAATATTCAAATAAAATGGAAGTGTCTGAGTTACTTTAGAAAGCATTCATAGTCACGAAATAATAGACTTTTATCTTATTTTCCTCTGTTTATGCCTCAGTGCAATTTAACCAACATTGTTACTTAGCTCTATATTACTGATTGTTTGCGATGCGTGGTTGCTCCCAATTTAAAAGTAATGAATTCTATCAGTAATTCAAAGATTTGTAGAGCATAATTCACATATATCAAGTATTTTGTCATGTATCTACTTAAATTACATTATTAAAATAGACTCCTAAATATCTATAATAATACCTCTAATAATTTTAGGAAGGTTAGTTTTATTTACAATATATTTAATTTTTTCAGGTTTAATACATTTTGATACAAAAGGAAAAACTAACAATGTGTTTCTGTTTGTGAAATAATGAAACACTATAATGTAAAAGTCATTTGCAGAGAGAGTAAAATATTGTTTCTCTCTTGAGTAATGTCTTCTAAATGAGTATTATTTGTCTTTTTGAATTTATGCTACTTTTAAATTGGACAAAGATTAGAACGAACTGAAATACTAATAAAAGTATTAAAATGTTGAACACAAAATATGAAAGAAATGATTAATCATATATATGGTGTGTGTGTGTGTGTGTGTGTGTGTGTTGTTTGGCTTTTATGATTGAAGTCATCAGTTGTATTAATTTTAATTCCTTTAAATAACACATATTTCCAGTCTGTATGGAAACGCAAAAACAGGGTTATAAAGAACAAAAAATAGGATATTAGTCCTTAGTATGTGTAAGGACTATGCTAACTCTCTTGCATTAGGCTGCTGTAAAGGAAATTTGGAATGACTCCTAAGTCAAGATAAGGTTTAAGTAGTGTTTACTTGAAACAAAATTAATGATTGAAGAGTCTTTTTTCCTTATATACTAACTGCTTACTTATATAATTGAGCATTCTGTTGATGTACTGTATTAAAACTAGAAGCCAGAATTTAAAGTCTGTGCTGAATAAGCCCTTGCTACATTTTCTAATATGTTGAGTCAAGAAAATAAAGGCTTGCACCAAACAGTACTTACCCCAAATAAATGATTCCAAAGCTTAATGGTAAAGTAAGACCACTATAAACCTGGATATAAGCATAATGCATTTTTAAAATGTTCAAGAAATTGAAAGTATAACATGAGCAATTCAAACCATTTAAAAGTTTAAAAGACTCGATTAAAAGATGCTCAGTTAATGATGGCAACCATTGTTTTCACACTATTAATGGAAAACAATGTGATAAGACAATAACCAGCTGCTATACCTCTGGCTTTAAGTGGAAATGCCTGTAGGGGTTCTGTATTATGTTAAGTACTTAAAGTACACGCTAAACATGATAAGGAGATTAAATGTCTTAAACTCTTATCAGTGGATACCGATCCAGGATGACAAGTGCTCTAATCAAGTGCTCATGTTTGTCTGTCATTGGCTCAATATCAGATACAGTCAGTCACTATGTTTTGCTGTTCCCAGTACAGCCTTTTCAACTTTGATTGTTTATAAATCAATTTAAAAATGCTTGTTATGATTTTATTATTTGTGCTTAGGTGAGATTATGGCTTTGAAATAGAAGGAGAAATCACAGGCTAAGAACTGCCTATGAGGATTAAGTTATTTCTCTCTTTCCCAACAATTAGCAACACTCTAAGTAGAGATCAATTGTAATTGAGGAACTGGTAAAGGGCAATAAACCAATCACTCGTGCTTTCACCTAAGTCTGAAAGAAGCCTCTTGGTTTACAGAACCTTGTTATTCAATCCAGAAGCCTGTAGGCTATAAATTGTCCATTACAGTTGTTACTAGACACCTAACTAGAAGTTATGTACTATATTAAAGACACAGGAAATGAAAATACCCTGGTCTTTGTTTCATAATGCAGACAACATAAAGCTAGAAATATATATATAACTTGAATGTTTCAATGCATAAGCTTAGCTGATTGATAGGAAAAGGAAATGAATTTGGAAATATTTATTTTTTACTACTAAAATATTATATATAGGACTGTACAGATAACTCAGTAGTTAATATCACTTGCTCTTCATGCAGAGGAGCTTAGCTCTATTAAACAGCACTTACACAGCTGTTCACAACACAACTCCAATCCCACAGAAGTCCAACACATTCTTCTAGGGTCCATAGGCATTGCATGAACGTGGTGGACTTACCTAAATGCAGATAAGATGCTCATACACATAAAAAACAAACAACACTCAAAATGCATGTGAAAATATGATATGGAAACTTCATAAAATGGTTTCGTCTTATTTCGTGATCTTTTAATTTTTGTGAAGACTATAAATACTCCTGGGAATATACCCTGAGAACTCCATACCAATTACAGAGATATTTGAACCCTCATATTTATTTCTGCCATAATCATTATGATAAAGAATTGGGAAAAACCTATCTGTCCATCAATAGATAAATGGACAATGAAAAAAAAATTTATGTTGTGTGTGTGTGTGTGTGTGTGTAATTGAATACAATTCAGTTCTAAATTATGAAGTTAAAAGTTCATAGGAAAATGGATGGATTATAATATTAAGTGAAGTCACACAATTTCAGAAGGAAATAAACCAAGTTTTCTCTAATCTGTGCAATCTAGACAATAATGAATGTATATATGTAAACAAGCAGACATGAAGGTATACTTTATTGAAGAAAAGAGCAACAAAAGCTGAATATAGGGAATGAGGAAGAATGATGCTGGTGATGGATGCAAATTATAAAAGAAGTCGATCTAAAGTTAAGTGTTTTTGAAATTCTAATCCCGTCGTGAATATTTTTTATTTTTGTAGCAGATAGTGCATAAAATAAATTTGATCCTGAAATTCCAAAATTTGATGTGAAGTTAAGCTCTCATTCAGAATGCACATTCAAACTCAACAGAAGTTCATTGACTTGAACAGATTTGGGGGCTGCTTAATGAGTTTTCTGTAGTGTATTTTTTATTTATTTGCAAGTACTTTTTAATAATAAAGTTTATTAAAATAGAATATACATTTTAAATTATTTAATATCATTGGTTCTTAAAGTTGTATTAGTATGAGTGATACTGTATATGTATACATGACAAAAATAATTAATTATTTTGATTAGTCAGGAAAAGGAATCATTTATAAATACATACCAGAAAATAGTATTAGAATTTTCCCTGTATTTCAAGCAAAATTTGAGTACATTTATATTTGAATTGCATATGTTCGAGGGCCTAATATTAAATTCCCATGAATTTAAAAAGGCAGAATATAAATACATTTTTTCTTGTACAAAATAGCATTTTAATTAGAAGTCTTTAAAACGATATTCAATTGGCCAACAATAATTCTAAATCCTATCTTGTATTGGAATTTCTACCTACTTTCAAAACTGGTAAAATATTCATTAGATGTGTTTGCCATGGAAAAGAAGCCTTGTGGGAAACAACATATAGATTCTAATGTCAAACAAAAAGTTACAGAATTTTTGTAGAGTATATGTGGGATATTTTGTTATACATCACATGGTGAAGAAGCTATAAGTGGACAACTGACTGCTTAACATAAAACATACCAAATGATGTAAATACATTGTAACTCATTTTGAAACATATAATCTGTGGAAAATATTCATCATATATGCAACATATAATAAATAATGCACTTACATACAAATGTGTGACACTTGTAAGTCATATAGAAATTGATGAATATCATTGTACCTAACATACGTAAAAAAGGAAATACTTTTCAGTATGATAAACAAGCATCAATTTTAAGAGCAGTTTATTCATTTTCCCATGAATGGCTCAGTCTAGCATGTCTCAAGCTAGCAAAAAATTATAAAATATAGATATAATATAAACAGATTTTGACCTCTGAGGTCAAAGACTGATAGCCTGGCACAAAATGCATAGAATGTATATATTTCTCTTAGCCAAACATCCCCCAAATGAAGTCAAAGCATGCAAAACAAAGTATCATCAATAGTGTTAAAATTGGAAATCTTTAAAAATTTTCACCTATGAGACAATGAATGCAATTATTGTATATAAAATATACCTCTTGATCTGTTATTTGGTTTTTAAGAATAATACAAATATTATTTATCTGCATACAACTATATCCTTGATATATTTTGAACATGTATACCTATTATATATCATACTTTACATATACTTATTTATATAAATACACCTATATATCTGAATGCTCAACAGATTATTAGTTATAGTTTATCATACACTTTATGTGAATTTTTTGAATGACAAATTATGAAAGTATTATTTACATATTACAAAATTGCCTATTCCTGTTTAATTTTCTAAGAAATATGCTATAAAGTAACAAACTTAGGGTCATTATTTTTAATAAAAATTTCTATGAAGTTAATTGCACCTTTAATCCAGTTTGTTGTAATTTTCCCTTTAATGATCAGAAGACTTTTTAAAATACATTTTTCAGAAATAATTTAAAGAGAAGAAAATAACTTGACTCTGAACATAATCTTTTTTTCAAGGAATATTTCTTAGAAATGTGTCAACCACAGCCATCATAATAAAAATTTAAAAACAGCAAAATGATCATGTAGGATAAAATATAGCCTTGCTTAGAATCTTCCTCTTGTGTTACAGGAATTAAAATCTGAGATATCTCTTTTCTTTTATAAGTCATTACCAAGAGATCCTTGGTCCCATGAAGGCTGGACATTGGGGGGGGGTATTCGAGGGTGGGGAGGTGAGGTACGGGGGAGGGTGGGTGGGGGTACACCAATGTGGAGGCAGGAGGATGGGGGAAGGGATAGTGAGTTCCTGGGAGGGAGGGGGGAAATGGGGTAAGGGGAGAATATCTGAAATGTAAAAAAAAAAATTTTCCAATAAAAAAAAAATCAAACAAAAAAAAAAAGTAAAAAAAAAAAGAAAATAAGTTCATGAAGTTTCTGAACTTGCTTCTTGCAAAGAAAATCAGAAGAAATAAAGTCTTTTGGGCTTAAAAAAAACAAACAAACAAAAAAAATAAGTCATTACCAATGAGCTAGCTGTCTCTGATCTCCACCAAGCTTTCTTTACTCTGCACTATGGCTTATTTTCTCAGCAGATGTTAATTGAAAAAACAACTCATAGATGTGAGAAACAACTCAGTAACAGAAGTAGTCCTCTAGAATAGGGGGCAAAAGCTCATTTCCAACTTTGCAATGCTGGCAGATTTCTCTCTCCTTTTCATTTGGTAGAAACTGTGGTTTTTACTGCATATCTTTGTTTTTCATCTAATATGCAGACTTACTGTTTATTGAGGTATAAGTTTTATTTGTCAAATGAGTATCAGTACAACCGGGAACCTTGGCATAGTTTTAAAAGTTGTTATGGGAATAGAGAAAGCAAGGCATTATCCACAGTTTACACAATAGATTTTTTTTTTATTACAGCAGAATAGAATAAGTAGTAGAAAGTAATATTTTAAAAATGGAAATTCCTGTGTTCTTGAATGCTGACTATGTCTGGAGGAAAAACAGAAACTGGAAGCCAGCATGGCAAAGACAAACAGTGTAAGTCCTAGGGGCCTCAATGGGTATAAATGGTTGAGCATCAAACTTAGGTAGAATGGTCTACAGGAGTTATGAAGGCAGTTGTATGGATTAGGTGAACTCTGTGGGGTACTCTACAATTCTAGCAAATTTGTGTACAACTCTTTTCTTGATCAAACTGTTAAGTCTTTAATTACATTGATCACTTTTAGATCTTATTTTGCCTATTTGTCCAAAATTATTGACACACGGTTTGAATAAACCCACATGGGGAAGTCTAATTCTCACTATTGTAGGTTTTGCACAAGATCCCTTTTGGAACTAATTAAGTAATGAGGGTTAAGGCCTCTTGAATTGGATTGCTGCCTCATGAGTCTTGAGAGTTAACTGGCTCTTCCTACCAAGGAAGTTGGCAAAATGGATTTGATATCTGTTGTCTTGCAATAATTCCACAGCAGAACCTGCCCAAAACAAGTATCTGCACTTGAACTTAAACCCTCCAAATATGTCCCCGATCCCAGTCTAGAGTATTTTGTTATAATACCCTGAACAAATGAAGAGAATAAAGTCAAACATAGTTCTCAATCTTGCTTCCCTCCTCTCTGTTTCTTTTCTAATTTCCGTAACTATAATGGTAATAGATAATAGCAAAAAATAGTAATAGATTACTTTAGGTAACTGAAAAATTTCATTTAAAAAGTAAACATTTTGTTATCTTTAGCTGCATCTACTTTGGAGAATATTTTTCATATAAAATAGTCATTAGTCCAATAAATATTTTACTTGGTAGAGTTCAGGTAACTTAAGGAGGAATTTGGAAAGCAAATGTTTATTTCACTGAGACATGCTTTCAGTAGAAATAACTATTTTGATCATTATAGCAAAGGTTGTTTTGTGTGGAAGAACAATAAACAGTTCATAGTTAATGATTAACTCCATAGTCTCCAAATAGACATGCAAGGAATGTCCATTTTTAGAAACCAAGCATGTGTATGCAGTTCAGAAAGGAGCAAATAAATACTAAAATATAGCAATATTAAAAATGTTATTTCAAATACATTGGAAAATTTCTTTTGTTAATAACAGAAAATAAATATTCTTATTTGCTGAAAAGAGATGGATTGAAAGCAGGGCTTTTGATATTTTAATTCAGAGATACCTCACATGATATAGTCCATGTGTTAAGTGATAAAGACTTCTAAAACAACTTGTTTGTGTATTAAGATGAGTAGATAGAAATCTGGCACTATTTTGCTATTGCTATTGTTAACTTACATTTGGAAAGAAACTATAAGTATATGGTCATGTTTTTCTCTACTATCAAGTTATGAATTAGTGTATAAATGCTACAACTTCTGCTTTCAACTGAGATGTCTATGCTGGCATCAAGGTCAAGAGAAGTCACTTGACATGATTCCACTGAGCTATGATGTCAACTTGTTCTCTTAAGTTTTACTATAGGTTTAGACATTTATTTATGTCCTTTGTTATTATATTTTACTTTTTAATTAAAATAACATTTCATTATTTTTAATTTCAATAACATTAAATACATTAAAAACATTAATTTGAATATAATTTAATAATATAAAGACAGAAAGAAAAAATGTAGCTTAATTAATTTTACTATCCTGATAATACTACCAGTGGAAACAATCTGAATAATTGGTAATTCCTATGTTTATCTTAGGCTGTTTTAAATTATTTATTATGTTTTCCAAGCATGTTTCTTCTTTGGAAAATTCCATTTTTTTTTAATAATAATGAATGAATTTTAAACTCCAGGAAACTTTCATATTACATAAAGAGAAAGCAAGGAGAATGTAAATTTATTTCTCTTAGATCAGTCTGACACAAGCAACTAGATGCCTCACGTGTTGAAAACTCTGTAGGACATTTGTCATGTTGCTGGAAAAAGGAACTTGTCTTTCTCCATCTACTTGCAGCTGAGAGATCTGAGTTTACTCATGGGACTCAGTCATTCTGGCAATGAGAATCTGAGATTCGTACAGTCCATAAGCGTAAATATTTTCAGTATTAGTCAAGAAAATCTGACTAGTGTTTCCTTGGGTCCAAGAGATAGTGTGTATCTGGATCCAGAACAGACCACTCTGGCATTGTTTTGGAACATGTTGAGGAAAGTTGAGAAATGTGGTCGCCTGAGGCTATATGGTAGTTATGTTGTCAGTTTACCCAAGAGAACATTCTTAATGCTGATGAAGGAATGACATTCCAACATCTCCAGACAGCCAGAGTTACCATGAGTATCCTAACCTCATACTTGTTCATTCAGACTGTACTAAGAGTATTCGAAGTGTCATTTGCAGATCTCAGACCACACTAACAATGGGAAAATGGTCACAGAATGGAAACACATAGCTTTTGTTTTATCTCATTACATTATATTCCTTGGGATCCTGTTTGTTTTCTAATAAGAGATAGAAGGAAAATGGATATGGATGGATGGGATGTGGAAAGAAATGGCAAAAGTGGAAGAAGTCGAAAGCATAATAAGCATACATTATGTGAGAGGGAAGCAATTTTCAATAGAAAGAAAAATGAAAACACAATCTTTGCATCATGTTTTCACAAACACCTCAAGGATATGTGAACATTTAAATGAAAATGAACAGAATTAAGATCATGAAGGGACATGTCAGAGATTTTATTTTTTTATATTCTAGAGAAAGTTATGGTTAACTACTTAAGTTATATTATTATTATTTTTATTATTATTAATCTTCATAAACTATAATCAAAATACTAAGCCCTGTATACTTTCCTTAAGTCTACAATACATCCATGTTCCAAAATGATGATGAGCAATCATGAAGGAGGCACCATGAATCTGGGTAGTACATCAAAATGAATTAAAAATTTATGTATGTGATTACAAACACTACGTTAAGTCTCCCAACTCCACCAACTCCACATTATAAAGAAAAAGAAGAAGAGGAAGAAGAAGAAGAAGAAGAGGAAGGGGAGGGGGAGGGGGAGGGAGAGGAGGAGGAGGAGGAGGAGGAGGAGGAGGAGGAGGAGGAGGAGGAGGAGGAGGAGAAAACCTAAGGGGTAAAATACCAATGCATTGCAATATATATTCTAGTGAATAAATTCATATATTATGTTGAGATAAAACAACTCACACTTGTCCTTTTCAAACCCTCCTCAACACCCTGTAACATTAATATCACCTTCTTGCTGGAAATGAGTCTCCATATGTAAGTCATTGCTATCTATATCAGAAAAGACCGTCTTTTCTGAACACTTACCTCCCTTGATAGTAACATGGGAAAACTTACTGTTCCAGGATAAATGCCAGAGGTATGTTAGAATTCTAGGAGAGTATTCAAAGGAAAGGTTGAAGTTTCATGTGTGCAACAAAGAGAGATTAGTTTAGTCTTACTCTTTGAATGGTACTAGACGAAGTAGCAGGATTGGAAGATGTCTCTGTGATAGGTTGAAACACCACACTTCTTGACATTATTCTAAGTTAAATAATGTGGACTTTGAAGACACATCACTTTAGTTTTTGGCTATCACAAACCAGAAAGATCTGCCAGAAATAAAAACCCTCTTTCTACCTGTTGCAGGTTTTGTGCTACACAAGTACAAAGCCTAGCCTCCTGACAATTTTATTGTTATAGTCACGAAAGATGAGAGATAGTAGAATTTTAAAAATGCTTTGGTTTTAGCATGGTTGTAATCATACATAACTTAAATCTTCAGCTCTGGTAGATATCAAGTTCAAGCTTTGTACACAATTAGAGCATTCTGACAGCATTGTTATTATTTTGATTTTGAATCCAAAAAGGAGTTCTATCTATGTAGTAACTGCTATTATCTGAGGTACCTGAAATTATTGGAAACAAATTTATTTCTGTGTCATGTGAAATCAGATCAAATTAACATTTACTAAAGGTAATATAAAAATTGAGACAGAGTGAGAGTGAAAGAAATTCTTGAAAACATCTGGGGATTTGACCATTTCTTTTGACATCACTATGCACAAATCATTTTCAACTGCCACAATCACGTTTTTATTTTTTTATTTTATGTATATAATGTGTAAGCACAAAGAAAGGATACCAGAAAATGAGAAAACACATTAAGAATGAAAGAGAAAAAAGTGTAAAAGATATTATTTTTAAATATTTTGTCTTTTGCAGATCTAATTTATGCTGCTAGACACTTTTAGAATGGGAACACACCTGGTAGAGAATGAATAGCACCCTTACTGCCACTGAATGCCAGGTGACTCTAATGGACCACACCACCTTCCTGACTCTAATTCCTTATACACAAATGCAGTTGCACAGGAAATACTTCATGATCAACATATTCCAGAGCATTTGTACCCACTTTGTGCAAAACTATGTCTGTGTAAAGTTTAATCATCTGTACTGGTCACAAAGCACCTGTGGGTTCTATTTACAGTGTCCTGACCCTTTCTTGCATTTGCTATAACAATATTCAGTTCATGTCATGGTATCATTTGTTTGTGATAAAAGATTAATTCAAATTCTACACTTAAACTAACAAGTAAAAATTCCTAGAAATTGCCAGAAGGTCCCCCAGACTTTTTGTCAACCAGAGAAGGATAGAAAACACAAGAAAGAGTAGTATACTTACAAATCCTTAGGCAAGTAGTGACAAAATCTGTGTCCTTGAAGCTTATATAAATAACTTTCCAGTGTTTTGTTAACCTTTTCTCTCCATTCTCTCAGCAGTGAGGCATGTCACTCCACTTGTTCACATCCATCTTTTTTTTTATTGATGTCCACTTTGGTGTCTGCACAGGTCATCAATTTTGCTGCCTCCTAGGCAGCTAGTGGGAATGTACAAGTTAAGTCACTGGACTTTGTGTGTCAGGCTTGAGGAGGGAAAGGGAGGAAGTGTCAGCTTTCTTTAGCACTAACAGTCCCAATCAGATACTGGCACTGGGCCTCATAAATCTTGTGGATGACCCAGGTGAACCCTGAGGCTCAATGCTCACTGAGAACTGATCGGGTCTCTGCTTAGTTTAACAGGCCAGTTCTCAGTGACAAGTGAAGGAAGGGTTCAGCAAATTCACCAAACAGATATATATATTAGTTGAAAAACTAATGGCTTTTAAAAGAATGTTTGACAATTCTTTAAGGCTGTCTGTAGATCCATTATACTGATAAACGACCCACCTGGTGGATACTAAAGGAAGCCTGGTTAGGAGGGTACCAACTTCAAACTAGTTGTTTGGGTTTGTTTTTGTTTTGCCCACCCCTTCTTTCTTTCTTTGTGATCTTGTCTAGTTTTGTTCATATGGGTATGGATTCTACGAGCTACACATTCAGGAAACTTGGAAAATACCTGTGCTTCATACATTTAACCTTGTAGTCCAAGGGGAACTAAAAGAACTGGGAGACTGCTGTCAGTGACCTGCAATTGACCGCCTGAACTTCGGAGTTAGGGTCAGTAGGGGCCCAGAAGCAAAGGTCAGCAGCTGGGCAGCTGCCCCTAGCCTGGACATGCTGAATAGGAAGACTTTATTGCTGTGATTTATGCAATTTGCTGAGACAGGTTAAGGAGACTTTCAAACACACCCAGGGCTCACAGGCACAGGGACACCCTGCTCTTGGAAAGTAAATTCTGATTGTCCAGTCGAAATTTCTTGGGAATACGCCTTGAAGTATTTTACCCTCTGTGTCTAGAGATTCATTCCCACACTCGACCTCTGGACGTGACAGGGTTAGGGTTTCCAGATTTATTTAAACCATACAAATGCACCAAATGAAGCACTCTCAAACTTTGATTCATTGCCTAGGCAGAATAAGCACTGGTAATGAATTATTTGGGGATGCATTTCACTCCTTCTAAAGTTAACTCGCAAATGAGTCACTTCAGAGTGCAGACTATAATAAAAGTTGCCCCATGGAAGGCACTCTCCTTCCAAAGATGTGCAGTTTCTATTTGTTCTGAAACCTTGTTCGTGTAAACTTATGTTATTGATATATTATCGTGCTCTTTGTTTTTTGATATTATAGAGACAAAAATAATTTTGCTTTTACCAGCGAAAAAGTGTGAAGTCTTAAAAAAATCATAGTCCATTTTTTTCTGAGTCTGCATGTAATGGAGCTGGAAACAGATCCAGAATTCCACTTTAACAGAAATGTGACAACTGTGACTGCTTTTCTTTGTTCAGGTTCTGTGTGAGCAGACCAGAGTGAGGACCTCAGTGAGAATCTGACGCAGAGCTCAGGCCACACTGGCGAGCTGAGTCAGGACACAGACATGAATTCCAGTTTTACTCAGTCTGAAAGGAAAGAAAGAAATGGAACCTAGGTCTTTTACAGAGGAGAAACTTCTTGGTGCTAACAATGTTTAAGCTGCTGCCCTGCCTTTTTGCAGGGCAGTCAGTGCTCCTGGGTACTTTTGCCTCCATAATTCAAATGGGTTGTGATCTAGTAAATGCAATTCACAGGGCATTAGTCTATAAATGTGGTCTAATTTAATTTACTAAGTGAGAGAAAAAGGCAAAATTGTGAAAGATATTCACTTTGAGAAATTGCTAGTCTGCAATTGCAGCTAATTCTCATAAAGGGCTCAAGACACACTTTAAATTAGGATACACAGGCTCCAAACACATGCTTGTAAATGCACAATTGCGGTGACCCACTGGATGTCCTAATGGTTTGCCACATGCATAATAACCAATCGTATTGTGTATAATATGTGAGTTAATCTTACACGGTATGTTAATAAATGCCATGAATTTTGCATTTTCTACAGACATATTGCTTACCTCTAGTCCTTTCTATTCTATCAAGGCCACAATAATTTTTATTTTTCTCCTCTTTAACACTGTTCAATGATAATCCTAGAAAAATTTTTAACAGGTTTTAAAAAGTATTCTGCTTTGGAAAGATGGAGGAAAAAAAAAAGAATATTCCTCCACTACACCTTCACATTTTTTATGCTTGTTCTTAGTGGTGGCCTGTCTCTATGTCATCAGGTTAGAGATTCTGTGGTTATAAACAAGGCCTGGCAAAGGGACTTATGGAAAGTTAGAGAAAGGATGAGGAACTTCCGTCAATGTGCATGATCTTCCATCGCTGTCGTAGCCCCTGTGCGTTCGCAGCAGGACTCGCTTTTGCCAGAGCCTCCTCACACTTCACTGTTGCTGAAGTGCTCTTTTCCTGCTGCATTGACTCTGTTGTTAGAAGAGAATCCTCATTCTTGGACAATAAAAATCAAAGCTAATGTTCCCAGTTCACTGTAAATAGCATTTTGGAAACTCAGTGAATTAAATCTTCCGTTATGAAGTATTTTCTATTACTAGAAGAAATTAAAAGTAGACAGGGAGCACTGGGCAGCAATTAATGAGGTGACTGAAGACCCAAAGGGATGCAGCATTCTGAGACTAGTTCGAGAAAGTCTGTGGTAAAGCAAATCCCTAACAGAGCGGGAGTTCACTCTTACAATGATCATTATTGATTAATTGGTACTTTTGAAAGCTCTGGTACCAGTCAATGGACACTTTTGTTTTTGTCTTTTGCCCTTGGTAC
Source organism: Mastomys natalensis (assembly GCA_021653895.1). Lineage (NCBI taxonomy): Eukaryota > Metazoa > Chordata > Mammalia > Rodentia > Muridae > Mastomys > Mastomys natalensis. The sequence goes on from JAJTUV010000871.1 coordinate 784,765, forward strand.
TGTTGATCGATCCATGGATGACCTTGTTCAAAAACTCAAACAAGTAATATTGAAAATGTGTTAGTCAGTAATGAATACAGAATTTAGTATATAGAGCAGCTCCCATTGGGAAATACAGACCTCCCCATATTGTATAGACTAAGCCTCCTAGGCTTTTGTTTAATCATTGACTACTCAGTCTGAGGAATTCTTCCACCATATATTTCAAAACCTATAGTAACAAATATCCAAAGAGCAGAATTTTCAATTGCTTTTCTGGCTGACTCAGTTGAGATTTTCCCTTTTCAGGTTACCATTAAAATGTAAAACTATGACTCCCTGTCAATGGAAATGAGACACCTTGTTGGTATTGTTTTTATATCAAACAAAGTCCAGAGAGCACAGAGCAGAAGGAGGAAAACAGACAGAGATCTGCAGACCATCACACCCCAACAGACCTGCCCACCAGCATACAGTCAGACCATAGATATCTGCTTGCATGGGTGAAGGATGTCACCCAGGGGCCCACTAGTCATGTGGCCAGCCTTTATCGGGAGCCACCACAATGTGGGAGTATGTGGTGGTCAGATGGGAGAGAAAGAAGAGTGGGGCAGCTTGAGCATTATGAAGAGAGGTGGAACTGGATACTCAGCTTTGGAGAAGAGCATATTGTGAGTGTGAAGTCCAGCCACCGGTTGTCATGGTGAGGTCCCAGCCTAAGCAGCCATTGAGGACCATTCCTGAGTTCATGGCTAGACAGTGGCAAGTTTGTCTGTGGCTCAGTTACCACTAGAGAAGATGGGGACATCCCAGGTTGGTGCAGCTGCTGGGATCACATGGATGTGCATAATTCTGCATAACTGGCCTTGAATGTGGAGCTCTGGAGAGATGTCCTCATCTCTCACCAATGGAAGCACTCAGAGACAGCATGAATGTGGGAGAGTTAATCCTACCATTCATCTGCTGTGGGGTGACATGGGTACAGAGATGATACCCCAACTCAATACCTCTAGTAATCAAGAAAGCTGCCCACAGGGTTGTGAGCTCAGGAGAGCTAACCTAACTCTGAAGATCAGGCCCTGTGCTTTGCCTGGACAACACAGCAGAGCTGACCCTGGTGACAGGGGTGCAGGTGAGTCAGCCCCTGAGGGCAAGAGTTCAAGAGAGCTGGCCCTGCAACTCCTCTGCTATGAGGTGGCCTGGGAGGGGCATTGTGGGGATTGGAAGGGTGATGACTCACCACCTGGGGCAGTCAGGAAAGCTGACCCCAGAGTTATTAAAGCAGGTTAGCTGTCCCTGACCTTTACCTGCTGCAGAACTTGAAAGATCAGGCCCTGTACCTCACCTGTGCAGCATAGTAGGCTAGTCCTGGTTGCCTGGGTGCAAGTAAGCCAGCCCTCAGTGTGAGAGTATGGGAAAACTGGTCCTACTACTTATCTGTGGTGAGGTGGTATGAGAGTGGGTGTGGTCAACATCCTCCATTCTCCCCATTTCTCTTCCCTTCTTCTCCACCTGTAGCAGTTGGGCTAGCTGGCCCCAGGGTCATGGAAGCAGGCAAGCTGCCCCCGCCTCATCACTGGTTGCAACACTGGGAGAGTAGGCCCTCCACCTGACTGGGCAGCACAGTGGAGCTGGCTCTGGAGGGGTGGGTGGCCCCAAGGGCATGGGAGTAGGAGAGCTGACACTGCCTCCTGCCAATGGCAACACTGGGTCACCTAGCCAGCTACCACACAGGCTCCGATCCTGGGCTCTGAATTGACCCACCCCAACATCTTTATCATCTGTGAATTGCTGGGATACACAAAAGGCCCAGTCCTGCTGATCCAAAGCTGCAGGATCTCCATCACACAGAGTAACAACAGAATAACCAGGAGGATTCCTGATGAGGATCCAGTATTGATGGTGTCACAGAAGCCAAAGACCTCAAACCAGTCCAATGACTCTTTGCAATAAACATTTACAAGTAAAAATATGTGGACAAAGCAATATACTGTGGGACATACTGTGACACCATACAGCTTCCACAATGAGATATTTTTTATGCTTTGTTTGTTTGTTTGTTTGGATGTGTTTTATTTTGGAGGGTTTGAAAGAGTGAAGGGCAATTATGAGGGGACAGGAAGATGTGTGAAACTGAGGTACATGATGTGAAACTCACAAAGAATCAATAAAAATTTACAAAACAATGTAAAACTATGGCTTCAATTTCTTTATCACCAATAACTTTAGTATCTCAAGCACGTTAGCTTTAGGCATAGTAGTCAAATTATGTCTCTACAAGAACATGAGATTGTTCTTTCTGAATATAATAAATTTATAGATGTCTTTTGTGTATGTGTGTGAGAGAGGGAGAGAGGGAGAAAGAGAGAGAGAGACAGAGAAGATATTCATCTTTTTTTTGAATTAGTACAATAAGTAATTGGCAATTATGTTACAGACCTGAGACATAGAAAGTTACTTACTCCTATGGCCAGCCATTGGTTTTATTTAACAACTATAGGGAACCAACATGTGTTGGAGGATTGTCCTTTCTAACTTAAGGATATTTTTTCCTCTTGTGTATTTCTTGACTTTACAGTTCAAGGAAGATCTCATAGTTAACTTACCTTGGGGAAACTTTGTCTATTAAAAGAAAAATGTGCCCAAATCAGAGGCTAATTTCCCCTGGAAAACTAATAATTACAATGCAAATAACTCTACTAACATACTCAGTTCAACATTTTGAGAACCTATAATACACAGTGAATGACGTCATTATTCCTCTAAGTCATCCAGATAATCAGCTGATACACTTTTTAAAATTTGTTTTTAAATACCAATAATATTAAATAAAATTTCAGTGATGTTAAATGTCAAGGCTTCGCCATGCTTAACATAGCCCTTCAATTCTCAGCACAGCACTAATAGTATGTTTGAAGACTGTGTTTCTCTGGGTACTCACCTGTCTGCTGGTTATCCAGAACAAATGAATACAGCACTCATTGTTTACGCTTGGGGTTCACTTGCATAAATTTGGAATCCTTTCTTCTAAAAATTATTTTCACTCATTTGTTTATTTCATATGTATTTATTAAGCTTGACCTTTCTCTTCTTTCTCTTCACCTCTGTGCTTTTCCTTCCATTTTCACATTCTTTTTATTTTTTTAAGCTTCCTTCCCTTTCATAATTTCTTCCTCCATTTCTCTCTTTCTTTTAAATCATCTTTATTGTTAGTTTTCCTTCTTCTTCCTAAGGAAGTTCAGCAAAGAGGTGGAAGATATGGAAGTCCATCTCATTGACCGTGAATTACCAGCAAACTATAGGTTGGCTTCCAGATGAACCTTTAAGCACGTGTGGAGAAGGAGGCAACAGAGTGAGACCCCTTACTCTTCTAGGATCAGATATTCCTAACACCTAGAAGTTTTAAAATCTCATACAGTCAGTCATCTGTGTTACTAGACTTTCTACTATTTGGATATTCTTAGACTTAGTCCATACTACTAGTTTGTTTTTATTGAGTGTGCTTCAAGAGCCATAATCTCCAATCATGAACTGGCAGAGCATGTATTCTAAGGTCAAATTGGTTTGCACAATGCAATATTCATTCAGTTTTGTTGTCTATATTTATGTTTTCAAATCAAACACTGATTAAAATATATTTTACTAGAAAATTGTGGCCACCATTGGGAACATGAAACAATTCATTTATAATAATCCTCTGTCTTCCAGAAGATTTCTGCTTGTAATAAATCCACCATAAAAGTTGGGTTTAATGTATAACCAGGTAAGCACTATGCTTTCCTTATCCAGTTGTAAATGTACGATTGTTTTGATTTTTTAAAATTGTCTAATGCTTAAGGGGTGCTTTTCAAATTTTTTGATGACATCTAGATTTAAAAACTTCAGAGTTGTTTGGTCTTTTTTTGTCTCTCTGTCTCTCTCTCTTGAACTAACAATGAACAGAAATTATAGACTAAAATTGGCAGTGCCAAATACATACTAAAACAATGTAATAACATTTCAAAAGAAAATTTCCATGAAGTTCTTTGTTGAAAGTATGATTTTTGTCTTCTTTCAGTGATTTAGTGTCTTTTTACAAATCCCATTATACACTTTAGAAAAATCAGACTTAGAAAAACCAAACCAAACAACAACAACAAAAACTAAACCAAACCAATACAATATACATTTTAGACTACCAAAATTCATTCATGGAAAAGAAATAAAATATTAAAATACAAATGTTACATTTTCATGAATTTTTAAATTTAACTCATGGACTTATATAATGTTTTTAACATGTTTCTCAATTTTAGAGAGAAGTATAGAGTATGAGATCATAAATTTGAAAACATTCACTAAAAGGTAGACATAACTGGCCAAGAAATAGAATTAAAATGATCAAAGACAGTGAGTATGTGCTACACAACCACTATTAAGGAAAATCAGACAGAATTCATAGAGCACAAACATTAAAACTTGGAGGTGAGGCACCTCCATAAACCTATTAAAATGCTAAAGAGAAATGCTGACAATGTTGAGTGTTTAAATGAATACGGAACATGTAGCATTATGGGACAATGCTGAAGGAAAGTACATTGCTATATTCAGTTTGTCCTTTACTTATGAACCTAAACATATACTTGATTGGAGATAGCATTGCTACTAATACCACTAATATTTTTAAATATATGTTACTGAAACATAATGACACAATGTCTGCATGTGAATAGCATTTCTATTCTTTAGTGTTCTGAGCACTAACAACTTATGGGCAGATGAATGACTAAATTGTAGTTCAGCCATATTGTAAGACTACTCAATGAGAACATAGAATACACACACACACACACACACACACACACACACACACACACACACTGTTGTTACATGTATGAACTCAAATATCTGAAACATTATGCTGAATGAAGCAGTCCAAACACAAAGGTATGTGATACATGCATGTGTCCTTTCACATGGTAATGTTTTTCATTGATGAGAACCTAGCCTGGGGCCTCATGTGTGCTCTGCAAGTGCCCTATCACTTACTACATCCATAGTACTTCATATGATATTTTGTTCTGGCTTTTAAGTCTTCTAATTTTATTCTTTGTTAACATGTTTGTCTCCTGTTACATATTTCACTCTATCCTTCCAAATTCTTTCTTCTCAACTGGTGAATTGGTGTCCTACTCTATCTATTTCAAAATGACACACTGGGTTTTATTTGGGTCACTTGCATGCTCATAGTTGTGAAGTTATTTACTGGAGCATGGGTAAATTACAAGGAACTTCGCCATGTAAGAGAAATGATGCTGCTCCTCCAAACCACTAACTGTCAAAAGGCCCTCAACCAGGGTCAGGGCCTCCTAAGTCCTCCCCTCCCACACGAGACACTTTTGGGTTTTTTGGTTTTTGTTTTGTTTGTTTTTTGTTGTTCTTTGTTTTTGTTTTTTTGAGACAGAATTTCACTAAATATCCCCAGTTAGCCTGAAACTTCTTATTGTAGACCATGTTGGCCTGAAACACATGAAAATTCAATTTATCTATCTTCTGAGTGCTGGTGAACCACAATGCCTGCCAGTGTGTGTGTGTGGTGTGTGTGTGTGTGTGTGTGTGTGTGTGTGTGTGTGTGTCTTTGTGTAGTGTTTTGTTTTCCATCTGTATATGTGAGTATTTTGCCTGATTGCATGTATGTACACCATGTGTACTACTGATGTCTTCAGAAGACAGAAGAGTGCATCAAATCCCCAGAACTGAAGGTAACAATGATTGTGAACCACACCATGTAGTTTCTGGGAATTGATGCTGTAGTTCTTCTCCAAAAGCAACAATTATTTCTTAGCACTGAGCCATCTTTCCAGCCTCAATATCCTAGTGACTTATGAAGGTAAACCTGTCTAATGTTTTTATATTTATGTATTTCACATGAAATATATACAACCACACACACATGTATGCCTACATGTATATGTTTCCTCTGAAGTTAGCTATGATGACTGAAGAAGACCCACATGCTATTATGTCTACTTGGATCATCTCTCCTTGGATTTGATCAAAAGAGCCTTCAAATTCATACAAACTGATTGCTTAGATCATTTCTCTTAGATTGTGTCTCCTTCTAAGCCACAGTTTGATACACAGAACTAAGTATCCAACTCAAAAGTGGAGGTATAATATTATTTGTAATTATTTACATGATCATTATCCTCATTAGTTTAAATTTTTTGGAGAAACTTCTTTGTTTGTTTGTTGAAGTAATTATTTAAATTGGCCTCTGGCTCAGGCTGACTATCTAAGCTGCAGTGCCTCTGACTAGCCCAGCCGCCATGTTTCTCAGCTGGAGGCCACGTGCCTGCTGCAGTTAGAAATGGCCAACTAGAAATACCAGCCCTGCCACCCACGAGACGTCAGCATGGGAGATGGCTCAGTCTCCCACAGTGTCTCTGCAAGGCTGAGCATTGCCCAGGCCATCCCTCCATCCATGCGGGCTCAGTAGAAAGATGAGACTCTAATGCTTAAAGATTAATCAAAGGCTTATATATTTGATAATGATCAGTCACAAGATACCCATACAATCAGAAGTGTAACCCAGTACCCAACCTAGATATAGCAACTACCTTTGGCTGCTACAGACACGTGAACATCCACCTCCATCTCCTCTCTCTCTCTTTCTCCTCTCCTGTCTCCTAGCTCCTCCTCTTCATTTTCCTTCTCTCCTCCTTACTCCTCCTCTTCTTCTTCCTCTCCTAACTCCTCCCACATCAGCTCCTCCTACATTTGTGCAGCCCTTGAGACTGTGATACACAGTGGGAGTTAAATAGATACTTATTTGTGGAATTAAATCTATCTGCAATAGTGATGATTATACACAGCGCAGCTTTCTTTCTGGTTGCTACTTTTAAAGGACTCAATACAATCATGACAAAATTATAGCAGATGAAACTATTGGCTCTGATTTACGAAGAGTCAGAGCACAGATAGGTTCCTGATGCTGTAGTGATAGGAGTTTTCCATAGATTTATAGGAGGTTTAAAAAGAGGGTTTTTTTTTTTTTTAAGGTGTCTAAAAATTTTCATTTTTCAACTTGAGTCTTAATTTGCTTATTAAACTATTTTAAAAGCAACTTAAGCTGGTAGATCTGATATCAACATCTAAATAGTTAAGGAAATGTATAAACACACTAAAAGAATAGTTTGTTCTTCACTAATATCTTCATCGATTAAGAAAAACTATACTTTAAAGGATTACTGCATAGAACCTGACTTTGTTCCCTGACTTAATTGATGGGCTACTCAATAATCTCCTATCTAACTTGTTTTCTCTCATCCTTTTGCTAAAATATTTAAAATTCCCAGCAGGACTCCTTGAGTTCAGGATTACCTCTTGCAGTCCCCTTTTAAAATGCAAACAAATTATCTGAGGGATAGACACCTAAACTCATTAATACATATTCAATATGGATTAGTGATCTCTAAAACTTAAATCTGATTAGGTCACTACCTGACTTAAAATCTTTCAAAGGTTTCCCAGTGGGCACAAGATAAAGACAAACTGCTTAACGTAGCCTCAGAGCCCCAGTAAACTGCATCTTCAGATTTCTGCACCATTTTCCCCAGACAGAGCGCCACTCAGCCAGCCCTTTCCCTGAGATTCCTGCAATCACCCTCCAGCAGGAATCTTCCAGGGTCAGTCCTCATCCTCTGAAATTCTTTTCTCTATTCTACTTTGCCTATGTCTATAACTTCACACTACTTGTTGCCTTCACAAGGTGATGGTCTCTGACCTTCAGGATCAGTGCAGATTTTCCTATTGTGTACTCTCAAAGGGTCATACATATTCCTTCATGTCTTTGTCTTCAGATCACTTGTACAACTCTCAGATTTACCAGTCTTCCTCAGTAGAGTGGGAATTCCCTGCAGACAGGAGTTAGAGCTATTTTCCTCAGCATTATGTTCCTTGCCTTATGAGCCACACACCCTTCATAAATACTGAATGAGTAAAAAAGTTCAAATGGCTGAATAATTGAAGTCTAGCTATTCACCTACTTAAGCATTATTCCCAAAAGTTCCTCAGTTCTGCAACCTAAAACTCAGATTTGGGGAATGATATTTAAATAGATGAGTCATTAGACTTCCCAATAGCTTTCAGATATGCATACTTCTCTCAACTTTTCTTCTTTTTTCTCCTAGTTTCTCTCCCTGTCTTGGTCACTCTGTTTCAGCCACACTGAATTCTTTCTGGTTTTCTAAACATACCAAACATATTTTGTCCTTGGGGTACAATTACATAGACCTGTTACTCACTAGAATTTCCCTTCAGCCAATGTCTTTACTCAAAAGGCACTGTTCAGTTAGAGATATTTTGACCTTTGCAAGTTGGGTGCACAGTTATCTTCCTATATACTTTTTCAATAACTCATTTCATGATGATATAGCTGTATTTTCTTCAGAGCCATATTATCTTCTAATCTACCCCATTTTACTAATGTATTACTATTTTTATTCTCTCTTCTGTGTTAGAATATAAGCTATAAAATCAGGTTCAGTGACTACTTGCAGACTATCTGACATGAAGTATGTCCTGAACAAATAGTCAGATGAAAAAGGGATAACGCACAGGCAAGAATAGCATTTCAGTGATTTGCATTCTGGGAAAATTACTATGTAATAAACAATCGAGATGAAGGCTACCAGGAGGGAGGCAGGTTTTAAAAGCACAGCCATCTATTCTTCCATTTTGCATTAGGCTCAACCATGCTTTTAGTTAATGAATATTTGTAGAGAAAGAGTCTAATATACTTCAAAATAATTTATATAACAGATAGGCTTATACACAGGCCATGCTTCTGACAAATGAGAGATTGCTGCCTTTGAGTTCTGCTATGTAAACATGACAGATAGTTATATAAACATAGTACTTAAGTACTATATTTGGCAAAGAAACAAGAAATATTCTTTCATTGACATTCCACATTCTTACTTATAAGAAAACAGGAAACTATATAAGACATGAACTCCTTTCCCATCAAAGCTGCAAATCTTCACATAAGTAAGCCAAATTCTCAAACTGATAAACATTTCTTGCTCTTATTTTGGGCAGGCAATATGAACCTACCTGTTGTTTAGGAAAAATATGCTTAAGATTTTCTTTACAATGTTGGCTAAATGCTTGGTATTTGTGATGACTGATTTTGTTAGCCTCACTGGATCTACATTCATCTGTAACATGAGCTGATGGGCATTCATATGAGAGATCTTTCTTGATTTGAACATTTTAAATAGAAAGATCCACTCAAAATGTGGGTGGAGCCTTCTGGTGGCAGCCTAGACAAAAGGACTCTGGAGAAGGAAGTTTTGCATTTTCATTGTGTACCTTCACTTTTGTTGGCCAGATCATTTATCCTGACACATCAGTCTTTTTTCACTGACACTGGGAACAGTGCCTTGGGGCTTCCAATATAGGCCAGTTACTCTTCATGAGTCCTCCAGGCCTTCAACACCAGACTAGCAATTCTCAATCATCCAGTCTGATGATTAAGCAACTACCAAATGATCTCTATAGCTCCAGTATGAGACGGCTATTGCTGAACTACTTAGACCATCTCATAGAAGACAATCTAATGAATCCCCTTTATTATACCTATTAATGTGATTAGTTCTATCCTTTACACAACCCTAACCCAAAGGTAAATTTTTAGATCTGGAAATACATGAATACTAACTACTATTACTACTGCTACTGCTACTGCTACTACTACTATTATTGCTACTTATGAAGTAACTGAGTGGCATTTTAGTAATAGAGCCATGCTCTTTGTCTACAAAAGATATATTCTAAGATTCTCAGTGGATGCCTTGAAACTACAACTAGTACAGAATCGTATATATGCCATATTTGCCTATAGATATATATCTATGATAAACATAATGCCTCTTCTATCTTAACCCAAGCATTATTTCCATATACTTTACAGGTTGATGTATGGCAGGAAAATCAATGGACATTTCTTTCATTCTTCTTATAATTTCATAGATGAATCCATTCTTGCCATGTATCACAGAGAATTCAGTATACATTATTTTCTTCAGCTAGTGATTTTCACCCCTGAAGTGAAGAAAACATTTGCCTAGCTTATCTTTGTCATGGAGAAATTGTCAGTAGTAGTTCTTCAGAATCTTCATAAGGAAAACAAGAATCTTTGAGTGTTAGGGCTGCAATCATGACAACTGGACCCACAGATGACTCACATTTAGATTAGGATGGACCTTTATTCATATCAGAATTCTGTTACACTCTTCAGAATTGCATGCAGTTTAAAACAATGAATAATTTCCAGAAGTTTCCACCTGAAAGTTTTAGTAAAGCAACTGAAACTACAGAAAGCAAAATAACAGAAAAGGGGAAAATCACATGCCACATTCAAGGGGGAAAATTGCTGAAGTTATTCAGCTGAAATCACAACTGAATGTGGTTGAAATCTCAATCATATCAGAGTTGTAAATGACTGTGGAATTGTGAAGGCCAAATCTGAGGTCATGTGTAAGGCAATAGAGACTTTATTCTCAAGTACAGCATCCAAGAACTCAATCAATGAATAAACAGATACAGTCTTTCTTTTCTTCTACTGTTACTACTGCTCTGGTATTTGGTAGTGACCTCCTGCACTTTCTTTAAGTTCCTCTCTCCAAATGAGTGTTTTGCCTAGTACCATCATGTCTTGAGTACACCACCTCCCCATTCTTCTTTCAGTGTTCACTTTGGAAAGTGAGGAGAGCTCATAAAACTGTGACATCAATACAAAATTCTTTGTATTCATGTTGTAGATGTAAAAGAGATTTATATTTCATTACAATTCCTTATGACTTACTTATCAATATAAATATTGATAATCCTATCTCATATCTTATAAAGAAAAAACTAATTGAGGTTCAATGGTCTAAATTACAAGTATCTAGGCAATGACTTTGGTTGCCTAATACTGGCTGTTTAAGGTATTGAATTATAAGTGGACCAAAACAAGGGTAGTAGGTTGGGTTCCTGGCATGTGTATACTAGGGAATCAGAGTGCTACAGAATTGCTCAGGAACTGCAAGAGCTTGGTAAACTTCATTCTCCTCCATGAGTTTTAAAGTGTGTGCAAGCTTCACTCACTGAACACAACTTTGAAATGCTTCTAATTTCCGTATTATCAATGAAGGTAGACCAGAGACTGCAAATAGAATTTTACCTTGGGGAAATGTACTGCTGTGCATTTCAGTAACTGTATACTCCATTTCTGCCTCTATGTTTGAGAATTAACAACATGTTAACAGGACTATTGCCTATTTGGCAGCACTCCTTAAGATTAGGCCATTAAATATTGATGGAGATACTTATTCCCACTCTTGAACGTCAGAAAGATAGAATTAAAAGTAGTTTAACTGGCATTTATCGTTCTTCTTGCTAAATAGAAGGCTGGATGTGAGTGTACAGAAGCATAAGTGTTACCTGGTACGTAGCTCCATTCCCAAAGCATCATTGATCAGAAAGTGCTATTTGCAAAAATGTTTAGTAAAAGTAAAATGAAACAATTGAGTTGAATTTCTGTTGAAACATATGGAACCTGAATGTGATGGAAGCATGCACACATGCTTTTCTGACATTTGTTTTTATTTTAAATTGTTATTCATATAGTTAGTGAAATATTGAAATGATTTTCTTCTATTTTTAATAAACAATGTCTTAGCAGACTTGCTGATTAGACAGATATATTAAGGCTTAACTGTTATGAAAGGATTTTATCATTAAAGTTATCTGTATGTGTATGTTTTCACAAGACAATGAGATTTATTGAAGAACTGTAGACTGTTCTTCATCTTAACCTCGATACCTTATAACCCATAGTATTAATGGATTGGACATACATACTGCCTTAGTGTGTTATTTTTACTCAGTTATGGAAATGTTTGTGGCAACTGAATATTGGTAGGATTGAAGGACTATATTGGAGCCTAGGGAAGTAGTTTAGATTATTGATATTGGAAACATAACTTTTTTCTTTTTCTTGCTTATTTTATTTGCATTTCAAATGTTATCCCCCTTCCCAGTTTCCCCTCTGCAAAACCAGTATCCTCTCCCCCCATAACCCCTTCTTCTATGAGGGTCCTCCTTCACCCACACACTCATGCTCAGCACTCTACAATTCCCCTATACTGGGGCATCAAGCCTCTACAGAACCAAGGGCCTCTCCTCCCATTGATGCCAGATAAGAGCATCCTCTGCTACATATACAGCTGGAGCCATGGGTCCCTTCATGTGTACTCTTTGGTTGGTGGTTTAGTCCCTGGGAGCTTTGGGGTGTCTGGTTGGTTGATATTGTTGTTCTTCCTATGGAGTTGAAAACTGTTTCAGCTCTTTCAGTCCTTCCCCTAACTCCTCCACTAGGTTCCCCACACTCAGTCTGATGGTTGGCTGCCTACATTCACATCTGTATTGGTTAGGCTCTGGCAAAGCCTCTCATGGGACAGGTATATCAGGCTTCTGTCAGCAAGCTCTTCATGGCATCAGCAATAGTGTCTGGGTTTGGTGTCTACAGAAGGGATGGATCCCTAGATGGGCCAGTCTCTGGATGACCTTTCCTTCAGTCTCTCCTCCACTCTTTGTCCCTGCATTTCCTTTTGACAGGAGCAATTGGATTAATGTTTTTGAGAATGGCGGATGGCCCCATCCTCAACGAGGCACCGTGCCTATCCACTGGATATGGTCTCTAAAATTCTCTTCCCACTTAGGCATTTTGGCTAATGTCCTCTTTGTTTGGTCCTGGGAACATCTTAGGTTCCTGGTGTCGGTGACTTTCTAGTAGATACCCCTTGTTCCTCCTCTCTCACTGCTACACACCCCTGTTCAAATTCCTGATCCTCTGTTCTTCTCCCACTGATCTCCTGCCACACCTGATCCTGCCCTCTTTTCCCTCCCTCTTCTCTTTCCCTCCAAGATCCCTTCCCTCTATACTTCCCTTGATTATTTTCTTCCCTCTCTGAGTAGAATTGAAACATTGACACTTGGGTTTTCCTTCTTCTTAGGTTTCATATGGTTTGTGAGTTGTATTGTGGGTATTCTGAGCTTTTTGGCTAATATCCACTTATCAGTGAGTACATACCATGTGTGTTCTTTTGTGACTCAATTACTTCACACAGGATGATATTTTCTAATTCCATCCATTTGCTTGTGAATTTCATAATATCATTGTTTTTTAATAGCTGAGTAGTATTACATTGTGTAAATGTACCACATTTTCTATATCCATTCCTCTCTTGACGGACATCTGGGTTGTTTGCAGCTTCTGGCTATTATAAATATGGCTGCTATGAACATAGTGGAACATGTGTCCTTATTACACATTGGAGCATCTTATGGGTATATGCCCAGGAATGATATAGCTGGGTTCTCAGGTAGTACTGTGTCCAATTTTCTGAGGAAATGCCAGTCTGATTTCCAAAGTGGTTGTACCAGCTTGCAATTCAGTCAGCAATGGAGGAGTGTTCCTCTTTCTCCACATCCTAGCCAGCATCTGGAGTCACCTGAAAATTTGATCTTAGCCATTCTGACTGATGTAAGGTGGAATCTCAGGGTTGTTTTGATATGTATTTCCCTCATGACTAAGGATGTTGAACATTATTTTAGGTGCTTTTTGACCATTGGTGTTTCCTCAGTTGAGAGTTCTTTGTTTAGTTATGTACCACATTTTTGATTTGGTTATTTTGTTCTCTGGATTCTAACGTTCTGAGTTCTTTGCACATTTTGGATATTAGCCCTCAGCGTCAAGATGAACCTAGATGGTTACCAGAGAAAACGGAACAGCAAGGAGGACCCCGAGAAGAGTGTACTGGACAGACGCTACATGTGCACCAGGCGGTGGGAGGTCGTATATCAATGGACCCACAGAATTGACACTGATCTGAAAGACTCTAAACCTTTTTGAAGCTTCTTTTGGAGAGGAGCTTTCAAATTTTATACTAGAAAGTCATCATTCTTTGAAAATGAATTCACTCTTCAGAAACAATAAAACTTTCAGAGACAGCAGTGAAAAATATTAAACAACACAATGAAAAGTGGTTGGAATAAAGTCACACTGATTTTCTTGGGAACCCATTTGACAGAGTCATAAAGATAAGGCCCTAAATATTTTCAGCATTACTTTTATTGTTAAAATAACCCAAAGACCTTCTTAGGTGAGAGTTACACAAATAACTTACTGAAAGGTTTAATCCCAGTTCATTTATTGAAAAATCCACTTATTTTCCTATGCCATCTGCCAACCTGCGTCCAGTCCAATGTTGTTTATTAAGAGCTTTTAAAATAACTTGTTTGATTTAGAGTTTAAAAAGTAACATTAGAATGGGTGTGGTGCACATGTAGCGTTGTCCAGTACACTCTTCTCGGGGTCCTCCTTGCTGTTCCGTTTTCTCTGGTAACCATCTAGTTCATCTTGATGCTACTATATTTCCCATAGTGCACTGACTTATGGCACCACCCTCTTTTCTTCTCTAAAGCTTAGCGTGCTTCTCTTGGCTGACCCTGCGTTGGCATGCTTTTCTAGAGGTGCCAGCTGCGTGCCTATGTGCTGGCTACTGTCAAGCTCCATTATTCCCATTTTTTATTGTTACATCTGTACAGATTCCTCTTCAAATTTCATTTCTAGATTTGGCTATATTGTACCAGCAATTTAATGTTTCTCTGGTTTCCAACTGATTCAGTACATTGGAATGTATTCTAGCAAATACAGTATGATTGGCAAAAAAAGAGTTGGATGTTTAGTTGTCTGTGTTGAAACCTCAACATTATTGATAACTGTCTTTGGGTCATTTGATTATTAATCCTTTGAACCTCCTCTTCATTCTTGTTAAAGCACAGATTTCAATGGTATCAACATTGTTAGTCATTTTGAGACTAAATAAAATGATATGTGGAAAGCTGTTTGCTGAGAGTTTGGCATATATTAGGTCATCAGAAGAAAGTGTGGTGCATCTTAGGACATGTAACTTTTTATAACTATAGAGTATGGGTTTCCAAGAAGTAACAATGTGCTTCAGCAAGTCCAATTTTTCATGCAGAATCTCAGCTGTTCAGGAGACTCAGGCATTCAGATTTCAAGTTGAAGGAATTCCTGTTAGCTGGGCCTATAGAGTGTTTAAAATCAGCCTGAGCAACTTATTGAGATCCTGTTTTAAAAGTAAAAAGTAAAATGGGTTTAGAATATAGGTTAGCCCACTAAACATGAGGCCATACATTAAATCTCTACTACCACAAGGAAATGTGATCACCATGATAGTAATATAGCTGCTTCTACATAGTTCAGACATGTTTGATTTAAGAAATAACATGAAGGTGAATGTCATATATCTGCACAAATTAGGTCAAAAACCATCAATAGCTAATTTTTAGTTCAGAAAGTAGTTCAGAAGATGACCATTCCACATTTGTTTCTCGCTTTAAAAATATGAATATTTGTTGTGGGAAAAACTGGGGGGTCGCAGCAGCAGGCCCCAGGCCCACGCGGCAGCGCCCGGGGGACCTGCGAGGTGGAGGCTGCCTGGAGGCTTCCAGGCAGCCTGTCTCACATACCGGAGAAAGGTCCCAGGTTCTAGTGGCTGGAGGCTTCGGTGGCGTCAGGCTCGGCAGGCCCCAATGACACGAGGAAGTCCTTGGTTCCAAAAGGGTTTATTGTCATGGCAGATGGTAGATGGATCCGGATGTACCCCCCAAACTCAGGGCAGACCTGAGTTAAGTAGGGAGGGAGAAAGCGGGAGGTTCTGGGGAGGAATGCTTAATTAGCTCCTCCCTCTGACCTTCATTAGTATGTAAATCTCTAGGGCCTGAGGCCTATAGTTACACCCTCTACCTGTGCACTTTGGGAGGGGCTGTAATGGCCTACATGACTGAACAATGTAGGTCTATGGAGATTGGACTGCTCGTTAGGACCCTGAGTTCTGGGGGTGTGGCCGAACTCCTGCTGTTTCTCCCTTGGAGTCTCTGGGTTCTAGGCCCATGCTCAGCCAAGAACCAGGATACCCTTACGCAGTCCCACAATTTGTGTGTGGCTATGTGTGTGTGCCTGCAGGTGGGAGGGGGTGGTGTTGCATATGTGTGGTTCCATGTGTGTGGGAGGTCTGCATGTCTGTGACTGTGCGTGGAACCTGTGCAGGTTTGAGTGCAGATACCTTTAAAGTCCAGCAAAGAGTGTAGGATCCCTCGAGCTGGAATTACATGTATATTGGGCTGCCTGATATGGGGACTGTGAGGTTACTTCAAGTTCTGAGGATTTAACTCAGTTTCTATAAAAGAGCAATATATGCTATTACACACCACATTACATCTCAGTCCCTACCATTTCCATTTTTAATATGAGTTCCCAAATGTCTTTACATGACTAGAAAGAAGCCTGCTTGGTATTTCATTTGACTCCATTTTACTAATAGAATGACTTGGAGAAATGAGAGGCAGAAAACAATTTCATGAATCACACTCTCCTGCTTGTGTGTTTACTAATATTCACAGTATCAGTAGCCATTCAGTCCCTAACTTCTCTCATATTCAGAGAATAAGGCAACATAAGTCCAAAATATCAACATCAAGTAAACCTGAAAGTTTGTCCATCCTCTGTGCAGTGGACAACCTACAGATTCACTTTCATTGGGACATTTGAAACACTTCCTACTAATTTCAAGAAGGAGTCACCATTTATTTTTTCATTGCATGTGAGAACACAAATTCAGTGGTTACAGCATATGAGCATGTTCAACTGTTTGGTGTCAACAGGTCTTCATGGTGGATGGCTCATACTCTTGCTCAATATTAGTTATGTTAATGCATCAAGTTAAGAATGTTACTAAAGATAAATTAACATCAAATATTAGAAGCTGGACATCATGTTTTCTAAAATTACTTTTGAGAAGTACTTAATGCAACCATCCCTGTTATGTAACTCCCTTTTGGATTATATTGAATTTCTGGTGCCAAAACCAGCAAAGAACTCTGTAGCTAGAACAGCTATCATTTTTCTTTGAACTCTTTTCCAATGTAGAATGCTTCATTCACAATCATATAAAGATGTCTTTGTATCCTACTTATTGTAATAATAGACCGGATGGATTCTTGGTAAAACTTGAATATTTTTAAATGCTCTATATGTTCTAGCTCTAAACTGCATGCTTTAAGCATATTGCTTTGAAATACTGAAAAAAAATGCATACTGAATTTTGATGTGTTCTAAAACAGTCATGAAAATTAACATCTTCTCTCAGCCCAGGGCCAAACAGATTTTTTTTTTTTTTTTTTTTTTTACAGGGCCAAATTAGAATCTGCCTACATGTTTCAGATAAAAAAGGTAGCAAGCCATCAACTTTTTAAAGTCAGAAAAGGCAAAGAATTTTACATGGCTATTTTTTTATGGTGATCTAAGTAGCTAGGGAGGGGAATAAAATTTTAGTTTAACCTTAGCCCTCCAGAGTATGTGAATGTTAAGAAATATATTCCAGATTGCAAGCAGGTATTTTAAATTCTATAGGAAATAAAATGTTTTTATGTAGAAATGTAAGTTAGTGAGAGTAGAACCTAAAGAACATTTAACAGGGATATCTATCTATCTATCTATCTATCTATCTATCTATCTATCTATCTATTTTTATCTATTATCTATCCACTCACCCATCTATCTCATCTACTCTCTCTCTCTCTCTCTCTCTCTCTCTCTCTCTCTCTCTCTCTCTCTCTCTCTCTCTCTCTCTCATCTACTTGCCTAACAATCAATAATCTATGGCTATAGCTGTAACTATATTTAAGGTTTACATTTTACTAGTCCTAATGTTATACAAAAGCTAGAAGATTAGAAGCCAGAACCATGGATTGCTGATTACATATTACTACTGAATATTTATCTGTGAGATAACAACATGGACCACAGTAGGAATTAATAAAACATCACAACAAAGAAGCAACCCTCATTGCACTGTGAAAAGTGAGACCCAGGTTAGAACTGTAAGAAAGGGTCTGGCAGTATGAGCTTGTGACCTTGGAATCTGTGTGATACAGATATATAGATATACCTACATATCAGTACTGACAACTTAACACTATTCTAATATTGTTCTAAATATTGAAGGCAGAATGTAAATAAGACATTGTCACTGCCATTTAGAAAACCAAAGTACAATGAAGGAACAAGACAGATGAAGGAGGCCAGACCCCATGACTCATTACTGTAACTATTGCAGTCTGGAGGGATGCAAGAGGATTATTGTGGGACCATGAAAGGAAAGCTTGGTTTCTGGTGGAGCACTGGCTAGAGATGGCAGGAGACCCAACAGGTATCCCTGCAAGGGATGGCATAAATTTCACCACACTCCCAGACTCCAGGCTTCTAACACACGGCCAAAGACCTCCATTGATCAGTGCCTTTCAGTAATGTAGGGCAACCCCCTCCCCCTACCAGCCCCTCCACAGGTAGAGGGTGTGACTACAGGCCTCAAGGCCTTGAGAGATCTCCCTGTTAATGAGATAACTAAAGGCCAGAGGGCATAGCCAATTAAGCATTCCTTCCCAGATCCTCCTTCCTCCTCCCTCCTTCCTCCCTATTTAACTCAGGACTGTCCTGAGAAACAGGGAGTGGGTACAGCTCATCCACTTTCTTCCATGACAATAAACCTTTTGAAACCATGGACTTCCTCATGTCTTTGGGGCCCCACCATGGGGAACCATGGAGAAGGCCTTTGACTATTGAGCTGCTGCTTAATCTCCAGTCAGAAGACTTCTCTATGTTCCTGCCATGAAGGTTGCCAGTTCAGGCAAGCTAGCTGCTGAACCAGCAATCCAGCCAAGCCAGTGCCATAACCAAGAGTCTCCTTCCTGAGGGGTCCAGCTGGAGCCTGTCTCCCTTGTCTCTCTTGTCTGCAGGCCAGTCCAGCCTGTATGCCCTTGAGTCTCAGTTCTTCTGATGCTCCCAGATGACGCTGGGAGACCACTGGTCTCCCAGTCAGCTGCTTTGGCCTGGAGACCCCCACTCAGGAGCTCTGCCCCCGTGGGACTTCAGGCTGAGACCTCTCCATGTGTGGGGGGGGTAGGAGGAGGGGAGCCCCACAGCTTTTCACAGCCAGCGTCTGCCCTGCTCAGCATAGAGCGAACTCAGTCAAATTCTCATGCTTCTGCCTCCCTG
Source organism: Mastomys natalensis (assembly GCA_021653895.1). NCBI lineage: Eukaryota > Metazoa > Chordata > Mammalia > Rodentia > Muridae > Mastomys > Mastomys natalensis. Next base: position 803,915 of record JAJTUV010000871.1, read on the forward strand.
AGCTGCAACAAACAAGCGGGAACCACAACTCAGCGCAACAGGCCCCACACCCACACACGATCTACAACTTCGCAGATTATGAGTTCAAGGTCAGCCTCGTCTACAGCATAATCAGTTCAAAGCTAAACTAGGATCAACTAGTTTACATAGTGTCTCAAAAGACCAAAACAAAAATCAAAAACAACGCACCAAACAAACAAAGAAAAACAACGAAAAAAAACAAAACAAAGACAAAAACAACTTATACATAAAAATCAACAACGATGTTATTTTAAGAAAATTTGCATTTGATTTCAATTATGAAATAGGTTAAAAGTTACAGACATTTAATTTTTTATTTTAAAATTAAGAAAACTGCAGCTAAGAGATGATAAATTATTTAACAAAACCAATATTGATTCCAACAGCCAAAGAAGTGGAAATAAAACAGCATATACAAATATATATATATATATATATATATATATATATATATATATATATATACATAATTATGTCTCTTATTATATACAGCATTTCCCCACTTATGTACATGCTTTAAACAAACCTTAAGTATTCTTCCATCTAGGTTTTCCTTTGCCGTTTTCACAACTCACCATACCTAAAGAATTTGTCCCTTTTTATTTCTGTACATTTATTAAGGATACCTCAAATTCTATTGCACAAGTTCTTCTCTAAAGTCTCCAAGTGGACATAATCTGTTTGCTCTAGAACAGTTACATGTTTGTGTTTGTGTGTGTGTCGTGTATACTTATTTATTCATTTCATATGATTTTATAAACTATAATACTGTTTTCTTTAAAATTTAAGCCTTTTATGGAATATTTCCTGTTACTGTGCACATGGAAGAATCTATTGTCACTTGGACCATTGTATCTTCATACCAAAGTTAGGAAGTGTGATTGCTTCTTGTGGTTCCATTATTTAGTCTGATCAGAGTTATGACAGGAAATCTACTCTGCTGTCTTCTTCTGTTGCAACCCTTTTATGTAAAACTCGTTGGTAGCATTATACTCTGTTGGTCTTCTTTTAAGTGATTTCTTTGTTTACTATGATTAGATCATTTCTCCATTTTATACTCTTTCAATATGACTGTTCTGTTTTATAATGAGCTGTAAAATGATAGGCTCATCTAGCTAATTGGGATTATTTTCTTTAAAGTGATATTTTATCACTTTTTATAAAACTGATCAGGTAGTTATCATTCTTTCTCAAGCCTCATATGTTTACAATTCTAATCTGGCAAGCAAGCTATAATCAAAGCCAGAAATTCTTAAAACAGAGACATCTTCCCTTTCTGCATGCCCTAATGGCTCTGTACTGTGAATTGGCTCAAGGTAGTCAACTGTCTCTACTATTTGTTTAAGATTTAGAAGCTATGTTTTGTGCTTCTTATATATTCAGGTAATAGTTAATTCCTAATCAGATTTCTGATGGGGTTGAAGACTATTTATAGTCTCATAATCAAGCTCAAGTCATTTAGCATTGAGAGAGATGATATAGATGTGAAACGATGGTTCTCAGATGGTAATGCAAGCTAAAATCAGAACATAATTCAGATATAGAATTATAAGCTCTTTAGTTAGGATAGATGGTATAGTATATTTTCTAATTGACAAATATGTTGGACTGAATATTAATTGTATATCATATATTGAAATTTACGTAAATGTTATGGTTGTACTCAATTTATGTCTGAGAGAAAAGAACCTTTTTAATTGGACAAAAAGGGGAAAATGAAGTGGGTTTGACCTAATGCTGCTCATATTATAATGTTAATTTTGGTCCCCAAAACAGCTTACATGATGGTTTACATAAGAAACTGAGGGACTCTGCCTCCATTTAATTCCAATTGATAAATAAAGAAGTCAGCAGCTAATGGTTGGGCAGAGCAAACAGAGGAAGAACTTTTAGAATTCCCAAACTTGGGGGAGAGAGAGAGAGAGAGAGAGAGAGAGAGAGAGAGAGAGAGAGAAAGAGAGAGAGAGAGAGAGAGAGAGAGAGATTCACCATAACTCAGGGGCAGAGGAGGAATTGGGTTTAGGACTACAGAATAAAAATCATCCAAAATGTAGGTGGAAGGGAAAAACAGTCCCATGATGGGAACTACCCAGAAGGAAACAGGGCAGCAAAGATAAAACATAGAATTAGAACATGTTAATCCAGGAATACCAGAGGGACATATATGCTAGCCACAGGAAGGTTATAAGTGCACAGCCACTGAGCTAGCCAAGGCATATCAAAATTATCGTGTGTGGTGTGTGTGTGTGTGTGTGTGTGTGTGTCTTTCGTTCACAAATCCAGAGGACTCTGGTGGGTGGCTGGAAGATTGACCCACTAGGAACATAAGGCATAACAAATTCGCTATTACAATGATCTACTTTAGCTGACTGAGAAGTACCCAAGCACCGCTGTCTCACTGTAAACTTAGAATTCCTTTCCAGATAAACTTTCTCTTTAAGGTTAAACTTTTCAAGGCTGTAAAATATCCCAATTGTTCTTCATTGCAATACCTTACTTATTGTGCCACTGAAGTCAAATGACTACATAAAAATCATATTGGATCTTTCCCTCTTTTGTACTGTCTTTGTGTTTGCAAAACTGCTTCAAATCTTTGGGGAGTAAGTCCTTGAGTTCCAAATTTCAAATTTAAGAGTTACATTACAATATGAAATTGTAGTGCGTTGTTCTTGGTTACAATTGCCTAAATGTAAGATTTATTATTCTATGGGAGTACCCATATTATTTATAATAGAAATATAATAGAATCTTGTGTTTTTGTTTACAAAAACACAATATTCTTGGTATGCCAACTATGAAGAAGTTTTATGAGGAAAATACTTACAATCTACTATACTAAGAACAATGTGGCACAAACTTTCACAATTTATCTGAAAGGTGAGGTATAAGAAGACTGAGAAACTATTCATTACCCATTTGTGTTAATATTATCATGGAATAAATTTGGAAGAAGGGGAAGTTTCTATGACCTTGATGATACAAAATACAAAAATCCTTATGGATTGTCTTAACTCACCCCTTCTTCATTGATGAATCATGCTTTACACTTATTGAAAGAAGAAATATATCCTTTACATGAATCGTTCCCATTCAAAATCTACTTTGTAAGTACTTAAGGTATTCATTATAATATGAGAGTGATCATTATCATGAAACAAATTAGTATTCTATTATTACAAAATGTCTCTTAAAGACTTAACTAGGAGTTCTATAACTGGCATTACTCTGGTTAATTAAAAGAACCGTTGGCAGGAGAAGAGAAGAACACAACACATAGCTATTCCTTTCCCCTTCAACCCTTGTTGGTCCTAGTAGCAATGTTGCTCTTTTTCATTGATATCAGAAGATGCAGTGAAGTCAGACATCACAGTCTCTAATGTTTAGCAGTATGGTATTGAGGGTACTTACCATAGGGCAGCTCATATGAAGGAAGCCTAACAGTTAGATAGGGAGGAGACATATTTTGGAACTTATAAAATTGGAATGCATCAGCAGCAACTTAAATATGAAGAGTTGACAAATCACTGATCTGTCAACTGTGGGGATTCTGTGTGACAAAGTTCATTGTCATTTCATGACAATGAAATCAATTTTATGGTATATTTTCATAAGTTCTATAACACTGGGGAAAAATGCCTTTAAAAGCTTTGAACAGTTCATAATGTGAGAAATTTCATTTATACCCTATAAACCAGCCCAGTATAATTCATCATAGGAGGACATGTGTTGTTTGCTGGTTTTTGTTTTTATAAGTTACTGAATTGTATTCATTTCCTTTGTGATGTAGAGCATAAGGTTTTATATATGTGGAATCAACTATAGGATGTAACTATTAATTGTTCCAAATAGAGATCATCCTAGCAATGTTGTTCTCATTGGCTCAAAATAATTAATCTCAATTATAGATATGATGAAAAAAAACAAAAAGAAATGAAACCAAGCAAAGTTCATTGAATGTTCTTTTGAACATTGGTGAATTTGGAAAACTATAATAAATATATTTTTGCTTCTATAATATGCCTCAGTGTGATTCTTTGTCATTTTTCTTTTTGAAAGCTAGTTTTTTCCCTTCTTTTTCTTTATTTACATGTCTCTATATGTGCATGCATGCATATGCACATGTGTTCTAGCAGAAGTCAGAAGAGTTGGACTCCCGGGAACTGGAGTTGCAGGGGATTCTGTGTTACTAAATATGGTCAGTAGGAAAGAAACATTGATCTGCTGAAATAGTAGCAAATTTTCTTAACTATTGAACTGCTTTTCTGTTCTGGAATAAAGGGTATATTTTATATTTTTATTACTAAGCCTTTTGAACTCATCATTACAGCAGGTTTTCCTAGACAAACAACAGAGAAGAGGGAATTCTGGCTTTGAACTTTCTTCTTGTTACTGCTGTTTAAGCTTGGAAATAATCACGGTACATATGTAGCATGTAGTGGTATAAAGAAAAGTCTAAAAGTCAACACAAAATCCCCTCTCCAAACTAATAGTGTGACTTTACACAAATAGACTGTAAAAAAGAATAATTTCTCATAGATAGGAAACTATGATATTGTGCTGACAAGTTTTGTCCATCCACTCAATGAATTTTAAAATGCTTATGAAAAGGATAAAGGGAACTTTTATAGTATGTTTCTGAAACAATTACACTACAAAGGCTAAGTGTTGATCAATGGCTTAACCCCAAAAAGAATTAAAGTCTAGTGATATGTTAGGATGTGGTGAAAGGTAAGAGATAGGGTTTTCTTTGCAGGACGTAGTTCACTGTTGGCATGTCCCTGGAGATACATTTCCTCTTGGCATCTTCCTGTATTAACATGACACTGAGAAAAGTGTTGTAGTCCATCTGGTGTTCTAAGCCCAAGTGCATAAGATCAAGCCGTCCTGGACTGACATCTGCAAGTGTGAACCCAAATAAGTCATTTTTCCTTTTAGAATTTTTTTTGTCAGATATCTTATTTAGCAAAAAGTAGACAGACACACATGTGCTGAACCCAGCTAACTGTTAATGATTCAGGAATTTTTCTCACTGTTTGCTAAAACCTTGGTGGTTTAAAATTGTTCCCAATCTTTGTATCATGGTAATTGATAAGCAATACAAATTAAAATTTTCCTCTTTCTTCCTAGTCAGTGGATATAACAGTATATCCTTATACCAGTGAATTGACACAAAACCTGACAAAAGCTACTTGAAGAAGGAAGGGTTCATTTTTATTCAGTCTATCACATTTGGAAAAGCATGATGGACAGAGACTGGAGAAGCTAGTCAATTTGCTTTCAGAATCAGGAAGCAGAGAGAGTTGGATGCTAATGCTAACGTGAGTCTTCTTATTTCAGTTAACCTAATCTAAAAACTGAGACACACATGTCCATACATTTTTTGCTAGGTGATTCTAGATGTTGTCAAAGTAGTAATCACTATTAACTATCACATGTCCAACCCTTATAAATTTTACACTCCAAGAAATCCCTTTCAATTACAACCTTTCAAATATTTCTTCAATAATTTCTTCAATAATTATCTCAGAACTCAAAATATGTTTAGCCCAACATCAATATTTTTTCTGAGACTCTGCAGTCTCTTCAGTATAAGCTCATGTAACATCAAAATACAAGCGATACAGTTGGAGTATATAAAAACACCCTATTTTAATAGTAAGGAAAGGCTAGTCCGATGGAACACTGACTCATCAGAGGAAATACCAAGTGCTGCTGCTCCATATTAAGCATTGGCAATTAAAGATGTTACCATCTGGGTTCCAAAGCGATTGTATAGTGCCACTTCTCTATCTCTACTGCCTGTATGATGCTTAATTTTTCTCTCATGCTGGATCAGCCCCATACCTGATACTTTTTTGGCAGCATTCCATGGCCCTTGCATCACCAACATCTTGGAGTCTCTATTGATCTCAGTTAGACCTTTCCAACTTCACTTTGCAGCCTCTTGGATCCTCCTTGTTGGACTCTGATCTTGTCACACACTTCTTAGCCCGACCAGCTTTTGAACATCTGATGTAAGCCTATAAGTGCCCTATACTCCACGAGTGGCTATAAAACCACTACCACTTGACATGAAATGCTTCTGCCAAGTTCTACTACCAACGTGATATAGCCAAGCCTCCTTAGGACTTATTTGCATTGGCCTCTGTCTGCTAACCCTAGTGATACACTTTCTTAGGCAAAACCCACCTCTCCCAGGGATGCCTTCAGTGGATGAAGACTTGCACTCAGAGCACCTTTCATTAGCCTAGTGAAAAGCCTGGCATTTCTCTATAATGATTCTAACAAATTTTTTACAAATGTAACTCTTCTTTGTATTAGTCTTGGTAGTTTTTAGCTTGCTCACATTTGTTTCCATGCTAACTTCACACTATTCATTTCCATTTGTTGCACTTGCTAATCTCTCATTAGAGACTTCACAATTTGATAATATGGCCCTTCATTACTTGAGAAAGATGGCCTCAGAAGCCTGAGGCAGCTGGTGACACTGTGTAATGTTGGTGCTCTGCTCTCTTCCCCTTTTTATCATCCTGTGACCCTGACACATGCAATGGGACTTTTCTCACTTACTGCAGGTGGTCCACCTCAATGAACTCAATCCAGAAATTTCCTCACACACATGACAAGACATTTTTCTCCCAGGTGATCTAGTTATTGTCAATTTGACTGTAAATATTCTCCACCATAACTTGTCTTATAGTAAAAGCACAGTGATTTCAGTTATCAAGAAAATCATCAGTCGGTTAACCATATATCTCTCTGTGCTCTTTGCAGCTTTGTGGGTGAACACATTTCATAAGTTAATAGTCAAAATGCTTCAGTAAAAGTAAGATTAGAGAACACTGCTCATTGCAGGTCACCGTAATGTAATCTTCATTCTTTGTTCTTGATCTTTATTTTTAATGTGAAATACATTACAGAAATTAATCTGGTATGATAATAAAAACATTCTGACAGGATAGTATACCTCATTTTCCTCTTTGTTCATGTGTGGGCTTTCATTTCTTACTTTTCCTCTATACCATGAAATATGTTTTCTTGAAATTAATTTGCTTGAAAAAATCACATAAAAGCTTGCAATGTACTTTTTAATAATAGTATCTGTAGCTTAGCCTTAAAGAGAGCACTCATATATCATATACCTTGGGTAGGCCTGCCATTTTATTGGAACATGGGAAAAGCAGGATTGTAAGCAAACAGGAACAGTTTACTCAATCTGTTTTATGTAAGAGATTAGCAGCAGCTGTTTAAATTTGCATTTTAGTCATGAACTCAGAAATGAGTCCCATCTATTTACTACAACTTGTTCCCATAAGGAATGTGGGGGAGCCTTCTACAGACAGATTAGTGGTGGATAGGAAACTCCACTGCTAATATCCACTTAAAAGTGAGTACATACATGTTTGTTTTTCTCAGTCTGAGTTTCATCATTAAGGATGAGTTTTTCTAGTTCAATCCATTTACCCGCAAAGTATATGATACTATTTTTTTCACTGATGAGTAATTCTCTATTTTGTAAATGTACTACCTTTTCTTTATTCATTGTTCTGGTGAGGAACATCTCAGTTGTTTCCAGTTTCTGGATGTTACAAATAAAGCTACTATGAACATAGTTGAGTCATTGTGGTAGGATAGAGCATCTATATGCCCAGAGGTGGTATAGCTGTGTCTTGAGGTAGAATAATTCCCAATTTTCTGAGAAGCTACCATACTGATTTCCAAAGTGGCTGTCCAAGTTTTTTTCCCACTAGCAAGGGAGGAATGTCCCTCTTGCATAAGCTGTCATTTGTATTTAGATTTTATGAATTCTGACAGGTATAAGATGGAATATCAGGGTCATTTTGATTTGCATTTCCCTGATGGCTAAGGATGTTGAACACTTCTTTAAGTGTTTCTCAGCTATTTGAAATTCATTTGTTGAGTATTTTCTGCTTCAATATGTACCCCATTTTTTGAATTGGATTATTTGGCTTGTTGATGTCTAGTTTTTTGAGTTCTTTATATATTTTGGAAATTAGCTGTCAGATGTGGGGATCTTGAAAATCTTTTCTAATTCTCTGAGCTGCTCTTTTGTCCTATTTAAAGCATCCTTTGCCTTACAGAAGCTTTTCAGAGTCATGAGATCCCATTTTTAATTGTTGATCTGTGTTTTCAGGAGTCATCTTCTACTGAGATGATTTTTGAAGACTTAGATCTCAGGAGTTCCTGAGTGTCTAACTTCATTGAATTTAGGCACAATTCTATAGCCATACTAAAAATTTGAACAAATGTTTCTACAATATTGTTTTGTTCTAAGAACTAAAAACATCAAACCTTGCTACTATTTCTGGTACAATAAATATTTACTGAAAATATTTTAGTCTTGTTTCCTGGTTGATTATCTGGAGTGATCAGGAGGGTTAGTTTTTCATTCTGTGTTGTAGATGTGTGCTTTGCTGAATGCATCTGGGGCAAGAAGTCATTGTAGCTTCCAAGAAACCAGGACCCATTCATATGTTGATCCTTCACTCCAAGCTTGAGAGAAGGTATGGGTATCCTCCATCTTGTAATTGTCATACTGTCTTAGCAAAATCCACAAGACGACTGGAGCAATACTTATAGGCACAGGTGCATTTTTATGGAAGAAACATAACACATCACAAATGAAATTGTGCTTTACTGCAGTGTAGGCTTGTTTTATGGATAATTTGACTATTTCTTACACATATCATAATAGAAGCTACATAATCATTCACAATTTCAAAACAATTCTTTTCAGATTTATGTCTATTCTACTTTCAAATTTATTGGTAAGAAATCCCCAGAAAAGCATATGAAGTATGTTGCCATAGCTGTCAATTCCTGGTGATTACACCTCACTCTTACAGGAAAAAAACATTTCGTATTGCCTGTGGATTTAATTTCCTCAGCTTTCATTCTATGAGGTCTTTGCTTGTAGATGCCGCACATGTCTGCAAAGCCAAAGACTGAGGCCCACATCAAATATTAGAAAGTATGATGCCTACAAGGAGAAGTGTGGCACTGCTTCTTGAGTGGGACTATGTGGCTACATAGATTAAGCTTAAAAAGTACCAGGCCCCATACCAGCATATCTACTAGACTAACTGTGAAGATACACAAAAAACTGTAACTGAAAGTGGACTCAAGAACTTAGAGGCAGAAATACTAATTAGAACTAATTGACAAGTGTTATAGTACTCACCAGGGTAGATCTTTACATAGGAAAATTATAGTTATGTAAATAGTGATTTATTGTATTCATTTAAGCCATTAATTCTCTACTTAGCGTAAAGTGACTTAGCATTTTGGCCAGTGAATACAATTTCAATTGTATGGGGGATTTCTAAGCTTCTCAAGGCAATCTTACATTTTTCCTTTATTTGTGTACATGGAAGAATATATATATGTATTGTTTGTGCATGTTACAACACCAATCAACTTCATTATATTTCTAAAAATAATTTGCAATTCATTGACATATTAAGACTTTCCTTGAGATAAGTATGAACAATTATTTTATATAACTTTGCAAATGCATAGTCTAGAAGGTATTGAAAGTAAGCCTTCAAGTTCATACTCCTAACATTTGTCATATCATGACCATTCTTTTTAAAAGTAATAAGAGTCACTATGCTGAAATAATTAATTATTTATAAATATATCTCTGTACATTGAATGTATAATTGGAGCATTCTCCTAAATTAATGTTTTAATAAAAATGGAACTAAGGAAACACATGCGAGTACTTATTTTAACATGAGAAATGGGGGAAAATTTGCTCATTGCTATTCAAAACTAGACTTTCCATATGAGAGCTGTGTAGGAAAGGATAGAGGATCAGGTAAGTGTCAATATATTCAACTTGTTACCAATCACTTTTATAGAACAAGGAAACAAAAGACCTTTTACAAATTTTTATTTATTATTTTAGATAATGTATAGCTATGAAGCTTAGACTGGCCTTCAAGTCATAAATCCACCTGTCCTGTTGCTCAATGCTGGAATTATAGTCCTAGCCAACACTCCTGCCTTACACTCAGTTTTCACATATAGAACAAGTAGAAAAGAGTACATGTTTTTCTGAGTTTCTTCTTTACTTAGTCCATCTTAAACTATTTACTTTGAACTATTTCCAAAGGATGGTAACCAGAGTACAGGTTAGAGAATTCCCATGGAGAGCTACATAAATTATTTCTCTGAGATGGATTGAGTCACATGTGGCTTCTTCTTCTTTTTTTTTTTTTTTTTTTTTTTTTTTTTTGGTTTTTTTGAGACAGGGTTTCTCTGTGTAGCCCTTGCTGTCCTGGAACTCACTTTGTAGACCAGGCTAGCCTTGAACTCAGAAATCTGCCTGCCTCTGCCTCCCAAGTGCTGGGATTAAAGGTGTGTGCCACCACCGCCCAGCTCACATGTGGCTTCTGACCATTTTGGACCCTACTGAATCCTTGAGGCAGGGGTGGGTTGTATGGTAGCAACTAGAGTAGAAGAAACGGAATCTCAACATGGAATGATTTACTTAGTTGCACAGAAATTATAAATGTCCCCATTGAATTTATTTATTATTGCCACTTTTGAACATGGAAATGATAAGTATGAATGTGTTAAGATCTACCGATCCACAAAATCATACTCAAAATCATTGACATTGCAATATACCAGTTTTTAAAGTTATTTTTGTAACTTAGGACACTGGAATTCCTTCCACCTTCAAAATAATTTCAAATAATCTGCTATAATAAATGATCACAAATTGTGTATCTTATAAAAACAGAAGTGATTGCATCACTGTTCTGGAAAGTAGAAATAAAAATTCCACCATTAGATCAGTCACATTCCTAAGACCATTTAGAGATGTTTCTTGAAGCTTCTTTCAGCTTCTGCCAGTGTGGTGTCACTGGTGTTCCTGGGTGTGCAGAAGCATTAACTTACTCCATTGTCACATGGTGATTCCCTGAGGACATGTGTCTCTGTGTCAAATCTCTTCTACTAAGGACAGATTTCTAGATCTAGGACCCAATCTTCTAGGCAATTTTCGTAATTATGGCTTATATTGGACAAAACAATA